>CM062811.1:1141614177-1142158921 GCA_031772625.1 Pinus tabuliformis
TTCATCATACATGTTAAACAAGATAAGCCGGTAATAGTGATATATATATAGATAAGAGTGTGTCAAAAAATATACATCGTCTTCGATCATAGGTTGAAAAACACCTTATGATCGGCAAAATGATAAGTACAAAAAGTCAAAATGTCACATGTGTCCACAAGTGACTAGCTAATCACTGGTGGTGCTCCCTGTACGACACCACTGCACGAGCTACCTTGCGCAAAAATCTCCTCAACGGTCCAGGGACCGCGACTACGTAGCGCTGCAGTCTGATAGGAATGTCATCCATAGATGTCTCTGGTATATCTGCCGTCAGATGCTGTAGATCATGCTCCAACTCAGTCAGTACCTCCACAGCCGCCGCGTCCTGTGGGGCCGGTAGCGGTGCAACTGGATGTCGCCTCTCAAAAAGCCGGAGGTTGGCTGGACGTTGTGGACCAACATCTGCATTTTGAAAATTTTACTGTCAGTTTGAGACGATATATATAAAAAACAAAAAAAATACATAATTTGAAAACTTGTGAAAAATAAAGTACCTCTGTCATCCCATTGTTCTCCCTGTGGAAGAACCATGTCCGGATCACCTCGAAAATCTATTCCGGCATACGGAAAATCCTGGATCACGAACACCTGGTCCTCTAACCAGTGAAAATAACTGTCAGTAAATCGAACAACTGCCGCACCCTCGTCCGGATGCCGGGCCATCACAGCAACCCATCGTACCAGCTTTGGCTCCTGAGGACCCGAAATATCAACAGTGAGATGCTGAGGGATCAGCATTGGTATCCTCTCTAAGGCAAAGCACACAACTATAGGCCCATATCCAAAGGTCTTTAGTCTTCCGGTCTTTGCCTTGGTCAGTTGGACTTTCAAGTTAGCCAACAATGCATCACACCAGTTGAAAATGGTGCCTTGGAGACAATCAATTGCCATCCGAAATTGAGACCCAGTAGCAATATGTAAAGTGGCTGAGCCACAAATTCTAGTCACAGTGAAAGCCAAGACCATGAGTTCACGTTGAGAGACATATTTGATCTCTATGCCTTTCTTGTGCTCTCGATCAGGTAGACACCAATCTGCTCGGAGACTATCAAGGGATTGGCCACCCGGCCTAGTCCCAGCCAGATTGAGTTGCTCAGCTCTGTTCGGCAAGCCAGTAAGAAAGTAAATGTCAGCAGGCTCTATCTCAAGTTTTTGCCCGCCGATATAAAAGCATTGTTCCTGAACGTTCCATCTCTCAACCAGCCACTCCAAGAACCTTACCTGAGCTCTCATACCGGGAATGGACCAGTATTTGTATAAACCACATCCTCTTAGGGCATCGAGGGAGGGTTGATGATTGATTGCAGCTTCATCAACCTCCTCATGCTCTCTTTCTCTCCAATCCAGCATGATAAGTGCCCTACACATGATCAAACAGGCATTAAAATTAGTTTTGAGAAATTTCATTGGTTAGTTTGGGAGTTTGGGGTTTCAAAACCCGCATTTTGTGGAGGACGCACCCCGCGTTTGGCACACAGTGCGCCGGGACGCAGGTGGCCTGAAGGCAACCTGCGTTCCCCGACCTTTTCCCTGTGTAGGAAAAAGTCGGGGGACGCAGGTCAGCCTTTAGGAAGGTTGCGTCCCCCGCAGGGCGGTTTCCAAAACCCAAAACCCCCTAAAAATCAAAAATAAAACTTGAAACAAAATTCTAAACTGATGAAATTGACAAGGAGGATGTTGTGAAATACCTGGAAGAGACGGCGTTCGATTCTAACGGTCAGATTTTCCGCAGCGACCACGGGAAGTTTCTTGTCAAAAGCTCCTTTTTCAACCTCAACAGTCAAACGGTAAAAATGACATGGTAAAAAATCTTTTTATAGGTTTTTTGGATGAATTTGTTCATTTTTCACCATGAAAAGATGTTTTTCGATGAATTTTTGCCTATCTTAAACAGGTATGAGTAATGTGTCGCTTTTGTGCAGGACAAAGGGACTTAGAGGGAAAATTGTAATTTTTCACAAACAAAATATCAGAGTCATCTTTTAAGCCCTTTTCTGACTCCTAAAACATGAAAAGATTGCCGAGCGTTTATTTTACACTCGTTAAAACGGAATTAAAAGATGGTCCCCTTATAGCTCTTTTCTGACCGTAAAAACAGGAAAAGATTGCCGTGTTTTTGTCGTTTCAAACTCGATACGGAAATAAAACGACGTGTCCTTGATCGCTTTTTACTTTTCAGGTCAATGACACTAACTATGAAAGTACTCCTTGGTCGTAAGATCAAGCGGTTCCCCCAGGTATTATTTTATACTTTTTCGGGCTTGAGGGACACAAATTTACGAAAAAGTTCAACTTGGAGTTTCCTTAAGTTTTTCAGACTCTCTAAAATTGAAAAACGCCGAGTTTCTCCTATACTGGGCTCGTTAAACATTTCACAGTAAAGGACCTGTTCAATTACAAACAGGAACGAACCACTCCTTCCTAGGGTTCGAATCAAAACTGGGTTGGACTCATCCGAAGGATGAGCTTATAATCAAGCATATGTTATCCTCCTCAAGCTTGTTAAAAATAAAGAGGTACTTGCCAGAAATGGTGGGGGAAAAGAGAGAAGAATGAGCCTATTTGTTACCATTTGTCTCAAAAGAAACTTTATTACCACTCTTGGACACGACACTTTTCATTCACCTAGGTTGGGAAATCTTTTACCTCACAGTCAATCAAACCACTTTTGAAAGTCTTTAACCGGGTTCTGGGGATTAACTTTGAGTTATTTAGCACCAAACCATCTGTCGTGTCGTTATGTGTTCAAGAGGTCTGCAAACAAAACTTTCATCTGCAAAATACTTGTCATCCATTTGACCATCCCTGAGTCAGTCCTTAAAGCAATATTTCTTCAACTTGAACAAAGATTTCGTGTTTGTGGGCTTGCCTGCAACGAGTCTCTTTCTATCGACATCAACACATTATCTAGAGAGATGACTTAGAAATCGTCAGTGCCTTGAAATCTGCATGCATCAATGGCAGGTTTCTCGCCTTTGACGTCAGTTTACATCATTGACTTTCGATCGAAGGATTCCGTGAAATGTTCGACACCAACTCATTCATTCACATCTCATGGATTGTACTGGGTACTTTGAGAACCATTGACATTACTGGTGGTCTCTCTCACGCTTGTTAACAGTTCACATCATCGACTGGTAATCAAGTGGTTTCTACCATGTTCGACATCGACTCATTTATTCGCATGGCTAGAATCGTACCAATTCGAGAAGTAGGAATGAAGACCCTGGATCAAATCTTTACCGTCCAGGCTGCGAGGAGTTTTGTATTCATTATCTAAGTAGACTAATCATAAACAGATGGTTGCGCCCATACTGTGTCTACAAAAGTCTATGATTGTGATGTACTACAAAATCATTTCTGTATCAGAGTAGTTTAGTCTGTTAGTTAAAGTTTTTATCTGAGTATGGGAATGCCTACCTCAGTGATGATATAATCTTATCCATGTATTTTGTGTTGAAAATTGCAGGTTCCAACCAGGTTCTCCACGAGATAATCCTCGAAATGATAAAGCGCTTCACCCTTCCTAGATAATACAAAACCCTAATCTATTCCAGGCTTCGCACTTTAGGGGGCAATCTGTTACACTAAAAAATGTCACCATGGCTATTTACAGTCAGTATGGCTCAATCAACAGTCATACTACCCTTTTGAGCAAGTCTTAGGCCTCTGCTATTCATGTCAAAATCCAAGAAAGAGAGAAAGTCCTTATAAAATATGTTTATCTCTGGGTACGCAGGTTCTCTCAAGCCTTGCCTGCGGGTACGCACCTTTTGTTCACAAGGTCTGCGTCCAAGGACGCTCTGTATCTAAAGGGGCAGGTGCGTCCCTCTGAAAAGGTTAAAATGCGCGAGTTTCATCTTTAAAAACTTACTTGTGGTCACTTCTAGAGCTTTCTAGAAGGTTCTTGGATGAATATGGAGCGCCTCAAGATGGTTCATGCACTCCTATCAAAGAGGAACTTATCCCATCAATAAGGGAGTGATCCCATCCAAAGAGGGGACTATCCCATTGATGGTGGACCTGATTAACTTCCTCTTGAGCACTATAAAAAGAGGCATTGAGCCAGAAGGAAGAAGGTTGAAAGCTATAGATTTCTAAGGGTAAATGCTGCAGGAATTAGGAGTCCCATTTAGAAGTTTGTGAGGAGAGATTGTCACCCTTACTTGTTCTACTTGGAAGTGGGTGAGCTTTGTCAAAGTAGAGGAAGACTCTTGTGGACCCTGGAAGGAGCTTGCACAACACCAAGGCTCAGGTTGTAATGGTTCCTTTTGATTACCTTTAATGCAAATTGGTCCATTCTTCTCAATAGCTTGTTGTTAATGGGTTATTTCATGTACTCCTTGGTCTATATGTTGAATATGCTTTGTTTTATGTTATAATCAGGTGCTATTTAATTGTTTGAACTGTTGGTGATTGCAGGTTTTGGAGAACGGGAGGAGCTCATCCGGATCAACAAAGCTTGGACTTCTACAACAGCGTTTGGACAGAGGTAAGAACGAAACACCTTGATTTCTCATATCATAATGTATGTTTAGAGAAGGATAGCTCCAGTTTGTTTTGTTTGTCATTAGAATGTCTTAGACTTCTAGGAAGGTCAGCTGTGTCCGCACCCTTGACCGATTCCGTGTGACAGTCCAAAATCATTCATTTTCATGCTCTCTGATGTTGCCAAATGACCTACTTTTCCAAAGGTTTTTTGTTTCATCACGTCTATTGGCTTAATAAACGCGCTCCAAAACAGTCCAGAAGTGTTGCCATCGCAAAAGTACACGTGATTCCCGTGATGATCCAATTTTCGCACCAACGAAACTGTCGCTTGTAGTTTCCCGCAATGACCTGACTATCTTCGTCATGCAATAGCGATGTCAACACGAAAGACAAGTTATTTGCCCGCGATGATCCAGATTGGGCGAATTTTTTCCAAAAGTCAGCCTTCCAGATGACTCCAGACCTGGTTGTTGTCCTTGTTTATGTTGCCCTCCTTTCTCTGGCATGGTTGTTCCGTCATTTGTGCTACCTTCCTTGGAGATAAGCTCATCCTCCCACCTTTCATGGAGACTCCTTCTCCTATTTAAACTCCCACCATTGCTATGTGCTGCTAGTTTGGAATTCTTAGTCTTTGCAGTGGTTGCTGATAGTGCTGTTAGTGCTAGTGAGCTTGTTAGATAGCTGGTGTGAGTGTGAAAAGTGTGAGTTTGTTGAGAGCTTGAGGAAGGTTGCGAAGTGCCTTTGATCTTGTGTAAAACTTGTGAGTGAGAGAGACTTGTGTATTGGGAGATCCATTTTCAAGAGTGAATGCTTGAAGAACATGCTGGCTGGATCCTTCTGAGAAGGCTTGTAATGTCAAGACTTTGGTTGTAAACTTACTCTATTTTATAATTAGTGCAATCAATGATGTTTTCCTATGTCTTGTATGTAATGTACTAGATAGCTCATGAATTCTTGACTTTGTGGGTAAATAGATCATTGTTGTTCCAGTTACGTGCTTTGATGTATTTCCTTTGCATTATTTCAGGTTGATTACTCATTAGGAGAAGGAAGTGGAAGCTGGAGCAGCGCAACGAAAGTCCATCGACCACCGGTTGAGTAAGGCCTCCAACTTGAACTATTTAAGGAAAGCTATTGTTGATTTGTCCTTGTTTGTGACTAGACCCATTATAGGGCTAGAGGGGTTGCCTCTCTCCACAGACGGAACACTTGCATCACAAGGACAGATGAAAATAATGATAAATTCATGCAAACAGTTCTTACTAATGGTTGTAAAGGAAAAGAAAACTAATAAAACCAATGTATTTGAAGGCTGTAATTCTGATCAGCATGTTGATATAGAGAAGATTGTTTCAAAGTATGATGTCTTGTTTCAAGAATCTCAAGGTTTTCCACCCAAAATGGGAATAGAACATGATATTATTTTGCAGCAAGATGTTCCTTTTCCTAACATTGGGATGTACAGGTTATCTGCTTTAAAGAATGCTAAAAAAAAGAAACAGGTGCAAGAGTTGCTTGAGAAAGGGTTCATCAGGCCTAGCACATCACCATGTGGGTCACCAATCGTTTTGGTGAGAAAGAAAGATGGATCGTGGAGAATGTGCATTGATTACCGAGCATTGAATAAAATAATGATAAAAAATTGTTATCCCCTTCCTCGCATAGATGATCTTTTAGATCATTTGAAGGAAGCTGTCTATTTCACCAAGATCGATTTGCACAGTGGATACCATCACGTCAAGTTGCAGAGCAAGATGCATGGAAGATTTCTTTCAAAACAAAGGAGGGATTGTATGAATGGTTGGTTATGCCTTTTGGCTTGACCAATGCCCCTTCTACTTTCATGAGATTAATGAATGATGTACTCAGACCTTTTCTTGATGATTTTGTTATTGTGTATCTGGATGACATTCTGATTTTTAGTAAAACATGGGAAGAACATTTAAAGCATGTTAAGCAGACATTAGATGTTTTGAAAAGAGAAAAAAATTATGTTAAACTCTCCAAACGTGAATTTGGCAAAACCTCTCTAAATTATTTGAGTCATATCGTAGGGGGAGGTGAATTGAAAATAGATCCCTCTAAAGTGGCAGTCATTGTAAACTGGCCTAAACCCAAGTCTGCTACAGAAGTGAGAAGCTTCTAAGGAGAAACACAATATTGGAGGAAGTTCATTTCAAATTTCTCCTCAATTGTAGCTCCCTTACAAGCTTTGATAGGATTGAACAAGGTGTTTCAGTGGGGAGGCAAATAGCAGAAAGCCTTCGACACCTTGAAAGAAAAAATTAGTACAACACCTGTACTAGCACTACCAGATCTACAAAGACCATTTGAGATCCAAACTGATGCCAGTGACTATGCCATGGGAGCAGTGTTGACACAGCATGGTAAACCCATATGTTATCATTCTGAGACTCTTAATCCTGCGGTAATTAACTATCCTACATATGATAAATAATTGTATGCATTAGTCCACAGTGTGAAAAAGTGGAAACATTACTTAATGGGCAAAGAAACAGTAATACATACTGATCATAAGCCACTTCAATATCTACACTCCCAAAATAAGTTTCAACAATCAAGACATTACAGATGGATGGGTTTTCTACAACAGTTTCATTTAGTCATCGGATATAAAAAGGGCATACATAACAAGGTTGCAGACATGTTATCTAGACCCATTATAAATGCATCTACCATACTTAAGCATAATTCTGTGCTAAATGAAAGCTACATAGAACAGTGTGCTCAGGATATGGACTTTAAAGATGTATATGCAACTTTGGTTCAAGGAAAAAGAGTAGAAGAATTGGACTATCATGTGAAGGACCGACTCTTATATCATTGTGGGAAACTCTGCATTCCACAAACTGAGAGAGCAAAGATAATTAGGGAAGCACACACTTCTCTGATATCAGGTCACTTTGGGGTAAGTAAAACAGTTGCACAGCTGCAAAGGTTCTGTTATTGGCTGAGAATGAGTGAGACAGTTTCTAGATATGTAAAGGGGTGTGCTATGTGTGCTAAAAGCAAGCCCAGCAACAGAAAACTAGGCTTGTACACTCCATTGCCAGTTCCTTCTCACCCTTGGGAGAGCATTTCCATGGATTTTGTTGGAGGACTGCCTAAATCTAGGAAAGGTCATGATTATCTATATGTTGTTGTGGATAGGTTCAGCAAAATGTGTATTTTGATACCCTGTAGTAAACATATTACAGTTGAACAAACTGCAAAATTATTCTTTGAACATGTATGGGTTCATTTTGGATTACCCACTTCTATTATATCTGATCGAGACACCCGATCTATGGGGAAGTTTTGCTCCAGTCTGTGGGAACTAATGGACACCAAATTAAAGAAAAGCACAGCTTTTCATCCACAAACAGATGGCCAGGCAGAAGTAGTTAACAGGACAGTGATCCAGTTACTGAGAGGATATTGCAGCAAACACCCTAAGCTTTGGGATGAGAATTTGTGCTATGTGCAACATGCTTACAATAGAGCCAAACACTCTTCTACATAGAGATCTCCTTTTGAGACCTGCTTTGGTTTCATACCAAGGTCCCCCTTGGATTTTGTCTTTGGTAAAGATACCATGGTTGATGGACACAATGATGTGGACAAAGAAACTAGGTTCATTGAACAGATCTAGGAGATCTGCGAGGTAGTACAGGAACAACTGGAAAAGAGCCAGGCCAAGTACAAGGCTAGGCATGATAAGCATCGGATGGAGCATAGTTTTCAAGTTGGAGACCAAGTCTGGCTGTATATCAGCAAGGACAGGATGCAAGGTGAAGGTAAGAAGCTAAAACCTATCAGGTATGGACCCTTCAGGATACTTGAGAAGATTGGTGAAAATGCTTTTCGCCTTGATATACTAGCTTACATGCACATCTACTCAGTCGTGAACATGGATTGCTTGAGGTTGTTTGAACCTTCAATGGTTGAGGACCCTGAAGAGGAGAGTCAATTGCCTTCTGATGACCTGCTACCTGAATATCTTAATGAGTTGCAGGAAGATACAGTGTTGGACAGGAAGGTAAGGACAACGTGCAATGGACAGGTGGAATACCTCATAATTGGGCTTAAAGGTTCGAAGTCGAGCAGTGCGAAATGGATTGAGATTACACAAGTGAGACATTAGTTTCCTCACTTAGTCGATGCTTGAAGAAAAACCAACTTTTGGTGGTCCAAAAGCTTTTTAGTTGGGAGGCTGTGATCCAAATCAGATCCATAAACGACTATCATAGAACAATGAATATATCAGGACGAACAAACCCTTGAAGAATCCAAAACAGCAATTGAAACCACCCTGAACTAGTGTCCATGGCAGCCGGCGTGGAACGACGAGGACCTTGGTCAAAGCGCGCTGACCGAGGCCCATGGGACTGTGCAGGAGGTCGATGAAGCCCCTGGAAGCCTCGGAATGGGAAAATGAGTTGATTTTCGATGTGCATTAGTGCTAACACGCATCGCTGGGCAAACAGGGTTGAAATGGTAGGGCTTAAGCACTCGGTCACGTTAGGAGCCAGAGTACCATGGGCGGAGAACTGAAAAGGCGCCATGGTACAAAGATGGGACTCACAACTTGGAAACCGGCGGTTTTACCTGGGGTTCCCTTGAACGATAAGAGATTTTGGAAAAACCGGAGCGAGCACACTCAGCGATCGACGCATGGCAGTGGAGGTGAGAGAAAAACTACCGTGATCGCGCGTTATCGATCGATCAAGTTAACCACGCTTGACATGCGAATGACGTTGGATCTGGAGGAGCCCAGATCGAATGGTTGAGATTGCGCCCGATAGACAGAGCAGAACTGACAGGGAATTAAGCCAAGTTCTAAAGAGATTTGGAGTCGGTTGACCGCCACGGTGGAGAAAGAACGCACAACCGAAGAAATGAATCAATGAACCGGCTGGCGCTGTTCCAGTGAAGACACGTGGCTACTTCCCAAGTGATCATGCTGACGCCGAATAGGGAATTCCAAGCACACAGGTGACAGGCGAATCGACGCAGGCGGGAGAGGAAATGAACAAGCATGGAGGTCGAATGGCTAAAGCCATGAACAGAGACAGTGAACAGGATTCAGGCGAGAGAGAACAAAGAGTCTAAGAGACCAAGAGAGACAGTGAATAGTGAACCCTGAGAGGAGGACTGAGCACAGAGAGCAGTAAATCCAACCAGAGGAGATAGAGGGCTGAGCTGACCACAGAGAGCATCGAGCACCAAAGAGCTTGAAGAATCAAGCCTTCCCATAGAGGAATCTGTCCGGATTGAGCATCACAGTTGGCTCTTTCCACTGCAGACAGAGGGTCACAAAGATGGTAGGAAGAACAAGAGTCTGTGTACTCCGAGTGGCTTGGGGAATCCAAGAACCACCATGCCAAGCAAACTCTGCTTCAGGAGAACTCATATTGAGTCCCTGCATTGTAATTTCTCTGCTGAAAGACATAACAAAACAAGGCCACCACTAAAGCTAGACCGGAGACATAGCCCTGGAGAATAGGGTGAACTCCTTATTAAAAATTGCTTGTGTCTTTGTGTCTTCTTACTGCATTTCTCTATTGTCTTTCCATTCAAAATGTCTATGTATTGGCAATCTGATCGATCCCTTGTTTCAATAACATAGAACACACACACTAGCACATGAGTCTATAATACCTTTGATTTAATAAATCTTTAACTGAGGTCACTCATAGGGTGATTATCAGATCAACAGGCATGAAAACTAACATTATTACTTTTGTAACTGAATGTGATGTGTGTCAATGACACAAAGGAGAAACAGTCAAGTCACCAGGCACCTTATAACCATTGCCTATCCCTGCTTCAATGTGGATGGATGTTTCTATGGATTTCATTATTGGTCTTCCGAAGTTACGAAACAAGTCAGTCATCATGGTGGTTGTGGACAGAATTTCTAAATATTCTCATTTTTGCACTCTACCCCGCGCATTTACCCCCACTTTGGTGGCTCAATCTTTCATGGGATAGATCTTGAAATTACATGGCATGCCCACTTCCATTGTATCTGATCGTGACCCAACTTTCACTAGTAACTTTTGGCAAGAATTTTTCAAGCTACAAGGCACCCAACTCCAACTAAGTACTTCCTATCATCCCCAAAATGATGGTCAAACTGAAGCAGTCAGCAAATGTTTGGAGACATACCTAAGGTGCTTTGCTTCAGAAAAGAAACATCAATGGATACAGTGGCTACCTCTAGCTAAATGGTGGTATAATACTAACTATCATGTAGCCACCAAGATGAATCCATATGATGTAGTGTATGGTCAACTCCCACCTTCACCTACTTCTTATATCCCTAGATTCTCTAAGGTGCAAGCAGCGGATCAACTCCTGCAAAACCGTGCAGCCATGCTAGCCCATTTCAAAGATAATCTCCATCAAGCTCAGAATCGAATGAAGCAACAGGCATACCAACATCGTTCAGAGTGAACATTTCTAGAATGGGTTCAGGTATTCCTGCGGCTGCAACCATGTAAGAAAACATCACTCAAAGAAAAGGGCTGCCAAAAATTAGCTCCAAAATTCTACGAACCTTATCAAATACTTCATCGCATTGGATCAATCGCCTACAAGCTAGAATTTCCACCAACTTCAAAAATCCATCCAGTCTTCCATGTATTATGCCTCAAGAAAGTGGTGGGGAACAATTGCAGAATTAAAACTAGTCTACCTGAATTAGATGAAGAATGTTCACTCTGGCTCCAACCTCAATAGGTCCTCGACATGCGAGAATGACATCTGTGTGGATGCACGACCAAGGAAGTCCTCGTCAAGTGGAAAGACAACTCTCTAGAAGATGTGCCCTGGGAACCAGCCACTATTCTTTAGCAGTTTCCACAACTTCAGCCTTGAGGAAAAGGCTGCTTTTATGGGGGAGGGCATGTTAGGGTCCAACCCTAACCCCTTTATTTATGTAATGGGGTCGAGTCATAGTTATAGTTAGTTAAAGAGTCAATAAATCTCATATTAATAATTGTAAGTGGTTGACCCGCATTTAAGAAAGGGACCAAAGTTAGTTGCAAATGGGCCATGGTATTAGATATATGGTATTGAGAGAACCATGGTAATGACCCATGGTATTGTATGTATGAATCCTATATAAAGGATAGAGATTCCCCGTTGTGGAATGTCGTGTCTTATTTTGTAATCAAGCTCTACTATGCTGGAGGTTTCTTCCTCGAAGAGGAAAGTGAACATTGCTTTCATCTCTGAATAATAAAATACTTGTTTTTCTCATTTTGTTCTATGTTCTGGGTTGTATTTTGCACATATTTGGTATTCTGGAATCTTCTCATAGGTCAAGAGCATAACAACGCTCTTCTTTTCTTATTCTTCCTACTTTTGCTTCTCATCTTGTTATTTCCTCCTCTGCTCCCGTTCTTCCTTCAGTTTTGGTTCTGCTTCTTGTGACTTCAATTTGGCTTCCTGCAACCTTTGCTTTTATCTCTTCCTCCACTCTATTTTCTATGTTAGTGTCAGCCTTTGCAGCCTTCCTCCAGTGATCAAACATGCTCTTACAAAGTGATTTTAAGGTGTCAAGGTCAAATTTTTTCATTTCAGTGAGTCTTCAAGTAAAAATTTGATCACTAGGTATTAGGTCTAGGGTTTGTTTTCACTCTTTTCAAATTTGTCCAAATGTCGATCCATGTCACCATTCAGCTAAGTGTACCATCATTCAGAGAGTTGTCATCATTATGTCAAGTTCCACTGGGTCATTTTATACCTTGTTCATGCTTCAGTTGTGCTTAGGTAAGGTTCATTTCCCTCTCCTAGGGTTTTGAAGGCAATATCTCTTGGATGGAAAAATCATTAGCAAAAATTCTATCTTGATGTTCATACACCTTCCCCTATCCTTAATTTACCTTATTAAACACTTCCCATCACTGATAACCCTCAAATTCCTCATTTTCGCACAAACCCTAATTTCTTGCTACAACTTGGCAATTTTCTAGGCTAGACCTGTGTTTTGCCCCTTTGGACCCCTTCCCCTCACTGAATCTCTAAACTTCCACTTTCCCCTACTTCCTAACATCCCTCCCTACTTCCAAAAATGTTCTCAATAATTTAGAAGCACCTTATCCCCTTCATTTTGCTTCATTTCGACAAATCCCCTGTTCCACACATCGTGATAGGTTTTACTCCAATGATGTTTCTGAGAAATAAAATATGAATTTGGGAAAACTGAGAGAGTTTTTGTCCACAATAGGCCAAGGAAGAAAAATCTCCTTCACTTTTTACACAGGTGTCATGGTTTTAGAGAAATGTCAAAAGTACAGTTGCCTCGGGAGAATTGATGAACCTCTGAAGTGACCTTGGGAAAATCAAGTTTTATCCTAGCTTGGTTGGCCAAATGACTTTCTTGATGAGTCAAAGGATAATGAGACACAAAGAGCTTTCCAATGAGCTATCATGAGCTCAATTTGTAGTTGAGATAGCCCTTCAAAAGTTGGCTGTAACAACACTTTGCCTTTAGGCAACTTCATTTTGCACATTTTGACCAGTCTTGGGAGATCTGATTTTTGACAGGTCAAATGAAATCCAAATTGAAAAATTCTAGTTGGGTTGGAAATTAGACTCAATTACCTTTCAAAAAAGCTATCCCATGCCCAATTTGGACACCATGAGGGCCTCCAAAAGTCTCCTGGAAAAAGTGCAACGCATTGGGCAGGTGGCGCAGTGCACATAACTGGCGCGGCACATTGGGCTGCAATTTCTAGTGCAAATTTACATTGGCGTGACGCATAGAGAAGGCACAGCACGTTGGGTTTGATGCGTGGTGCATACAGCCAGTAAGCCCAAAAACTTCAAAAATTTGCTCCAAAATCACCCAAATATGCTTGGAACATCATTTATACAAGTAGGTTGAACTTCATTCATGGTTTTCATCCAAGATTAATGGTTGTTGATGATGTGTGTTTCATGGTGCTTGTGTAAAACAATCAAACCCTACCTTTTAAAATACCTCAAAGAAACTTGCTACTAGGGTTTCAATTCACTATTTTGTCACCAAGTTCACTCCCTCATCTCATTTGTCCTTTGATTTCATCATTCCCTAAGTTCCCCTACCCCCCTAAGTTCATTAATTCCCTATCCCAAATTCCCTTTCCCAAATTTCCAAATGTAAACCCCAAACCCTAATCCTATACAAAAACTCCCATAATATCCCATATTTCCCTAACTAAGTCTATCCCAACAGTCCCAAATTTCCCACTAGTTTTCCCCTCTCCTAACAGTCCCTTGTTTCATTGTTTTCCCTTGGTGGCAGAGGTCAAGCACATCACCAAAAACAATCCACCACAGTTTGACACATCAGCACCTATTTCTCCAAGACAATTTGTCTACCAACATTTATGGCATTTGATCCTTCATATGATTATGAAGAAGAGACCCAAAGTGACTCACCCATGGAGGGACATGCACCCAGGAGGTCTCATAGGGGTGGCAGACATATCAGAGAAGAACCTACCACTCTTGTCGAGTTGTAGGCCTACCCTCTTGCCATGTTTTGTTTCTAGCATCAGTCATGTTATGAATTTTGTGAGAAGGTTTCTAATATTCAGTTTCATCATGAGTTGGCCCACTTATTTGTGTTGCATTTGCATGGTGATTAAGCCACTCTTGCCGGCGTTACTTTCACATTAACCCCAGAAACCATTTCATTGTCAACCGGCATATCAAACATTGGAGCCATGGAATAAGAGGTAGAAGATTGACCAGCAACACCATGAACCATACATCAAACCTGGTTTTTTGAGGTAGCTCAAGAGAGTGTTTCCTTTTCGGTTTCTCAAGGATGAGTATGCTCCTTTAATGAAACTCGTCATGAAGTATTTCACCTGTGAGGGCTGGTTCTCCCGCTTGTATGCTTATCACATCAAGCTGCTGATGCATTTCACTCGGGTGCGAATGATGAACATTCCTTATTTCATATCCCAAAACATAGAGAAGATGACCACTCTTGTGTAGCACAAGACCCCTCAGCAGCAGTTCAACTGTCTTTATCATTTTGCTCTCATCAGAATTATGGTCGTTCATCAGCTTGGTTTACAGGGCATCACTTGGGATGACTTCATCTCTCGTGAATTTTTCAGAGCTTCATAGGGACCTTCAAAGGTTGGGCATGAGACAGGTGGACCTTCTTATCAGCAGGGCCATGAGACCGCTAGTGTGCCGGTGTTCATCTCTTATTAGAGAGGCACAAGACAGTTGTTTGCAGCAGCGAAGCGAGTGTTATCTCCACCCGGGGTGGAAGGGGCCTCGCTTCCCCCATCAGCACAACAGGTTCAGGACTGAGGCAAGAGGTCTATATAGGAGGAAGGACCATCCGATGAGCGAGAGACTGATTTCATCCTCATTGAGGGTGATGATACTGACATGGGCCCACAAAGTGAAAACCTTAGACAGATCATCAAGGAGTAGCAGGTGGAAATTGATACCTTGTCCACCAATATGGATAGAGCCTAGTGGACTATATAGTATTTGGAGTAGAGGAACAAGCAGCTTGAGGATCAGCAGGTGGTGATGGAGTTACAGAACATTCGGAAAAACCGCCAAAGTGCCCGAAGGAGGAGGGTGGAGTTCACTTCCTTGGAGCAAGAGATCAATGCCGATAGGGAGTCATGGCTCGAAAGAGTCAATATCCACTTGGAGAGGAAGCTGGAGAAGGCAATAAATGAGAAGAATATTCTTAGAAACTTGTCATATCATTACTTGTCCCGAAACTTGGTGTGCCAAGCAAGAATCAGGAATTTGAAAGCAAAGCTAAAGAGAGCATCAAAGAGGCAAAAAGACGATTAAGGACTTCAAATCTTAGCTGAGGCTTCCTTGGCCCATCAAAACACTTGATAGAGAAGACTCAACCCAAATTTCAAGAAATTTGGAGCAATTTTTGCGTTTTTGTAAATTTTTGGCACAAAAAACAGAGTTTTCCTCCCTATGTTCCACGCCACGTGGCGCTCACTTTTGCTAGAGGCCTCAAAATCACAAAAACTTAGAATTTTTGGATTTTTCATGCAAAATTACACTTTCCTACCTATGGCCAAGAAATTTGGGCAGGTTTTGAGCCTTCAAGAAGGTCAAAAACACTCAAAAAATGACCTCACTGTCCCTATTTTGACACACAGGAAGTAGTGTTGGGAGAATGGACTTTTGGAGGGGCAAATGGAGGCCAAATTGAAAAATTCCACTTGGGTTGCAAAGTAGACAGGTAGAAATTTCCAACAAGCACACTTGTAGCTAATTTAGACACCGAGAAGGCCTCCAAAAGTAGGTCCAAACAGGCGCTACACATAGAGAATCATGCGCGGCGCATAGAGGAAATTTTGCCAATTTGACAAGTATTGCTCTGTTTTTCGCCCAGTTTTGGCCAGTTTGACTTCTTCACTTCCTTAATGGCAAATTTTTTATTTAATTTCATGTCTATTGATGGATCATGATTGTTGAGAAGGTAAATCCCCTCTACGGATAGAGGCGATCCCTACTAGCCCAATAGGGGTCTAGCAACAATCACACAATACTGCCACGCATGTTCCTAGTTACAATTAAACAAGAAGTAAGGAGTACCTACTTGGATTCCTGCGCTGTCGTGTGACGAAGAGATGTTTCCTTCGCTCCTTCGCTTCAGCTGGTCACAGTCCTCCGCGATCCCCGCGAACGGACACCTGCACACACGAAGAGAAGGCAAACGCAAGCGTAAAATCTAGTAAAAGTAACTATATGCCAGTCAGAAAAGACATAATTCACATTTATCCATTGCATAAACAAACGAGAATGGAACAATAATAGCAGTCATCTATTATTAATCAGAATAGAGAAGAGTACAACCAAATGTTCTGACGTCGATAAACTCCTCAGGAGGGATCAGTCAGCATGTATCTCAAGCATTCACCTTTGAGGATGATTCTCCCAAGACAAACAACTCTCTCTCTCTCACACAAATGTCACAAACAAAACTTCCCAAAGCAATCAATCACTTCCACTCCTAACACACCACACCTATAGCAGCAATCTGAGCACTACAGGCTCTGTACAATCCAAGCTAAGTCTAGCTAGTTTCTACTAGTTTCTAACTAGCTGCTCATGGTAATGGTGGAAGTTTATATAGGAGAAGGAGTCTCCTAAAAAGGTGGAAGGATGAGCTTATCTTCAAGGGGAGTTGTTGCAAAGGGTCGAACAGACATGCCACAGAAGGGAGTCGATATTCACAAAGCTAACAACCAAGCCTGGAGAGATCTGGAAGGCTGGTTGTTTGAACAAATTCGCCCAAACTGGATCAGCGCGGATTATATGGAGACTGCCGCGCTGTCAGCACATAACAATAACTGAACAAGTCATGTCAGCGCGGAAGGACACGCGAAAGCCGCGCTGTGCGTCATCGCGGAAAAGTGATGTTCTTCCGCGATGGCAGCGCACGAAATACACTGTGGGGCGCTGGTCATCGCGGTTATTTTAGGAACAGACGCGCTGATGCACAAAACTTTGGAAAAATGGGTTTTAAGCCAGTTCAGGGATCAAACACTTAGTGATTGTGACTTCTGGACACAGCAGGGTGACTGACAGGAAGGCAGTGATAAATTACTGTGTAACAGATGCCCCCTAAAGCATGAAGACCGAGAGAGTGGGAGGGGTGAAATGCTTTACAACACACGCCGAACTGGAACACCACCAGGAAGTACCGAAAAATCTCTGACAATCATATACATGCAGTCTAGGCATGGGCGCAGCCATCCAAAAGACATGCGAGACTGGTCTATGGTATGGACGCAGCCACCCAGCTAAAGAGACCATAATAATGATAAGGTATGGTCGCAGCCATCCATGAAGACTCAGGTATGGGCGCAGCCATCCATCAATGAGTCATGTAATGATTATCCACAAAATCGCAACCTGGACCACAGTGAGCAAGGATCCAGGGTCTTGCGCTCCATCTCGACCCGAACAGAGTACAAGTCCACACATGTGAATACAGGGGTTGGAGTCGAACATGCATGAACATCGTCTGATTACCGGCCAATGATGAGAACCGTTAACAGACGCGAGAGGTACCACCAATAATGACAATGGCCCTCAAGGTACTATAGGTACAATCCGTAGCGTGTGAATCAATGAGCTGGTGTCGAACACCCACGGAATCATTCGATCGTAGGTCAATGATGTAAACCTTGCGTCGAACACGAGGAACCTGCCATTGAGGCATGCATGCTCCAAGGCACCTGGAAAGAGTCTCTAAGTCACTTTCTCGGATAATGAGTTGAAGTCGACGAGAAGTGGCCTTGATCGAAGGTGGGCCATGATGATTCCCACATCATCGATACGAGACAGAGGTATAATAATTTGTGATGAGATAGCGAACGAGGTTGCTTTGTGGCAGAGGACAACTTCTCTTGAACATATAACGGCACTGTAACGGATTTGGCAGCACTTGACATCAAATGAGCAGCGGGTAGGATGATGACGACAATGAACAGATGAGAGGTCAAATAGGATGTCCCAAACCCATGGAGGCTAGTGAAAACGAGATGAGATGACCCCACCCAGACACGAAACAGCGGAGTGCCATGTTCAAGAGTGACGTACTGCCGAGACGACTGTAATCAAAGTTCCATTTTCCCCACCTTTGCAGGCAGGTACCCCGATTATTTTTGGATGACAAGCTTGACGGGGATAACATATGCTTGGTGTGTGTCATGTTGACAATATCCGATGTCATTGAGTGTTTAACGAGCCTGACAAAGGAAAAACTCAGCTTCTTTTCTTGTTTCGAGAGTCTGAAAAGAACGCGGAAAAGGAGACTCCAGGGGGGTCCTTTTTCGTACAGTTGTGTCTCTCGAGCCCGAAAAAGTATAAAACTGTGCTCGAAAGAACCGCCCGGTCATTACAACCGAGGAGTACTTTTCATAAATAGTGTCGCCGACCGGAAAAAGTAAAAAAGTGGTCGAAGACACGTCGTTTTAGAGCCAATATCGAGTGCGAAACGACAAACACCCGGCGATCTTTTTTGGTTTAACGGTCGGAAAAAGAGCTTAAGAACGACCGCCTTTCGTTCCCTTTAACGAGCTGAGAGGGGGCTCGGCCATCTTCTCTTGTTTAACGTCGGAAAAGAGCTTAGAGACGACACTTTGGGAATCACATGAATTGTGGACTGTCACGACCAAACTGCGATACCTGTACCTGCACAAGGGCACTACCCGCATAAATCCATTCGATATACGTAAAAACATATTGAAACATGCTTGAAAACAGAACCAAGGCTAGTTTTATGGCTAAAAATGGTAAAAACCCAAAAAATATGGTAATTTAGGAGTTTTTACTATAAATAGGGGGAGGTAATAAGTCATTTTTACCATTTTACTATTTGGAGTGCGAAGAACGTGGAGAAACCAAAAAGTTGACGGAGCGATTGCCAGCCCATCCGGAGACCATTTTCAGATCTGCTTCTTCCAGGTAGGTTCCCATTCCTTTGCCCTGCATTCTGGTTCATTTTAGGAGTTTTTTAACGGTTGAATAGGCCCAATTGGGCATTTTTTATTTGCATGGGTGCGCCCTCGGTCAGCGCGGAAATTGCCCACGGGGTCGCGCTGATCGAAAAATAGCCAATGTAACCAACTTCGGGTCAGCGCGGAAAAGGCGTGTTCTTCCGCGCTGACCTCGCATTTTTTACAAAGAGCTGCCATTGTCAGCGCGGCTGTTTCTAAAACAGCCGCGCTGGCGCGGAAAAATTTTGTTTTTGAAAATGAACGTGAATTTTTACATGGAAGCACTTCTGATTGGTTTTTATTGTTCATGCAGGACACCATGGCCTTTCAATGGCAAGAGAGAGTCCACGATGTAGAGGATGTGGCTGCTTGGGGAGACGTAAATTGCTGCAACGCCATGCGGGCGTGTGGATTCATGAAATTCTTCCTTACGCCGCGTCTGAGGGCCCAACATGATCTGCTGGAGCTGCTGATCAGGGCATGGAACCCGGTGGACCAAAAGTTCACCATCCGTGGTCACGACATTGAGTTTGACCATATGGATATCTTTTTCTTGACTGGGTTGTCGCGCCGAGGTGCGAGGCCCATCTTAGAGGGGCAGCGACCTAGCGGTGGTACCCTGGATGACTTGATGGCTGAAGTTTGCCCGGGGGCGGTGAAAACGCGGAGTGGGAAGTGCTCGATCCCCACAGTGAGAGATATAGTGCTGCGCACCATCCTGTTCATGGTGACCCGGGCAGCGGGCAGCATGGCGAACCACGAGGCATCCAAGACCCATCTCCTACTAGCCCTCGAGTGCCTCGAGCCTACCGTGTTTGACTGGTGCACTGCAGTGTGCAACAATATGAAGAGGCAATTGAGCAACTGCCGTCGCGGAGAGACGAAGCAGTTCGGGTATGGATCGATCCTGGTCCCGCTCATCCTGGAGCGAGTACCAGCCATGCGACTGCAGTCTATGGCTGTGGATGCCCCCAGAGATCCTCGAGAGACGAGGGCCTCACGATGGGCTCGGATTATGCCACGTGGGGGTGGCGGCCGACCACATAGCTGGGGGGTATATTTCAGAGACTGGTTGGACCAACAGGAGATCTTCGTACAGGATTGGCCATATGCGGGGATGGATTTCCGCAATGATCCTGACTTGGTGCTGCCTCCAGGTGAACAGTGGGATGATGCAGGTATGACACTTTTTGTCTTTTGAGTTTTGTATTTTTTTTTTAAATTTTTATGTACATGTCTTAATAAATGTCTAGTCATGCAGATGTGGGGCCTATTAGACCGATTGGCCTGGCTGCCACGGCACGGAGAGAGGGCCCGGGAGCCGGAGTTTTGGCCTTAGCCCCTCCAGGGGCCAACACACCAGAGACTGTGGCTCGCAACCTTGAGGGTTTGCTGGAGGGGGTGCCGGATTTCCAGGGGGTTGAGGAGGTCCCTGTGGAGCATCAGATCCACACAGTGGGTGTGGAACCCAGAGTGCACCGCCTTCTGAGGCGGGTGGCACGAGCGGCTGCGTACTACAGAGAGCACCACCCAGCCGATTAGTCACCTAGGTTTTATTTCCACTGTTTATTTTGAGACATTATGACTCAGGTGTATTGAGATTTTGGGACACGTACTTCTATTTTTGAGCGCCTCAGTACGCCACACGATATATATATATATACATACCGATTTTTGGATGAGTCGTTGTTACATGTGATGATGTGTTATCTTGTGTTATGCGTTTGTTCAGTACAATTTGTGATCTTATGTATGAATTTGCACGACACTCGGCTCATGGATTTTATATGTTTAATGCAAGCTTAAAAACACACACGTGCAAACTATGCTTGAAATAATTTATTTACATATGCTTATGGTCTTACTATGTTGTTCTTTCCTTCCTTGTATGATGTTTATCTGTTTCGCAAATGTCTATCTAATACATGATTTGCCAATGCATCAGTCAACGTATTTAATCGTCTCGGAATATGCTGATAAGTAATGTAATCGAAATTCCGTTCTAACAATCTTACACGTAGGTACAACCTTAATATGCGCTGGTCTCTGACGGAATATCGTCTGTTGAGTTGATGGACAACCAGCTGGGAGTCCAGGTTCACCACTAGCTCTCGGATGCCGAGGTCAACTGCTTCGGCAAGTAATTCTATTACAGCACTGTACTCGGCAACGTTGTTAGTGGTACGACCTAGGCATACACCCTGCAGGTTTATCAACTCCTCGTGAGGATCGTAGATCACCCACGCTGCCGAAGACAAATTACAAGTACTACGGCAGGCACCATCAGCGAAACCAACATAAGGAGTACGAGACATCTGCGCAGGAAAGAGAAAGCATAATAAGGGGCAAAAACACGCCTTCACACCAAAGCAAAAGAAACTCGTGCAGTAAAAACTCAAAAACACACGTATATACAAAGTGACTGTGAGCAGCTATGCATAGTACTTCTTCAGATATAGCCCATTTTGGGGCTTGTCAAGAGGATTTCCTTCATAATCAATCAACTCATATGCGCCCTTTTGTAAAACACGTTTCACGATGTAGGGACCTAACCACATGGATTCGAGTTTTCCTGCCCGCAGCTTATCCTTAGCTTGATCGTAGAGCAGTACTAAATCTCCTTCAACAAAGGAACGAGGATGAATATTCTGATCGAAGTGAGCTTTGACTCTCTTCTTCTGCACTTCGATAGCCAGAGAGGCCAAACGACGAGTCTCGTCTAACCGTTCTAGGTAAAGAAGCGGTTCCTCCACCGGAGTGGTGTTGGGAAGCAACTCGACAGCTAATTTTAATGAAGGAATTTCACATTCGACGGGAAGGGTAGCCTCCAGTCCATAGACCAGTTGAAACGGGGTGAAACCGGTGGCATCCTTCACAGAAGTCCGGTAGGCCCACAAGGCTGGGAAAAGCATTAGATGCCAGTTCGACTTGTGTGTATTGACGGTGCGTTGAAGCATGGTGATCAAAACTTTGTTCACAGCTTCAACTTGACCGTTAGATTGAGGATAGTACGGTGACGAACTATCTTGACGCAAGCCTAACTGGCTCGTTAACTCTGTCATCATATGATTTCAGAAATGCTTTCCATGATCTGTAACAATAGCCTGAGGGACTCCGAAGCGAGTGATGATATGATTGAATAAAAACTGCGCCGCTGTGTGACCGTCTTCGTTTAATGTAGGCATCGCTTCGGCCCACTTGGTGAAATAATCCACGGCAACGATAATGTACCCATGCCCCCCGCCCGAACGAGGGTTACAGGACGTATAATCGATGCCCCATTTGGCAAATGGACCTACGGTTACAACAGGGTGCAGTGGTGCAACAGGTGCACGCATCTTCCGGTGGTAAACCTGGCATTCATGGCATGCGCGTACAGCAAGGATGCAATCCTTGAATATAGAAGGCCAGAAATAACCAGCGCGGAGGATCTTTTGAGCGGTAGCGTATCCGGACATGTGGCCGCCACAAGCGCCGGAGTGGCAGTCATTCATGACTCGCTCAGCTTCCTCGAGAGTTAAGCATCGGCGAAGAATAGAATCGACGCCGAGGCGGTACAGGGTGTCGCCTAAAATGCAATACGGTTGAGCCTGATGACGTATCCGTCGTCGGGCTTCCTTTGATGTATTGGGACGAAACGAAGACGTTTGTAAATATACAATGATGTCCCCGTACCATGGGTCGAGAGTGCTGATGAGAAAGAGCGTTTCATCCGGAATTTGCTCCTCTGAATGAGATGGTGCAGATTGAGATGGTAAGGAACAGAGCAGTTCAGCAAAGACCAGTGATTTCTTGGACTTGGCGGCAGTAAATTCCAAGTCGAACTCTTGGAGGATTACGATCCACTTCGAGTATTTGCCCCCCAGCAACTGACGTGATAAAATATAGGTCATGGGGTTGCAGTCAGAGATCATGGTCGTTGTGCGCAACAGGATGTAATGACGGAAACGTTGGACGGCACATACAGCGGCCAATGCCAACTTTTCGACATATGCATAGCGAGTCTCCGTATCAAGGAGGTTGCGACTAAGATAGTATACAACGTGCTCCGAGCCATCGTCATCGTCTTGCACTAAAACCATGCCGATGGTGGTATCGGCAGCGGCCAGATAAAGGGTGTAGTCACGGTGGTAATTTGGAGGTCTTAGGAGCGGAGCTGAGACCAGAAGGTCTTTAAGACGCTCAAAAGATTGCTGAGCGATAGCGTCCCAATGAAAGGGCGTGTCTCGCTTTAGTAATCGCGTGAAACCCTTGGCCACTTCGGCATAATTTGGGATGAATCGTCTGAGAAAATTGGCTTTTCCCTGCAAGCTTTGTAATTGCTGTAGAGTGGCAGGGGGAGGAAGATTCACAATGGCCTCGACTTTAAGGGGATCCAAACGGATGCCCTCTCGGGAGACGATAAACCCGAGTAGTCGGCCAGATTCCACGCAGAAGACACACTTATGCGGATTGAGTCGAATACGGTAGTGTCGACAGCGAAGGCAGATTTCGCGTAAATGAGATGGATGGTCTTGACGTTTAGCTGAATGAGCGAGTAGGTCATCCAGGTAAGGCTGTACAATGTTTCGGATATCATGAAAAGCATACGACATCGCACGCTGGAAAGTGGCGCCGGCATTTTTAAGACCGAAAGGTAGCTTCTTGTAAGCGAAGGTGCCCCAAGGACAAATGAAAGCAGTCTTGTGCTGGTCTGCGGGGGCTATGTTGATCTGGTTGTAACCAGAAAAGCCGTCCATGAACGAATAAATTTCGCTTCCTGCGCAATCATCGATAAGCTGATCAATAAAAGGCGTAGGAAAGTTATCTTTTGGACAGGCGCGATTGATATCGCGATAGTCAACACAAACCCGAATAGTGCCCTGTTTTTTATTGACAGGAACTATATTAGATACCCATTCCGTGAGGGGAATGGCATAAATGAAACCAGCTCGAAAAAGCTTTTCAACTTCGGCCTTGATGGCTGCAGCCTTTCGAGGGTGCACCGGGCGTAAACGCTGACGAACAGGCTTAGCCCCAGGATAGGTAGGGATTTCGTGCTCCACGATACTGGGGTCAATGCCGGGCATTTCTTCATAAGACCATGCGAAAACATCACGAAATTCACGAAATAAATCTGTGTAGATTTGAATTTCCTCAGGAGTACATGTGACTCCAATATGAATATTTTCGACAACCCCTGTTTTGACAGAGATGTCGATAGCCAAAGTCTGCGTAATGTTACCCATGTTCCCTTCCGAAGACACTTGATATAACTGGATAGGTGTTTGGAGAGGGATATGTGGGAGGCATGAAGCAAACTTTCCGAGACACGTGGCCATTTCCGAATGAGGAGGGAGGAACGAAGAGCGATGGTGGTGATCTAACCAAGGGAGCTCTTCGGGAGACATAGTCTCGATAATAGCCTCGTCGGATGGGAATGATTCCTTCAGGGGGTCCGAGGTGGCCTTCTCTCCCAACCAGGGGAAGGTTTGAGGTGAATCGGGAACGCTGCCTGGAATAGCAGGTCCGGAGGTTGAAGCCGATGCAGCAACTATTTCGATGTAGTTGAGCTCGGCTGGGCTCAACGGCATCATCTCGCCCCAGGAATCTTCTTGATTCACGGGAGGGAGAACCCATGGATCAGAATGCGTCGTGATCATGTTAACGGAGGCGAGATTTGGAGGTGGGAGGGGAAAGACTCCCATCAAGGAGGGATCTTTAAATAATCCGGCACCCACACTCTCGAGCGATTTGAAGGTATGCTCCACGAATGGTACATTCCCTTCAGAAGAGGAAGCAAAAAAGGACAGCTGGTCCACCGTGACGATTTTTCCTTGATGGGGAAAACGAACGACACGGAATAAGGAGGAAGCCACGGCTTGCATGGCATAAGTCCAGCTTCGTCCTAGAAGGAGGTTGTAAGTGAGGTTAGCGTCAACGACTTCAACCTCGACTTCTACAGTTTTCCCTTCTAAAGAGATAGGTAAACGCGGGAGGATACCAAGTGGACGAGATTCTCTTCCATCGAACGCCTCTAGGGTGGTGGGAGACTGGCTCAGAGCAGGCGAACCAATAGCCTTCCAACAAGCAACCGACATGATGCAGGTTGAGGCTCCTTCATCAATGACAGTACGGTGAATCGTCTTGCCTTTGATGAGAACTTGTATAAGGAAGGCCACCTGATGAGGTAATCTCTGCGTGAAACCTTCGAGGTCGAAAGAAATGAGATCCGAATCTGCCGGGTCGATGCCACCAATTGCTGATAGCAGGGACTTCCTCTGGGAGGGGCAGCTCTGGAGGACTTCTAACGCGGACATAGCAGACGGAGCCTGAGCTAAGTCCTCGACAATGCTATAATGCTGAGCGGCACGAGCATTGGGGTTATAAGATGACTTCCTGAGTACACCTTTGGGAGGGGGTCGGGGGATCGTCTCGGTGCTGGGCCGTTCAATGTGAAGAGGGCCAGAACTAGACGCGGGAGCGCTGGAGGGGACCTCCGGCTCCTTCCGGCTGAAGATGGATATTCTTTCGTTCGAGTCGTGACGTGGACGGGGATGGTTCCTGCCATGAATACTTGAGAACCGAACGAGGAAGAGGATTGAGAAGGGTCTGCCACCTGATGCGTCTGCTGGGATGGGAAAGGCTCTTTAAGCACGGCGGGGGACCCTGAAGCACCTTTTAAAAGCCGACTAACCTCGGACCGCCTGGGGCAGTCCTTGGTGTAGTGATCCTCCTCGCAAATGAGGCAGGGATACTTAGGCTTCCGCTTGGCTCCGTCCTCGGTGGGAGGTTTAGGAGGATTCTGCTTAGGTTGTCCGGATTTTTCTTTGGCCTTTCCTTTCTTTTTGCCTTTCGAGGATTTGTCTGCCGCGGTGGACTGAACGGCATTTACCTCGGAGGTATTCCCAGGAATAGATGGGCTCTGAGAAGCATTCTCGTTAGAGGCGTTTTGTTTCTGCTTCCCAGAGTTTGCGGTTGATTTCTTACTTGGTGAATTCACGGAGCCAATAACTCCATCCACAGACGGTTTCGGTGGAGCTTTGGTTTGTCCGTGCCTCGGGGCATCTGGCAAATAGTCATACAAAGTACCTGACTGAGAATATACTAAGTCAAGGTATTGAGCTCGCGCAATCGCTTGCTCTTCAGTTACACACGCCCCCATTGCAATATCTTTGGCAATTTTAGGAACAAAGGACGTGGTAAACCAGTCGGTCAGGAGTTGATCGGGAATCCAAAATTTAATCAAACGACGGCGCCTTCTCCATTCATGTATATGATCAGAGATGTGCGTTGCCGTATCCTGTTTTAGAGACGTGAGCAAATGGGTCCCAGTCTCGTACCGAATGGGTAACTGAAAATGAGTAAGAAAGGCCATAGCCAACGAGTTAAAGTCTGAAAACATACCGCGATGAAGTTCGATGTACCATTTTGCGGCTGAACCAGTGAGGGTCCTCTGGAAGAGGCGCAGTCGGATAGAATCATCAAGCCATGAGTTAGATGAACACCAAAGGTGATATGTCATTACGTGGGCTTGAGGATCCTCTCCGGCTTTGCCGTCGAACTTTGGACAGTCACCTGGTATTTTGGTCGGAACCGGTGGCCAATATGAGTTATGTAAAATAGGATCGTTTGTTAACTTGGACACATCGGGTAGTTCCAACGTAGCCAAAAATGGTAGCTGCGGGTTGAAGGACATCTGTGGCTGAGGGTTCGAGGCGGTATTAGGGTTCCACCCAGATTGGGGTTGCCCCCACGAACTTTGTCCAGACGGACCTGGCCCAAAAGGACCGGCCGCATAGGAATTTTGTCCCGATGGACCTGGTCCGAAAGGACCTGGCACATAGGGAGTTTTTCCGTAGGAGTTTTGTCCGTGTGCGGACGACTGTCCCTGTGTTTGCCCCCCAGCTCCCCATGAATTAGCAGCTTGCCCGCCAGGTTGACCATATTGATAATTTTGATAAGGAGTGACCTGTGGTCGCTGATAATTTTGGTAAGGAGCATACTGATTTTGCCCCTGGGGTTGCTGGTAGCCATGTGACTGCTGGGTCGCATACGGAGCCTGGTAGGCAGGCTGCGTTTGATATGGAGGTTGATAACCTGTTTGAGTCTGAGGCCCAGAGTACTGTCCTTGAACCGGTTGAGGTTGGACCACGCGTCCCGAAGGTTGACTTGGTCGGATTCGAGATGGACCTGGTTGGCCAGCAGGATAGCCTTGCTGAACGCCAGGTTGTCCATGTGCCACCAAGGGTTGTCTTCGCGGAACGGGTGGTCGAATTGGTTGGATAGCTGGTTGACGCCGAGGCTGGCCAGCTTGCCCAGGTTGACGGTGAGGGTAGACCCCGGGTTGATTTGGCTGTATAGACGGTTGGCCCGTTTGTCCCCCACTGTAACCGGGTTGGGAAGAGGGTTGGGCTTGCTGTACGGCAGGCTGCCCTCTTGGGTATATAGGCTGGGCAGAGGGTTGCCCCCCTTGCCCAGAAGGATTTGCGTTTCGAGGGGTAGGTGGGCCCTGTTGAACATAGGGTTGTCCACCCTGGCCATAAGGATACCCTTGCTGGACAGCTGGTTGAATTGAGGGATTATAAACTGAGCCAGTTTGTCCAGAGGGGTACCCTGGCTGGAAACCAAGCTGGTCTTGAAAAGACGGTTGCTCTGGCTGCCCAGTAGGTTGATTCTGATATGGGTATGGTGGACCTCCCATGTCCATAGGTTGTTCCTGGTAAGGTTGACCTTGTGGATACCCAGATTGTCCTGGGTCAGGCAGGCCATATAATGGTTGCCCTTGAGGGGGCTGCACGTAGAATGACGGGTCCTGATTGGGTGGTCCTATGGGCTGCCGAGGAGGGTCTCGGTTTCCAAAGTACTTAGTAGTGTGGTCATACATGACATTCAAAGATTCCTCGTTCTCTTCGAAAGGGTGACGAGGGAGACCTGAGATTTCCTCAAGGAACTCACCATTTGCATCGAAGAAGAAAACAGGACCATTGTAATCTGGGTCTGTTATAGGTTCCCCATAAGCATCATACGGTCCTGATCCTGGAATGCCTCCAACAAAAGAACCAGCTTGAGGAACTTCAGACGAGGGAATCGGTACAGCACTGACGACCGGAGTCGAACGTGCTACACAAACAGTAGGTTGAGCGGGAACTGAGGTGACGGGCGGGTTGAGTTCTGACGTGAGGGGTGGGAAAAGAGGCTGCGAAACAAAAGGGCCGATCGAGGCAGCGAGAGTAGGATCCCATATAGTGGTAGAAGTTGTTCTAGCATCATACCTATCCCTTAGCGATTGATATCGTGGAGGGAGGGGAGATGAAGACGGGATCGGGGTCTCAATGTCTGTGACCGCGGGTGTCTCGATGTCTGTGACTGCGGGTGTCTCACCCGTGCTGGAAGCTGCCCCCTCCATTGGAGATGACATACCTAAAGGGGTACGGGGGGTTTGGGGGGTATCCCAATCTTCTTCCCAGACGGGATTCCAATCCTCCAAGTAATCTGGGTTGCCTGGGGACCGTACGTTAATAGGCTGGATACTCGGAACAATGGGAAGAGTACCGCCTTCAACTGGTACCTCGGGAGCAACAGAGGATTGAGAACCCTGGTCACTTATACCGGGAGTTGATGGGTCAGCCAGGATGACCAGACCCCTTAGAACTCTTAAAGGAAACTATCGATAAAAACCTACTCAAAACTATCGCACACAAGACCTAAAAAAGGAGATGTTATCGTGGCCAAATTAATTTTTAAGACGCAAGGACCAAACTTGACCTTTTCATATTTCAGGAGTCGAGAAAAGGACAAAGATGACTCCAGTCTCCTTCGAATGTTTAATGAGCACGAAGTGACAAGACGCTCACAGGCACCTTTTCGTTTAGGGAGTCCGAAAAGGATCAAAAGTGACTGCTCTGGAACTCTAGGTAGAGGGTGTGCCAAACTCTTCGCAAAACCACAGAATACTTTTTAGGGTACGGGTGGTCAATCTTCGTGAATGCTGTGTTCACTGCATTGCGAATTGTAGGGCGGCCGACTCGGCTTCCTATGGATAAAGGATAAAAGCCTAGTGGGGTCTCCCTATATACTCGACGGTACGTGGGAGCGCAGTCCGTATTAGACCACTATCGAGTCACAGAAGGAGGAATCACCCAACCTAATGTGAAACAACAGTGACTATGTTTTAAGACGCCGGAACACGTCTCTAACCTAGACCTCTAAATATTTGCGTTTAGTTCCAATGCGTTTTTAGATTCATTTGGTTCATTTTATAGTTGATCTTGAGATTAAGTTTCGATTTCAAGCTCTATCGTATGTTCGCTCACAATTACTTAGATGCAATCTATATGCAAAAGAATTTCGTTTCGTTCGATGAATTCTAGCTACGAGAGAGCAAAGAATTTTTTAAACAAAACGAATACAAACAAACAAGCAGCTAAATGCAACTAAAGCGAGGAAAGGAAACTTTTCTTTTGAAAATGGAAATCAATGAAATGTTCTTTTCCTTTTTGAATTTTAAAGTAAGCTACTAATTCGTTTTCTTTTAGTGACATAAAACACCTAAAGGAATTTGGAGGAACTTGAACACCAAGTAAACTACTTAATGAGAGCACACGAAGTTCCCGAAAACACTCAACCAAAGTCTCGAAATCAAAGGGAAACAAGGCAATGCACGAGCTATGTGATCTAAGCTCTGCAAAACAAGCAAGGATCGCAAGCAAGGAGGAAGCGAAAAAGACCACTTGGAAGCACAAACCAATACACTCTGACAATCACTGAAAAAATGCGAAAAGCGAGTCTAGAACGAGCTGGTCAATCAAGCAAACAGGGATCCTCACGGGAGGCTGACACACACACGGCCACTAGATGTCCTAGGGTTCAGAGCGTGAAATCAAATAGAGAAAAGCAGACATCCGACGGACCAGAGTCGCAACCAGTGAATTAGAGACCCAAACACAATCCAGTAATCGCAAAAGTAAGGATGAAAACATGAACCAAGCAGCTAGAAGGGAAGTTGTTTGCAAACTTAAAACCAAGCAAAACGAAACCCTATGGAGTTGAGCTCTGTAATCAAACAGTTCAAAGTTCAGAGAGTGAAAAACAAGTCATCAGACAAGTGGGGAGAAGAAGGGAAAGTCACAGCAAGAGGTTCAGGAGGTCAAATTGGACAAAAAAGAGTTTTTCAGGCTCAGCGCGGGTAGCCTTCAGCAACTTGGCGCTGACAGGGGGAGGCCTTCAGCAACTTTGCGACGTCAGCGCGGAAAGTCAGGGAAAAAGCGCGCTGCCCTAGGACTAACGAAGTCAGCGCGGATATAAGGCACACAGGCGCGATGACCGAAATCGCAAAGAAAAGGGGGCGCGATGTCAGCGCGGAAGAACACGAATAAAGCGCGCTGCCCTTGAAAACGAGGTCAGCGCGGCTGTTAGACGTACAGGCGCGATGAAGAGAAAACCAAAAGAACAGAGTCGCGATGTCAGCGCGACTGTTCCGAAATAAAACGCGCTGGGAGTAAAAAACAAGGAAAGCCAAAATAAAAACTTCCCAAACCAAAGGCAGGAGCTTTTTAATAATAAAGATGCTTTCCAGAAACACCCAGAAAGTTCATAAGCAACAAAAGACAATCCCAAAAACCCACAAAGAGATCAATCAAAGCCAAACACAAAAGTGGACTCAAGAGACAAAAAGGCTTCTCCCCAGTGGAGTCGCCAAATTGTTGAGAAGGTAAATCCCCTCTACGGATAGAGGCGATCCCTACTAGCCCAATAGGGGTCTAGCAACAATCACACAATACTGCCACGCATGTTCCTAGTTACAATTAAACAAGAAGTAAGGAGTACCTACTTGGATTCCTGCGCTGTCGTGTGACGAAGAGATGTTTCCTTCGCTCCTTCGCTTCAGCTGGTCACAGTCCTCCGCGATCCCCGCGAACGGACACCTGCACACACGAAGAGAAGGCAAACGCAAGCGTAAAATCTAGTAAAAGTAACTATATGCCAGTCAGAAAAGACATAATTCACATTTATCCATTGCATAAACAAACGAGAATGGAACAATAATAGCAGTCATCTATTATTAATCAGAATAGAGAAGAGTACAACCAAATGTTCTGACGTCGATAAACTCCTCAGGAGGGATCAGTCAGCATGTATCTCAAGCATTCACCTTTGAGGATGATTCTCCCAAGACAAACAACTCTCTCTCTCTCACACAAATGTCACAAACAAAACTTCCCAAAGCAATCAATCACTTCCACTCCTAACACACCACACCTATAGCAGCAATCTGAGCACTACAGGCTCTGTACAATCCAAGCTAAGTCTAGCTAGTTTCTACTAGTTTCTAACTAGCTGCTCATGGTAATGGTGGAAGTTTATATAGGAGAAGGAGTCTCCTAAAAAGGTGGAAGGATGAGCTTATCTTCAAGGGGAGTTGTTGCAAAGGGTCGAACAGACATGCCACAGAAGGGAGTCGATATTCACAAAGCTAACAACCAAGCCTGGAGAGATCTGGAAGGCTGGTTGTTTGAACAAATTCGCCCAAACTGGATCAGCGCGGATTATATGGAGACTGCCGCGCTGTCAGCACATAACAATAACTGAACAAGTCATGTCAGCGCGGAAGGACACGCGAAAGCCGCGCTGTGCGTCATCGCGGAAAAGTGATGTTCTTCCGCGATGGCAGCGCACGAAATACACTGTGGGGCGCTGGTCATCGCGGTTATTTTAGGAACAGACGCGCTGATGCACAAAACTTTGGAAAAATGGGTTTTAAGCCAGTTCAGGGATCAAACACTTAGTGATTGTGACTTCTGGACACAGCAGGGTGACTGACAGGAAGGCAGTGATAAATTACTGTGTAACAGATGCCCCCTAAAGCATGAAGACCGAGAGAGTGGGAGGGGTGAAATGCTTTACAACACACGCCGAACTGGAACACCACCAGGAAGTACCGAAAAATCTCTGACAATCATATACATGCAGTCTAGGCATGGGCGCAGCCATCCAAAAGACATGCGAGACTGGTCTATGGTATGGACGCAGCCACCCAGCTAAAGAGACCATAATAATGATAAGGTATGGTCGCAGCCATCCATGAAGACTCAGGTATGGGCGCAGCCATCCATCAATGAGTCATGTAATGATTATCCACAAAATCGCAACCTGGACCACAGTGAGCAAGGATCCAGGGTCTTGCGCTCCATCTCGACCCGAACAGAGTACAAGTCCACACATGTGAATACAGGGGTTGGAGTCGAACATGCATGAACATCGTCTGATTACCGGCCAATGATGAGAACCGTTAACAGACGCGAGAGGTACCACCAATAATGACAATGGCCCTCAAGGTACTATAGGTACAATCTGTAGCGTGTGAATCAATGAGCTGGTGTCGAACACCCACGGAATCATTCGATCGTAGGTCAATGATGTAAACCTTGCGTCGAACACGAGGAACCTGCCATTGAGGCATGCATGCTCCAAGGCACCTGGAAAGAGTCTCTAAGTCACTTTCTCGGATAATGAGTTGAAGTCGACGAGAAGTGGCCTTGATCGAAGGTGGGCCATGATGGGCAGGCAGTTTCATGGCCTAATTTCTAGTTCTCAGTTTAGAATCAATTGGATCAGCTCCTAAACTCATGAGCTCGACCCCTAGAGGTAAGGATGAGCTATGTTGTCTATATTATGTTGTTTTTCAGTCATTAGCATGGTTGGAAAGCCTTGAGCTTCATTGTACATTCACTTTCAGTATTTTGGCTAAGGAATTGAGACTAGGATTTGCATCACTCTTTGGGATTCATGTGGAAATTTGTATTGGTACAATGCTTCTCTTTGTAATTGTGATTTTTTTTTATCTATGCCATCATCTCTCTTATTTCTTCTGAACTAAACAAACAAGAGAGTAAGTAGAATTCATTGAAAGTGCAATGCTCTACTTGAAGTTTTCTTTAGTTGTTCGATGTTTTCAACTATTTGAGGAAGATTATTGATTGCCCTTGCCCTCTTCAACACCTCACCTGTCTTTTCCCTCCATCTCACTAAAATTTAAGTGCCAAAACGATTTCCTACCTTGCCCCATCGAGATCTCTGCAGAACTGAGCCTCAATCCCCACACCCCAAAATCTACCTTTCCCTTGATTCCAACAAAACCCCCAAAAATCACATCAAATCCTTGTACTTCATACCTAGCCTAAAATCAGTTTTTATTTCAGTCATCTCAAGCCCCATAGATCATCTTTTTTTGAGATTGACCCCGAGAGAGCCCTCTCCTGTCCTTGTAGGGCTAGCTACGACGCTGAGTGTGGTTTGATGTTGGCCCTGGATCCTACCTTTTTAGCCTAAGGTAAATCTAGGCACTAACACTCTGTATCCTCTCCTTCCTATTTGCTTTAACCACTAAAGATTCTTTCATAATAATAGGATCCACTTTCATCTTGCAATTTTTTTCTCCCCTTGGAATATCGACAATCTTTCTCTTTACCTTTTACTACATGGGATTGCTACCTTTTGCTATTGTTTCTTCCAGAGTTGCTTCTCTCTTCAAAGTAGCCCGTGAAGTCCTTGCTAAACTAATTGGCTCATGGTGTTTGGAGGCATTGAAGCCATTCCTCCATGGATCCTCCTCTAGCTAATGAAAAGCCCTTCTGATCCACTGAAAGTTAATTCTTGCACACTGGTCTTTGAAAATACTACGAGGATCATACAGATTAAAGTATAGAGTATTGAATGCAAACTTCACTATCTCCTTTCCCTCAGTATCTGTGACTTTCAAGTTATTTATCTCGTATAATCATTTTTTCAAAGGAAGAGTGGACCATAGTGCTTTCTTCTTCCTATGCAAAGCTACTGACAACCTTTTGGCGAGATGATATGGCACTTCTTGCATGACAAGCTTGTCGGTGGCATACCTTGGTAAAACATGTGGTGAAATCTCATCGTCGAACACTCTAAGGAAGGTACCACCTAGTGAGGCATACCAATATGTGATCTCTATTATTTCCTCCATTTCTCCTCATGACATGCAAGGTGGTTCTTCTTCAAATATGAGATTGTAAAGCGGGATGATGAAATGGTTAGTTAGCTATTTCATTACTCCTCGATGAATGTAATTCAAAAGAAATTTGCAATATATATGAACAACATTTTCTCGTGGTGTCCATGTCTAGTTCATTATAAGAAACTCATGTTGTGCACAAATTGCATCCAGTAAATATGCAAACATATAAAACCTTGCTTGCTCGCCCTTGGGAGGACTCCGAGCCTATTCTACATGGGCTCTCAACTATCGAGCCAAAAAATATGACTAGTTGAAAGGCTTCCCCTCATTCACAACCTGGTTCAACAAGACTGCCCATCCTTCAGGAAAGGTCACCGTGCTTTGTTGACCATGGATCTTGCAAGCTAAGATAACCAAGAGCTGGTAGGCCTTCTTAAGGAAATTTGTCTTGAATGAATGGGTGGGTGTCTGTAGAAACTTTGATGGCTATTTCACCTAGTCTTTGATAATATCTCTTGTGTTCACATAGCTATTAGTGGCATATAAAAATGAGTCCATGAGCTTCACTGGCTCGGGCAGGTGATACATGCGTTGATAATCTTTTGTGCAAAAGGTAGCAAGCTTGTGTTTTCTCTCACTATTCAATGTTGTGGTCTTCTCATTAATGTGTGAAACAATCTAGATGATGGCATATGCACATGGGAAGGATGTATATCTTCATGCAACCATGTGTAGTCCTGACTACTAGATACTGAGATAAACCTACCAGTCCTCAAGGCTCTTTGCTGAAAGAGCTTCACTAACTTTCTTCCATGTTAGTGTTGACCCCTTTTCTATAAACAATTGAGTGTCCACATACACTAGAAAACCTATTGGTGTTTTATTAACTGCTTCCATACTACTCCTTTCAGTGGTCTCTTTTGAAGTAGCTATCTTTGGTGCCATGGTAACAATGATTGCTGTAGAAAATTTCTTCACAAGTGTGGTACTTGTGGGACAAAATGGAAACTCATCGAAAGTAAACATTAGCCTTTTGCAAATCTAACTTCAAAGCATGATCAAGCAGAAAAATGAGCTATTGATGAGAGGGATTGTACAATTTTCATCAATGAGCAAGGGAGACTAGACGTGGGAACTATGCACTACGCAATGCTAGTAGACAAGGGTGCATCCTGAGGCTTGAGACTATGAAATGGGCAGTTCAACCTGGGTAGATATTGCGGGAGACCACACATTGTGAAGTCTTAGTGGCCAATGTGAAAGGATGAGCCCTAGAAATGTAGAATGTGTAATTGGGCCAGCCTATAATATGCATTGTGCATTTCTAGAGGCCAAGCTACCATCTTGAGCCTCAGGATTGCACAATGCCCAACTAGGCAAGGAAAAATTTGGCCAAAGAAAGTGTAGATCTACTTGGTGGAAGTGTGAAAAATGAGGAGAAGGGAGTAATGAAGTGAGATTGGGTTCATATCTAACTAAGTATGAGTAAATCAATGTGAATCAAGTGCAAAAAAAAAAAAAAATAAGGAAAATCATGTTTGTGAGGAGAGTCGACATAAGGACGACCATCAGTGCAAAAATACAAAACTAATGTGACACTTATGAAAGGAAAAAGAAAAATTAAAAAAGCACTTATACAAGCTAAAATATGTTGAAATGCAATAAACTATGAAGAGAAATAAGTAAAGAAACACTCGCACAAGCGAAATGACAAAAAACAACAGAAACGCGGAAAAATATGACAAAAGCAAAACTCACCTGAAAAAGTCATGACGATCACACTAATGGTTCCTTGATCTCCTCAGGAATGCTAGAGATAAAAGATTGAATGTGAAAAATGGCTCTAGAGGCATCAATTAAATAGATTTAGGTGAATTAGGGTTTATGATGTGCATGCCTAAAATCAAGAAAAAGGTGACACTTGGCAGAAGTTTCTAAAAATAATGAGTGTTCCTTATTTGGGATACTAATAATGGATCCCTATTTTTTAGGGATTCTTTTTTCTTTCTAGATTGTTTTCTTTTTTTCTTTTTTTGGGAAAATTTCCATGCATTTTGCTGGGAAATATGGCACAATTATGGGGAAATGGGAAACTTTGTAGCTCAGTGCACTACATATTTTTTGAGCTCAGTGAGGGATTGCATAGTTTCTAGGCTCTGTGTTGGGCTTCCTTCCATGACTGTGTAGTTTCTAAGCTCAAGGCTGACTACGAGTTTGAACTATGCAATTACAGTCATGAAGGTTGATTTCCCTCAAGGATTGCGTAGCAAAAAATTGTTGTAAGACCAATTCGGGAGATAAGCTTGTGAGTTAGAAATATTAGTTAAGTGTGGAAAGAAGCAAACACAAGAACAAATGAAAATATAAGTCTTAATTGAAGCATGACTACTTGAATTAATGCAATGTAAGCTCATGTGGATAGGAAGGAAGGCTCCAAAATAAAAGCCTATGAAAAATTGCGGAGGATGGTTGTATCCGCTACAACACTGGCAGCACACTTGTAGAACTCCAACTCTATGTATGGATATTTTCCCATGCATAACAATTCTAATGCTTCTAGAAGTATTATTCAGTTGATTGATTATCGTAGCTTCTTCACTTATCTTGAGTTAAAGATATAGTCCCTACCATTCTCTTAATCGGAAGCAAACATACTAAGCCAAGTCAGATTGAGTTGTTTCAATTGGGGATGAGGAGTATATAAATCCAAAAGTAAAAGAGATTTCCATAGTTTTAGTTTTCATCTCTGGTGCTTCTCTACTACCAGCAGCCCTAAACAGTACCTCAGCAGAGTCACTTCAGGAACCCAAACATTGCTCCGCTGCCAGGGAGCCTAAACAATACCCCAACAGAGTTGTTTTCTTCAGCTCACTGTGTAGGAATCCTTTCTCTTCTTTTCCCCTTATTTCATTTTTTTATTTTTTCATTTCTATTTTTTCAAAGAACTGTGCATAGGCACTTATTTATTTCATGGGGGTGAAAGAGGGATCCTGACTTATTAAGAGCATAAGAGGTTGTCTCTTCAAAGAAGGATATTTGTATACAGCTCTGACATACTTGTTAAGGTTTTCCTCCCCTCCTTACTCTACTCGAATTAGTTGACAGGGATTACCAAAAGAATAGAGGACCGATTAGAGTATGTGGTACTAGTTAAAAGTGAAAGCATCATGATTTCACTATGAATTTCTTCGAAAGGAACATATTTTCTATCACAGTGTCATCGACTAAAGGAATATAAGATTCACATAAAGAGAGGGAATAAACATATAACCAAGCATTGATAGCAGTGCAACTTCCTCTTTGACTTCACCCTGCTTGTATCAGAAGCCAAACACAATCTCATGTGAAAACCACCCTATGACTAAAAAAAACAAATAGAATAAAATTGCAAAGTGGAAAGTAAAAGAAAACAAATCAAAGAAACAAACAAGAAAAGAAAACCACTACTACTCCTAACCTAACAGTGAATAGGACAAACTCACATGAAATGATACTTCCAATGTAGGCACTGATGCATTAGCTAGCCTATTATGTGAGGGAATGAATGTCAAGAAAGATCTAAAAGCATAACAATAAACAAAAAATATAAGACAATGCAAACCAAAATGTTCGATGTTTTAAAGAACGTGCAGAAAATAAAGAAATAAATGCACATGGAAGACATTCTGCGGGTTCATTGTGGTGTTTAGACACACTACGACTTGAAGACATATAAGAACAAAATTTTTAACTACGAAAACGAGCGAACATAAAGAAAGAATAATTTTTTTTCCTTGCAACCGTGCTTGCCACGTATGACTCCTCCAATGACTGAGTGATAGGATTGTGTGATAAAGATGGAGGATGCGAAAATTGTAACACATATTTATTTTCAATGTGTGTGATAGAGTGATGAGGAGCCTTGAAATATTCAACACATTTCTGATCTGAAGTGGAACTGACCTCAAGACGTCAAGAACCTGACATAACCATTAGCTCAGGTTGAAGTGCCTCGAAAACTTGGGGAAGTTCCAACATCTCAAAATACGGATCATCAAAGATCGATGGCTTGGAAATATCAAGAATGAAAATATCATGATGACCACACAGATCATAAAGTTATATATTACAAACAGAGGAATCCTCATGATCTGATGAATCGTAATGAGGGGGTGATGGAAAATGAGAAATTTCACCCCCTATATTTCTAGAAATATAAGATGAGATATTGGAAAGGTCAGGTAAAACAAATTTGTCCTCTTCGCATTCAGATGAAAAACTAACATTTCATGTGTTTTGAGAATGATCAGAAATTGATTCTTCACAATATTTAACAGGGATGCCAGGGTCATGGAAGATGTCAGGATAATGAGGGAGAGGTGTAGAAGGAGAAGAATCATCCTTCATCGCAGATTCTTGTTCAGCTATGGGCTCCCACACATAATCATCGTAAATGATATCGCAAGTTGGCTACTCAACACTAACTCCATCCAAAACTTGATCCTCATGAACATCAAAAGAAGGATTCAAAATAGGTGAACACAACAACTCACAATCCAGAGGATCAAAGGAACCAAAGGATGGAGGATGAGGAGATAACACTTCATCATAACCATCAGATTTGCAGTCCAAACCTACGCTGAAATTCTGAGTATGTGGGGTGGGAGAAGATCGTGGTAGATTCGGGGATGAATTATCAAGTTCTTTCGTCTCAACCTACAGAACTAGATATATTTGATGAGAAGGAGACAAAGGGTCACTTGGAACAACAACCTCATCTGTAAGAGATTTAGAAGCTCTAATACCGAGGTATATTGGGCGAGGTTTGAAAGATTCAAGCTCGTGCGGATTTTTTGAAATGTGAACAAGATATAGAAATCTGTCAACCAAGAAATACTAATCAACATAATCTTCTGGAAATTTAAAGCAAAAATGAATAAACTGATCATGAAAATCCTGAACAGATTCATCGGGTACTTTTCCCAAATTCAGAATTTTCTTGCAGAGAGTTTTACCATCATACATATCAAAGGCACAAGACAATTTTGTGACAAAGTGTTCGAAAGAGTGTATGGATTCATTAGGAAATGTGTTAGACCATTCTTGTACGCACCCTTTGAACATGATAATGAACAACCTACAACCAACATCGTCACAGTGGATATTATTCTTTGTCCAAAAATCAAGAAAATGGGTGGTGTGCTCAAATAAGGTTGTTTCACCCTCGCCATTTAATTTTGAATTTGACAAGTCATCAATAATTCTCACTGGCACTTTCATATTTGTGTTTCTAGAAAAACATTTCTTGGTTACGATTTTTGGATAAGACATTAAATAAGTGTAGAAATTCAAAATAGACTTCAAGGGCTCAGCTTGTCATCTGGCCCTCCTTCTAGCACCAGAAATGTTGACAGTGTTGGACTCGCCAACATTCAGGGGATCTCCTTGATATGAAGTCCCAAATAGACCTCACATAATTTGGAGTAGGATTCCCAACAACGGGGTGCTAATGATCTACCTTGGTTGCAAATACACATAGAGTGGTGCATGGTGTATTTGGTGAGAACAAGTGTGTGTGACCCTATAGATGGTCATGTGCGATGCATGAACGGTTCCATCACAAGAAGGGAAAAGAGAGTAAGCCCCTTAGAAGTCTATAGTAGTATGCAACTTAAAAGGAACACACAAGCATAATGACATCGTGAGCTAACATTTAGAGTATTCCATAAGTTAAGGTGACGAATTAATACAACTACATGCCTTCAACAAGATTCATAAAAATGCAAACGAAATAGTTCATAAGCATGGGCATAAGTTAAATATCATACATTGCAAATACTAAAAGAACATTCCTACTATATTCACAACATATGCATGAAATCGTGCTGGGTCTGAGTTTTATTATGAGTGAACGTTCCAATCATACATACACCATTGACGACCACTAGCCCCAAAAGTGGAACATTAAAGTCAACAACACATGCTCCTTGTTACACAGTAATTTGTCACCATCCCTGTTACTCCTCTTGTTGTACCTTGGAGGACTCATCCCGGGAGTTATAAGAAGTGACAAAGTCTAAAAACACTTGCATTATGTTCCCCTGAGTATGTACCCCATGTTCCCTGAAGACACCTTCTGTAGATTATCCCTGAAAAGTGCTCTTTTTCCATTGGCGCAAGTCCACAGTATCTTACGTGCGCCAATCATGGAGATCCTCAAAAGAGGGCGCGACCATTGGCGCTCTGTCTTAGAGCAACAGTCGCGCCAACCAAGTTTAGTCATGCTTTTTGCCTTAACGCACGCTCGACTGTTGTTTCCTTCTTTACATGGAGCTTTTTGAAGATAAAAAATCAGCCTTATGTCGAGCTCTATCCTATCTCCATCTTTAATGGCTTTTGGGGGATAATGTTAATCCACAAAAGGTGTCCCGGTTCATCGTATCCTCCTCCCTTCTTCATCTATATAAGCTTGTCATTATGCATTGGACAAGCTAGTGATAGTAGTGATAATCGTTAGTCATGGAGTGTTAGATGTTGAGTTCTTGAGTTCTTGAAGGAATGCTAGTGAGTGCTAGAGAGGTTATGCTGCCGGAGAAGAGATGCATTGCAAGACACATATAGTTACTCGCCCAGCCAGGAGAAGGGTCAACGTCAGAACAATGGTTGTAACTTTTCCTGTTTATTATTAATTAATGAGCGACTGCTATTATAGTTCCAATCTCATTGTCTATTATGGTGATGTGATGATTTATTTCCTTTCTGACTGAAATATAGTTGTGCCTTGGTAGCTTTTATGTTGGTATCTGTCTCTTCCTTTGCATGTGCAGGTGTTCGTTTATGATCTGTTGGAGCGAGGAAGCAGAGTTGATATCCCCGCTCCCTCGCTCCAACAGATCATAAACGAACACCTGCACATGCAAAGGAAGAGACATATACCAACATAAAAGCTACCAAGGCACAACTATATTTCAGTCAGAAAGGAAATAAATCAACACATCACCATAATAGGCAATGAGATTGGAACTATAATAGCAGTCGCTCATTAATTAATAATAAACAGGAAAAGTTACAACCATTGTTCTGACGTTGACCCTTCTCCTGGCTGGGCGAGTAACTATATGTGTCTTGCAATGCATCTCTTCTCCGGCAGCATAACCTCTCTAGCACTCACTAGCATTCCTTCAAGAACTCAAGAACTCAACATCTAACACTCCATGACTAACGATTATCACTACTATCACTAGCTTGTCCAATGCATAATGACAAGCTTATATAGATGAAGAAGGGAGGAGGATACGATGAACCGGGACACCTTTTGTGGATTAACATTATCCCCCAAAAGCCATTAAAGATGGAGATAGGATAGAGCTCGACACAAGGCTGATTTTTTATCTTCAAAAAGCTCCATGTAATGAAGGAAACAACAGTCGGGCGTGCGTTAAGGCAAAAAGCATGACTAAACTTGGTTGGCGCAACTGTTGCTCTAAGACAGAGCGCCAATGGTCGTGCCCTCTTTTGAGGATCTCCATGATTGGCGCGGGTAAGATACTGTGGACTTGCGCCAATGGAAAAAGAGCACTTTTCAGGGATAATCTGCAGAAGGTGTCTTCAGGGAACATGGAGTACATACTCAGGGGAACATAATGCAAGTGTTTTTAGACTTTGTCACTTCTTATAACTCCCGGGATGAGTCCTCCAAGGTACAACAAGAGGAGTAACAGGGATGGTGACAAATTACTGTGTAACAGATGCCCCCTAAAGCATGAAGTCCGAGAGGTGGAGAGGGGTGAAATGCTTTACAAGAACACACAAGAACACATATAGTTACTGCCGCCAAGGATCTGTATTAAGAGACATGACTGATAGTTCAATTACATGATGTACGTGGTATGGTCGCTCCCATCCATAAGAGAGTACATAAATAATCTAGATCCATAGTATGGACGCAGCCATCTGGTTAGGATCAATGAATTGACTCAGGTATGGTCGCAGCCATCCAGTGAATGAGTCAAGTACCAAGAATCACGCCTGGATTACAACAGACACAATCCAGGGTCTTGCGCTCCATCTCGACCCGAACAAGAGTACAAGTTCAAGCATGTGAATATATGAGCTGAAGTCGAACATGCATGAACATCGTCTGATTACCAGTCAATAGTGGAAACTGTTAACAGACACGAGAGGTACCACCAATAATGACAATGGCCCTCAAGGTACTATAGGTACAATCTACGGCGTGTGAATCAATGATCCGAAGTTGAAAACCCGTAGAATTATTTGATCGGAGGCCAATGATGAAAACCTCATGTCGAACACGAAGAACCTGCCATTGAGGCATGCAGGCTCCAAGGCACCGGAAAGGAGTCTCTAGATCAACTTCCTCGATAATGAGTTGAAGTCGACAGGAAGTGACCTTGATCGAAGGTGGGCCATAATGTTTCCCACATCATCGACACGAGACAGAGAGATAATGTTGTGAATCAAGATTGTGCGAACTATCAGAGGGAGGTTGTTTCTTTGCAGAGGTCAACTTATCTTGAACATATCGGCGGCACATTAACGGAATTGGCAGTATTTGACATCAATGTATCAAAGGTCATGATGACGAGGAAATGAGTGGATGAGAGGTCAAATAGGGTACCCAAGTCCATGGAAGCAAGTGAAAGATATGAGATGAAATATCCCCACCCCGGACACGAAAGCAAAAAGTGCCATGTTCAAGAGCGACATACTGCCATTACGGTAATAATTATGGTTCAAAAATTTTCTTTTCCCCCCCCCGGCCATTTCTGGCGAGTACCCCAATTATTTTTAACAAGCTTGATGGGGATAGCATATGCTTGTGTTGTGACAAAATCCGATGTCATTAAGTTTTAACAAGTCTGACAAAGGAAGAACTCGGCGCCTTTTCATGTTTAGAGAGTTTGAAAAGACAGCAGAAAAGGAAACTCCAGGGATGTCCTTTTTCGTAAAGTTGTGTCTCTCGGGCCCAAAAAAGTATAAAATAATACCCGAAAGAACCGCCCGATCATTACGATTGAGGAGTACTTTTCATAATTAGTGATTTCGACCCGAAAAAGTAAAAAAGCGGTCAAAACCACGTCGTTTCGTAACCATTAACGAGTTTGAAACGACAAAAACCCGGTAATCTTTTTATGTTTTAACGGTCGACAAAAAGAACTTAAAACGACCGCCCCTTGTTACCATTTAACGAGTCAAGAGGAGTGACTCGGCAATATTTTCCTCTTTAAATGGTCAGAAAAGAGCTGAAAGCGGACCTTGAAGTAACCTTTTCTCGTGTTTTACCGAGCTCGAAAAACCAAAAAAAGGCGCTCGTTATGTTGCTTGAGTGGCACTAATCCCAGTCAACATACAAAAACAGCGTAAAACCCTACTTTGACATAAAACATTCACAAAAACATGATTTTAATGTGTTTTTTAAGCCAAAAGAAGTTATAAATAGTGAAATAGTAAAAAATAAAATTACTTTTCACTTTTTACCTTGTAAGTTTACCGTTGGAGGGTTTTGGGTGCAAACTTCAACTGTTGATTGCGACCAATCCAGGAGACCATTCGAGCCGCCAAAGAGGCCAGGCAACGAGTCTCATCTAACCGTTCTAAGTAAAGAAGGCGTTCTTCTAACGGGGTAGTGTTGGGAAGCAGCTCGACGGCTAATTTCAATGAAGGGATCTCACATTCAATTGGAAGGGTAGCCTCTAGTCCATAAACTAGTTGAAATGGAGTGAAACTAGTGGCATCCTTCACGGAGGTTCGGTAAGCCCATAAGGCAGGGAATAACATCAAATGCCAGTTAGATTTATGCACACCAACGATACGTTGAAGCATTGTAACCAAGATTTTATTGACAGCTTCAACTTGACCATTGGACTGAGGGTAGTATGGAGTTGAACTATCATGTTGCAAGCCTAGCTGGGTGGTTAATTCTGACATCATATGATTACGGAAATGCTTTCTGTGATCAGTGACAATGGCTTGAGGGACGCCGAATCGCGAAATAACATGATTGAATAAAAATTGCGCCGCAGTGTGACCGTCTTCAGTTAATGTAGGCATCGCCTCGGCCCATTTAGTAAAGTAATCGATGGCAACGATGACAAACCCATGCCCCCTGGCCGAGCGAGGGTTACAGGTCATATAATCAATGCCCCATTTTGCAAAAGGGCCGATGGAAACCACAGGGTGCAACGGAGCAGAAGGCGCTCGCATTTTCCGCTAGTATATCTGGCACTCATGACAAGAGCGGACGGCAAGGATGCAATCCTTGAAAATAGAGGGCCAAAAATAGCCAGCACGAAGGATTTTTTGGGCTGTAGCATATCCGGACATATGTCCGCCACAAGCACCAAAGTGGCAGTCATTTAGAACCCGTTCAGCTTCCTCTAGAGTAAGACAACGGTGGAGAACGGAGTCTGCACCAAGACGATATAATGTATCTCCAATGATACGGTAGGGTTGAGATTGATGGCGAATCCTCCGCCGAGCGTCTTTAGACACACCCGGGCGGAAGGAGGACGTTTGCAGATACGTGATTATATCTCCGTACCATGGATCGAGGGTGCTAATAAGGAACAGGGTTTCATCTGGAATTTGATCTTTTGCAGGCGAGGTCGAGGAAGAAGATGGCAAAGAGCAAATTAACTCAGCAAACACAAGCGATTTTTTAGACTTGGCAGTGGTAAATTCCAAGTCAAACTCTTGGAGGATAACAATCCACTTTGAGTATTTTCCCCCTAGTAACTGGCGTGACAATATATACGTCATGGGGTTGCAATCAGAAATCACAGTAGTAGTACGCAAAAGAATATAATGACGGAAGCGTTGTACAGCACAAACTGCGGCTAGTGCCAACTTTTCGATATAAGCATATCGAGTTTCTGTGTCTAACAGGTTGCGGCTGAGATAATAAATAACATGTTCAGTGTTATCATCATCAGTTTGAACAAGAACCATGCCGATAGTGGTATCGGCGGCGGCTAAATACAATGTGTAGTCGCGATAATAATTCGGAGGACGAAGCAATGGAGCAGAAACAAGTAGACTCTTGAGACGTTCAAAAGATTCTTGAGCTGTGGCATCCCAATGGAAAGGGATATCACGCTTCAGTAATCGCGTAAAACCTTTAGCCACCTCGGCATAGTTGGGAACAAAACGGCGTAAAAAATTGGCTTTCCCCTGCAAACTCTGCAACTGATGCAAAGAAGTTGGGGGAGGGAGATTGACGATAGCTTCGACTTTAAGGGGATCCAAACGGATGCCTTCTCTAGAAACGATAAAACCGAGAAGTCTGCCAGATTCAACGCAGAAGACACATTTGTGAGGATTTAGCCGGATTCGGTAGTATCGACAGCGAAGAAAGATTTCGCGAAGGTGTTTAGGGTGGTCCTGACGTTTAGCTGAATGAGCAGGAAGATCATCCAGATAAGGTTGCACAATATGCCAAATGTCATGAAATGCATAAGACATTGCACGCTGGAAGGTAGCACCGGCATTTTTAAGACCGAAAGGGAGCCTAAGTTAAATAACATACATTGCAAATACTAAAAGAACATTCCTACTATATTCACAACATATGCATGAAATCATGCTGGGTCTGAGTTTTATTATGAGTGAATGTTCCAATCATACATACACCATTGACAACCACTAGCCCCAAAAGTGGAACATTAAAGTCAGCAACACATGCTCCTTGTTACACAGTAATTTGTCACCATCCCTGTTACTCCTCTTGTCATACCTTGGAGGACTCATCCCGGGAGTTATAAGAAGTGACAAAGTCTAAAAACACTTGCATTATGTTCCCTGAAGACACCTTCTGCAGATTATCCCTGAAAAGTGCTCTTTTTCCATTGGCGCAAGTCCACAGTATCTTACCCGCGCCAATCATGGAGATCCTCAAAAGAGGGCGCGACCATTGGCGCTCTGTCTTAGAGCAACAGTCGCGCCAACCAAGTTTAGTCATGCTTTTTGCCTTAACGCACGCCCGACTGTTGTTTCCTTCATTACATGGAGCTTTTTGAAGATAAAAAATCAGCCTTATGTCGAGCTCTATCCTATCTCCATCTTTAATGGCTTTTGGGGGATAATGTTAATCCACAAAAGGTGTCCCGGTTCATCGTATCCTCCTCCCTTCTTCATCTATATAAGCTTGTCATTATGCATTGGACAAGCTAGTGATAGTAGTGATAATCGTTAGTCATGGAGTGTTAGATGTTGAGTTCTTGAGTTCTTGGAGGAATGCTAGTGAGTGCTAGAGAGGTTATGCTACCGGAGAAGAGATGCATTGCAAGACACATATAGTTACTCGCCCAGCCAGGAGAAGGGTCAACGTCAGAACAATGGTTGTAACTTTTCCTGTTTATTATTAATTAATGAGCGACTGCTATTATAGTTCCAATCTCATTGTCTATTGTGGTGATGTGTTGATTTATTTCCTTTCTGACTGAAATATAGTTGTGCCTTGGTAGCTTTTATGTTGGTATATGTCTCTTCCTTTGCATGTGCAGGTGTTCATTTTTGATCTGTTGGAGCGAGGGAGCGGGGATATAAACTCTGCTTCAATCATAGCGTTGGACTCCAGGTTGGTCTTCTTGATTCACCTTTGATGCATAACTAGGAACTTGCGTAGCAGCGTGGTTTGATTGTGGCTAGTTCTGTTATAGGCTAGTGGGATCGCCTCTGTCCGCAGAGGGGATTTACCTGACCAACACTCCTCCAAAGAAGTATACTCCCTCTATGCTACAGAGAAGCCAAGGCTCTCAAAAAACTCCCAATCCCCACAGCCTAGCCAAAAGATTGGCTCCCAAAATCCCCTTACATGAGTTATGAGGTTCCATTTATAACAAGAGGTTGGATAAACCTTCAAATCCCCTTTGTGAGCTTTAGACTACCCCCATGACTCTTCCAATTATTTCAAATTACCTCCTTTGTGACCTTTAGACTACCCTCATGACTCTTCAAATTCTTTCAAATTACCCATTACATTACATCATGACTCTTCACATTCCAATATTGAGACTTGGCATTTCAGTTTACAAAACAATTACAAATAATACTACATTTTACACTCATACCCATATAAGACAAAATAGGGTAGAGACAAGTTGACAGCCTAACAAGACAAAATACTATGATGCTTGAGTTTGAGGAAACTCTAGCTCAGTAACTTCCACTTGATGCTTCTCTGTCACATATTGGTGCCAAGCTTGGTACTGTGTGATGAAATCCCCAAGGTGCGTGATGGTTTCTCGCTGGAAGCATACTCTAGCCTCCATGGCATCCATCTACAATGAATTAGAACTAGTTTCAACTTTCCTCTAAAGCATGAGCAACATTGTTCTAATTTGGATAGGACCATCAATGTAGTTCTGCATGTGTTGTCTGTTCAGATCCAAATCTTGCTTGGTGGAAATTTTTCTCAACTGCTACAAGTACTTTTTGATCTCTTGTAGGACCTAGTTCTTGGGTTTGGATTTTTTGAGTGAGTCAACTGATGGGATCTTGTGTGTTTTCGCCAAGACATCCAAACTACCTAACAATTGTACATATGCAGCATGAATGTTACCAATAAATGAGGTGAGCTGCTTATTGTTCTGAATCAAGATCTGAACTCTTGCTCTCTACAGCTTAGCCCATGGCCTCATTTTCTTTCCCAAGTCAAGCATTGTTGCTTTGTATCACATTGTCCATTATTGCACGTAGGTAATGGAAGCTTGTACATTCTTTAGAGTTTTAACAAAATTTTTGCTCTACTGTTGTAGGCCATGTGAACATACAACTTCTTTATGTATGGTAACAAACTCCTCATAGAGTTTCCATATGGTTTCTTTGGGTGTTGATACTTCAACAAGTATCGTTGCTCTCATATCCTCCATATAGACCTGTGTAGAAAGTGCGTTATGTGTTGCTGCATGGAGTTGTTCCACCTCTTTCCTAGTAGTTTGTAAGTTCTGTTCCAATTGCCCATTCTTGGCCATCAAATAATAAATGTTTGATCTTGTCACACCTACAAAGGCCAAGTTGGCTTTGACAATGGCATTTGTATTCTTCCTGGTGTCCACCTGTTATAGATCTAACCCGGAAATATTATAGATTTGATATGAAAGTATAAGATAATGCAAATAAACCCAGAAATAATATGAAATGATTCTTTATTTATCAAACCCTTAAGGTAGGGTAACACCATACATTCACTCCTTAAGGAAGGAGAACACTCCACAAGCCATATGCCTGTTCATACAATAATCCTTGACTCTTCTTGATGTGGAGTCTCTAGCCTCTATATAGGCCTCATACATACAATACCATGGATCATTACCGTGGTTCCCTCATACCATTGAACTAATACCATGGGCCCATTACTTTATTACTAGCTACTTGTGGTACCTTACATGATATGGGTTAACCACCTTATTTATTACTATGGCCCATCCCATTATTACATTATTACCTTGGGTACCTCCCTTGGTACCCCATATTATCCCCCCTAGGTATATAACATTCCACCCCTCTTAGCATGTTTCGTCCCCGAAACATGGGAAGAACACAAATAATAAGATCTACTCAAAAGAGTAGTCCACTGGTACCATGCACGTGCATCTAGCCATCCAAGAGAAAGGTGAACCCTCGATCTCGTTGGTGCCTCGCTTGCTTGAGATGGGAGTTGACCGTGGCAGCTCTTCTATGTTGATGTGTAGTAGGTGGATCTTGGTGCCTTGTTGTCTATCATACGGGAGTTGTTGTCCTTGTGGCTAATTGGTTGCCATCTTGTTGGTTGTTTTCTTGAGGGGTGATGTGGGTGATGATATGTTGAAGTTTTAACCCACGTTGTCTTTTTCTTTAATTCACCCTACTGTGGTGCCTGTTGTGGTGTCTTCTTTTCCAATATGACTTCAACCACTGAGCCCTCATCCGATGTACCTGTAACCTTTTCTGCTTCAGCCTCTGTTTGTGTTTGATTGTCGATCATCAAAGGCTCATCATCTGATATGTCACTCCCTGGAACATCTTCTGCTTTAGCCTCCATGTACTCTACCTGTTTATTGATGGAAATATCCTGTAATGTAATTTTCTTCTTTTTATGTACATTAATATTGATAGTACCCACTGATTCCATCCAACCGTATCCCAAAAAAACATCCATGTTATCCATATTTGAAGCATAAAAATCACCATGAAACACATACTTATCCATAGAAAGCTTCAAATCCTTATAAATTTGAACATCCTTATCATCAACCTGTGTATTTTCAATGTGTTTTGTTGGATCTTGCAATTTTTTTGCCAAATTAAAATTGATAAAATTATGCTTGCAACTAGGATTGATAGAAACATCTATCCATGTGATAGAAATCCTGATCCATACACTAGAATTTTAGATCTGCGCTACACCTCTCCCGTCGTCCCCAAAATTTCTACAAAAAAGAGTTGATTTTAAATCAGCTATATCTCCCTCATGCGGACTCCAATTTGACCGATTTTTTTTTTTGAAATCGGCTATTTTTTCACAAAGAATCTAGATCTGCAATTATATTTTGCAGATCTTGTGCCAAGATGTCCAGATATGCGCCATGATTTCGTTGCCCAAAAAAATTGTCTGCAACACCACTGATTTTTAGATTAGTGATATCTCCTTCATCCAAACTTCGATTCAGCCGATTTTTTTTTTTTGAAATTGGGTATTTTTTCACATATATTACAGATATGCAATTAAATTTTGTAGGTCTTGCACCAAAACATATATATCTGATTTGAAAACTCGTCGCCCCCGAAATCCTGCAAAAAATTAAAAAAAAAAAAAATTCTCCACTTTTTCCCAAGAAAGTGCTCTGATACCACTTGTTATAGATCTAACCCAGAAATATTATAGATTTGATATGAAAGTGTAAGATAATGCAAATAAACCCAGAAATAATATGAAATGATTCTTTATTGATCAAACCCTTAAGGTAGGGTAACACCATACATTCACTCCTTAAGGAAGGAGAAAACTCCACAAGCCATATGCCTGTTCATACAATAATCCTTGACTCTTCTTGATGTGGAGTCTCTAGCCTCTATATAGGCCTCATACATACAATACCATGGATCATTACCATGGTTCCCTCATACCATCGAACTAATACCATGGGCCCATTACATTATTACTAGCTACTTGTGGTCCCTTACATGATATGGATTAACCACCTTATTTATTACTATGGCCCATCCCATTATTACATTATTACCTTGGGTACCTCCCTTGGTACCCCATATTATCCCCCCTAGGTATATAACACCACCACTATCACCCTTTCTCTAACGAATGGACGTGATGCGTGATCATCTGGAAAATTCTTTCTTCGTTCTTGTACAATGTTCTTTTGAAAATAATCAAATGACAGATTGTACACATCCATTACCAGATCATCATCAAGAGGAACAACATCCCATTCCTCGCTTGGGAATGGATCTATTGTTGGAGGGGTTGAAGACTGAATGGTAACCTATGGTGTTGGCTTATGGGGGCCTGACCTGGGTTCAGAGATGATTTAGCCAAACAAATCTCAATATTGCTGGCCCTTTCGGCAACAGTCCGTGGAGCGTGGACTGAGGTCTCACCTGAAGTAGTATGGGAGGGTGCTAGAACCAGGTTTCCGCACCCTAGAGATGTCTGATGGTTTTTGGGTGGTCCACGGTTTGACCCTGCAAGCATGTTGCTGCACACCTATCAGTACCTCACAACCTGCAATGCTGCAACCCGGTTCGAGGCACGATCTATGTTATTACCCAAGTTTCTTACTATTAACCTGAGATTATCTGATTACTTAACTTATCTATATGAGCCCAATTATACTTAACAGTGTTCACTATTCATATAAGTGTGCACGATAAACAAGTAGTATAAATGCATAGAAAATCATACAAAAATAGATACACAGTGTTTAGAATCAAACTTCCCTTTATTATTCTTCTTCTTGGGTTACAGACTCAAATTCACCCTGCGCACTCAGCTGCAGGGGTCCGCGCACTCAACTACGGACATTACTAGACTTCTGCGCACTTAGCTGCAAAGCCTCTTCCTACTACTATGACCCAAGACACTTAGACTTCTTCTCTATCCGCTACTAGATCATTACATCAATCCATCAACTCCCCTCCTTACAACTTAGAGCCTCGCTCTTATTTATACAATCCCATGGTCCGTGGACCATGGGTAGGCCGACATGACATTACGTTACATTACAAAACTTAGGGCGGACAACCCTATGACTCAACATACATTTCACGCTTCGCACTCGCAATTCGTGGAGTCTTACAACATATTTGACCAAGACTTGGGCTTTGAGCCCCAAAACATGTTGTGGGGGGATTCCATGCCCAATAGGCCCCCAACACAAATGTCATGACTCGCCCTCGAGTCACTCTATCCGTGTGGTGATCTTGGCGCGAATTCCCTCCAATTATTCCCATACAGTGCTGATGTCTGTCGCGCACTGAGTTGCTGCTTGCTGAACCTGCTGCATTCATTCCTCCATGTTTGAATTGTGTCCTTACATCTGTACCAGCAACTGCTTCATATGATTATAGTCCTGTGCCCTTGTCTAGCTCCTCAGGTCACGAAGACTATACTTCAGCCAATTGGTCAGATAACCGTCCCACCTGTGTAGGGTTTCAATCACTTGCCATTGACTTTACCCGGGAAGGGTTCTCCATTTAGTTTGACTAGTTGGACTACGCCTCCGTCTGGTACCTCCTTAACCACGTATGGTCCCAGTCAGTGCATTCTGAATTTTCCCGGAAATGTTTCAAACTTACTATGATACAGCAACACTAAGTCATTTACCTTGGAGGTGCACAACTTGATATGGCGGTCGTGCCAAGCATTTTCACGCTACTTTTGTACCTGCTGATGAAATCCATCCATAAACCATTCTTCCTTGATTTATTCTAATTGCGTGAGCCTTTCTTTCAGAGCTTCGCGTTCCATCATGCCTTTCCTGTCCATATGGAACTAACCACTGACTTGTCTTGAGGTCTTGGGACAACATCCCACACACTGTTCTGAATGAGAGAGTCATACTCCTCTACCATTGCATCGACCAGACTGGTTGCTGCACTGCCTCCTTGAATGAAGAAGGTTTGGAATATACACACTCCCCAACTAAGGCCATGTACCCAGTGTACTGCTTGGGCGACCTCCTCTATCTGCGCTGAGAAGATGGTTGTCCCACATTCTCCCGCATATCCAGCATCAAATTGTCAGCTTCCCTTAATCGTTTCCGCCATCTCTAGAAGTCTCAGAATGAGTGGATGTCTCCACTCCTAGATCCTCTACATGTGGCTGCTCCGCATCAATCTGAGGCTCCTCCTCCTTACGAACTGAAATTTCCTCCTCTGCATGCAACTTGAGCTCCCTCTCAAGTGATACTCGCATGGCTTTCTACTCATCGAACTTCAAATCCCTGCGTACCATTGTCCTCTGACTGGTAGGCAGGTACACCCGGTAGTTGTGGGGTGTATGAGTGTACCCCACAAGTATTCCCAACTCAACTATTGGATTTATCTTCTTCCGGGAATCTTTGGTCACATGACAGCAAACTGATGATCCAAAGATTCAGAAGTGACTCACATCTGGTCGCTTCCCGGAAAGGGCCTCCATAGGTGTCTTCATTCCCAGTATATGGTGTGGGCTTCTGTTCTACACATATACTGTTGTATTGCATGCCTCGGCCCACAAATGTAGTGGTAGGCTTTGGTCGTGCAACATCGCTCGAGCTACTCCCATAATCGATATGTTCTTCCTTTCAGCCACCCAATTCTGTTGTGGTTTATGGGGTGTCGTCAACTCCCGTTTAATTCCTTCTACAGCGCAGAAGTCCTTAAACTATTGGGAGACATATTCTTCACCTTTGTCACTATGCAAGGCTTTTATTTTCTTTCCAGATCCTTTCTCAGCCAAGGCATTAAACTCACAAAACCTCAAGAAGGTCTGATCCTTCTTTTGCATAAAGTAGATCTAGCATCTACGAGAAAAATCATTAATAAAAATAACATAGTACCTTTGTTTAGCGGTGGAGGCTATAGCGAAAGGTCCACAAACACCTGAGTGAACTCGCTCCAGGATTGCTCCAGCTCTACTATCTTGATCTGGAAAGGAAGATTTCACATACTTACCCAAGGTACAACCTTTGAATATATTCGTCTGCTCCAGTTTTCCCTTGGGAAGTCCAGTAGAAATTTGCTACATGATCTTCAGGGCTCCATGGTGCAAGTGGCCCAATCTTCTATGCCATAGCTCACCAACATCTTGGCTCTGCACCATCTTAGCTTTGGAACTCAATGCAGCATAGTCTTCTACCACCACCTTGCAGAGATTCTTTACTCGAATCCCAATTCACTTTGTCTCTCCAGTGCCGATATGCCTCAGGAATACCTTTCCTTTACTAAAGACTACAACATAACCTTTATCTTCTAGCATAGCAACGAACACAAGATTCTTCTTCAGACCTAGTACATACTTTACATCAGTCAGGGTGAGAGGAGCTCCATGCTACCTATGAAACACAACCGTACCTTCACCTGAAACATGGTAATTTCCATCATCACCCATCTCGATCCACATCTAGAGATCCTTCTCCTCCAAGGTACTGAAAATATTCTTGTCACCTGACATGTGGAATGAAGCTCCACTGTCTAGGTACCACACACATCCCACCATGGATGAAACCATGCATGCGATAAGAGAGAAATCCAACTCAAACTGTGAGGCTAGTGCCTCACCATCAGATCCCTTTGAGGATCCCTTCTTGGATTTCTTTTGTGGACAATTTGTAGCATAATGGCCCACTTCATGACAATGAAAGCATCGCACTTTTGATTTGTCAAACTTCTTCCCACTGTGGGAAGAACTGGATTTGGGATGGGATGCCTTCCCTTTCCCTTTCCTCGCCTTACTCGCTAAGGCTAGATTTTCCTCATCATCTTGCTTTGATGAGGATCCATCTCTAGTGCTTCTTCTTATCTCCTCCTGCATCAAATCCGACCAAATTCGTTCCCAATCTGGTAGTTTTTCTCTTCCATTAACCGAGTCTTGGTAGCTATTCCAGCTCTTAGGAAGACTGAGGAGTGCAAGACTCACCATGTCATCATCGGCTGTCGTGATCCCTACACTTCCAAGCTCATCCCTGTAGGTGGTGAGCTTGTTAAGATATGTAGAGATTGTGTTGCCCTTTTCACACTTGATTTTCTGAAGCTTGTCTTTCAGCGCCAGCTTCCTTTGATCGTTGTTGTTCTGATGTAGATCTTTTAATGTTTTCCACATTGAAAACGATGTCTCCTTCCCATGGAGGCTCGAGACAATGTGGTCTCGAACTCCCTCTAGGAATATTCTCCTTGCTCTAGCCACACATTTCTTCCATTCCACCAATTATGTAGCATTAGCTGCTGCTGGCTTGGGGAATTCTTGATCAATGAAGTCCTTTAGACCGTTATCCTCTAATACTGCTTCCATGCGATCCTTCCAGGCTATATAATTCGAGCTGCCATCAAGGGCATACTCGAGTCTTAAACCGTTGAACGCCATTGGTGAAATTAAGATGTGATAAGAACTTGATTTCTATATTCATGAACCTCAAACTTCGAACTTCTCCCTTCTTGTATACTTTTCTTTGCTTTGACCACCTTTGCTCTAATACCATGTAGAAATTTCCATTGTAGATCAACAGATTATGCAATATACTAAAGAAAAATACAAGATCTACTTCTACAACAAACTTGCGGAAGCTTAATCAAATATGAGCAAGATCAAATAGAACACATATAACAGATGAAGAGAAATCAATCACACATCAACACAAAAGAATACTCTGGGGAAAGCCTCACCTAAAAACCCCGATCTCTGTATTATCATAAAAGTGGAAATATGTTCATATTACATAAAGAATCAGCTCACAAGCTATCCTACTCTATCTGCAATCAAACAATACAACTCACAGACTGAATAGACACAAGATATGCCTTCCCTCAGCCCTCCAAGCCTCCTATTTCCTTGCACAGTTTTTCTTGGGGTCCAATGATGCCACCTGTGTGATTAGCCTCATCACACACTCACTAAACTGAATAAGTAACTGCGCAATCTCCAAGGAATGAATTCCTTCTACATGCAAGATATATCCTCCATGAAATATTCCTGCAACTGATAGTACATTGTCCCATCATCTGATCTCAACTGGGTCTCTATCTGAACTAACATGCATGAGTTATTTATGAGAGAATATTCAGTTATCTAAATTGTTGTAATTATATGCATGCATGCATTAACTAACTAAACTTACAATTAGTTCAACAAACAATTTGAACTGATCTAACTGGACTTAACTCAGTTAACTGAGCTAACTAATTACAACTCATCATTATCTTGTTAACTAAGGGATAAATTCCTCAATTAATGGGATAATTGTTGCATGTCCGCACATAGACTTCATGTTTGATTTTCTACAGTTAATTAACTCAAAATGAATGAATTATTTATTTTACAAATAGCTGCTAAGATCAAATTCGAATTTTACTTCTCTATTTTAGTTTAGGGACTAACTAAAATAGGAAGGTATCCCGACATGCTATTTATGGTAGTGCTAATTTTAGCATTTCTTGTCGCTATTTTCAACAAATAGGGCTAGATAGATTAGGGTTTTAGGCTAGATATAGTAGCTCAAGGTTTGTTTGATTTGATTTGATTGGGGTAATCACTGGATGAGTGAATTAGGTCAGAGAGTGAACTAGGTCAGGACAAAAGAGAATCAGAATTGTAGAATTCTGATGGGGAAAGCTAGACAAGTTACTTTAACGCTTTGTAGAATAGTGATGAAATGGTTTAGACTGGCGAGGTGCTAAAATGAGCATGAAAATCACGGATTCTTTTTAAACTGAAGAAATAAAACAAATTATGATGATTTTCCCAAAAGGGAGCATAGAAGATGAATTTTGCTTATCACACCTTGAAAATCAAACATATTTAGAAGTGAAATGGATCATGGAAGATACAAAACATTCACACACATGTAACTGAAGAAGAAACAATTTCAAAATACCATGCCACAAGAATCCCACCAAAATAGTTGCAACTTATCCAATATATTCGATGCCAAAGTCTGAAACACTAATACAATATCCAATGGATTCCAACATGTAGAATGACTAAGAATTACATGATATAAGCCTCAAACAACCTCATCCTAGCCTCAGGGGTCGAATCCATGAGGAGGACCAGTTACAACAAAAACTAAACTGATAGCTAGAGTGTAGGGTGGTCAAAGTGACTCATGTAACCTGATTCATTACATCTCATGGAGGCCATTTACCTAATGTAATTACCCTAGGTAACAGTGAAAAAATGATAATTGCATCAATCATATGAATTAATATAGTAAAATATTGATTTCCCATAGGTAAAAATCAAATTTGGAGAATAACAGTGAAAAACTAGGCCAACTGTCAAACGCGCAACGCCATATTCAGACCCACTTTTTCCTACCTTCCAGGGGTCCAAATTGATCCCATGATAGTTCACTGGAAATCTTCTCCTGTCTAGTTTCCAAAACTTGCTTTGGTTTTGAAAATGGGATTGATTTGACCCCCCAAAACTCCATTCCCCCAATACTAGTCAAAAGCGCAGTGCCTGGTCCAAAAAGAAGGTAGAAACATGATTTTTTGGTAGTTTTTTGCCTTTTTCACCTACCATTTTTGCATTCCAGGGCTGGAAACATGGTTTTACTAGATGTCTTGGTCCTTCTGAATCCATTGGTGCCTTCCATTCCTCTAAAAAGTGTCCCAAAAAAGTGCATTTGACCATGCCACTGATATGAAATTGCCTCAAAAAACACAGAAAAGGCAGTATAACAAAAAAATGAGCCAAGAGTCTAATAAATTGGTCAAGGAGCTGATGTTTGGTGTGGCTAGGCATGGAGTCAAGCCTCTGCAAGTATATCAAGCTCTTGCTTCTCTTCTTGGTGAGTTAGGGCTTCAATTTTTTCCTTAGCAGCCTTGAGCTTTGCCATTGCTATTTGGTTTCTTTGGAAATAATACTTTGCCATCCTTATCTGAATGTTATTATCACTTTTGGCCTTGTCTATGAGATTTTCAAGATGATTGTTTACCCTCTCAAGCCAATGCTCTCGATTCTAATTGATCATTTTGGCAAATTGTTCATTTAGGGTGAGCTCATTAGCTAGTTCAGCCTCTTTCTGATTTTCTAGCTCCAATGCTCTTTTTAGGCTTCTGGTCCTTGGCCTTCTTCTTGGCACTTTTTTCTCTAGCTGATCACCATATTCTCCATATGCTTCATCAAGTAAAGCCTTGGCCTTTTCGGCCTCCCTCTTTGCCTTGATGAGCTGAATCTCCATGACCTCATGTTTGGCCTCAAACTGCTTGTTTTCTTGCTCATAATATGAGATGATGTATTTTCCCTTTGCAAGTTGATCTGGAGCTCCCTGATGAGTGCATCCTTTTCTTTAGTGAAAATTCTTATGCTCTCAGTATCATCATTCTCACTTAGGTCAACTAAGGCAAAATCTTGCTATGTCTCATGGAGGTCCTCCTCCTCATGTCTAATCTCTACCTCTGTCATCTTTTCCTTGCCCTTCTGTACCTGCTTTGTTGATGAATAAGGCAAGGCACCTCCCACAATATGTGGGGCAAACACCTGCCTATGGCCTCTCTGATAAGTGTGTGTCAAAGTGCCCAAATCAACCCCTTTAGGCTTGATGACCTCAACTTGTTCAATGTGCTCTTTCTCCCTGATTTCATCTTTGTTAGGTGAATGAATATGCTCATGAAATGGTGATGATGGAGGTGATGGTGAGGCTGACTAATCAGATGAGGATGAATGATCTATGGGCTGAGATGGAGGAATGGAGGTGGAAGGATGAGATGATGAAGGGATACTTTGAACATTTTGAGTAGATGAATGCGTGAATATGGGATTAGCTATGAAGGTTCTACATGCAATGTTGAGTTCCTTTAGATGATAAAGGACCATGATTTTATTGAGGGAATGATGAAAGAGAATCTTCATTTAATATTTATACTCCCTTTTTTGGGCAATGTAGGCCATCTTCTCAACACTTCGGAAAAGATAGTAGGGTATATTGAGCATTTTTACCCTAGTGAAATGCATTAAAAGTCGAATGTGATAGGAATAGAGCCTAGAAAATCTACCTTCACATGAAAAACATTTCATGATAATCTTCATCATTGGGGCATATCTATCAAGGAGGTGTGAAAAAGGAAAATAACCCCTTCTTTCATTTTGGTACCTTGGTTTCATGTAAGGCTCATAATAATGTCGCTCCAAATCACCTTGTTTAAACCATTTCTCCCCAACATCTGGGATTCTGGTGGCATTTGATATAATGGAAATAGATAAAGTAAAAGTGACACCTGCTAGAGTGACTTGGTTGTCTTAGAGTTTAGATACAAAGAGCCTAGTCAACTCAGGATGGTGTTGGACTGCTTGAACTTACTCACAGAAATCATAACAGCCTAACCATTTGAAGGATGTCACAGCCATAGGATATGCCAAGACTTCCTTGAGATCTGTGGGCTCAAATCTATGTATCTTGTCTCCTTTGTGTGTTTTCTTAACGTCTGTCTCTTCTCTATTTGTTTCCTCTTCCTCCTTGTGTGGTTTGTATTCCTTATCTGCCATGGTGTTTAATATCAAACCTAGGGAGGTATAAGGTAGTGGGAATGTAGTTTTTTTGGAATAGGAAATGGGGAAGGGTAAATATGAAGGAGATGGGTGAAGGGATATATGTAATGGAGGAGGATATAGGGTAGTAGTATGATAGCTTTTGAGATGGGGGAAATTGTTTGCAATGTAGGGGTTTTGGGAGCCTATGTAGTTATGCACCTAGGACTTAGGGTTTTGGGACAGGTTTAAAGGGTATTCGGGATAAAAGGTTTAGGGAAAGGGAATAAAGGTGTAGGGCAGTGTATAAAAGGAATTGATAGTGCAAGGGTAGTTTTGGGGGAGATCTAGGGTTTAGATATAGGATGAACACCAAATCTTCAATTAAACTTTTAAAACACTTTGAAAGTGACTTATGGAGGAAGAAACACATTATCCTTAGTTGTTACTTACTTATTTGGAGGTCAAATTCCCTTTGGTGGAGTTGAGGAGGTGACTGTAGCCTTTTTTGGACAAACGCACAACGCCAATGGGGAGTGCGCAACGCCTCAAGCAAGCGTGCAACGCCTTCAGGGAACGCGCAATGCCTTAAGGAAACACGCAGTGCCAAGTAAACGCACAGAGCATGAAGAGAACGTGCGGTGCCAAAAGAGAACGCGCAACACTTGCTTTGTTCTGCCAATTTTCGCCCAGAATTGTGAAAAGGGTCTCTTGGGGTTTGCTCAATCAATGGTAGGAAGCAAATCAGTCTGAGTTTGAAGCTAAGAAGTCCTTTATAGCTGAGTGAATTTGATCTTTTAACTTTAAAATCCACTTTCTAATGTTTTATTTCACCTTTTTGACATCTTTGCTAATTTCCTTTCTCACTTTTTCCTTTACAGGTGGATGATGTTGGAGTTTTGGCAATATTTACTCTTGAATTTTGCTTAGATGAAGTTGGCACATAGAGTTTGAGTGAACAACTTAGGAATAGTAACTTATTACACATAATGGACATAAAATTACATAAATAAATAAAAAATATTACATCTCTCTTTTAGAAATAAAATTACAATCTTGAAACAAAACTCATACTTTTGAATGAAAATTAGAGCTCGAGCAACCCTAGTTACATGTTTGTGAATCCTCTTTGAATGGAAAAGGGATATTAATTCTTTCACTCTCATGCTTTTGCTAGCTTTATTCAGTGAATGGTGTTTTATTGGACCTTGGAGGAATGAAACCTAGTGACCTAATGGGATCTTGAATAACCAGACTTCATGTAGACTTGACTGACCTAAGACATGCTGAAATGAGCTTTTATAATGAATGTACACAGGAAGGTGGGCCAACAAATATTGATTTTTTGAGGGAGAGTGGGATTTTGACTTAAGCTACCATCAATGAGTAAATTTTTGCATGAGGACCTAGGTGGAATGATAAAAATTTCAACATGGGACACTAATATGATATGAAAGAGGAGTTTTGATCACTGATGACAATATGCAAATACTGACTCTAACGTGTCCCTTTTTGTATATAGCTGATGTTGATGGTTTTTTTTGGCAATAGCTCGTACAATTTAATACCTTATTTAAATACCTGCTCTCCTTTCATGAAAAGTATTGCTTTGAAGTTGACCATGTAATCTTTTTTTATTAATAGAAAAGGTTGAAATTTTCTTTTCTGGAAAAAATCATACTCTTGAAGCCAATAAGATCTCTAATTAATCATGGTTTTGAAGTAGATTAACATCATACCCTTAGTTAAATCTCACAAGGAACACTTTTAATTAGTTAAAATTATGAAAATAAATTAACTATAATTTGAATCAATGGTAATATGATACTCTTTATATCATAAAAATTGATTTTAATATTTTATAGATAAATGTTTTTCAAAATCCATATTTATATGCACAAATTATTATACATATTTATGTGCAAAAGTTATTATATATGTGATGGTGGACATAATGCTGAATTCTTTTTGTATTTTCCGATTATGATATTATCACAACATAATAATTAATTTTATAATATTTTCTAATAATGATATTATCGGAAGATATATAGTTCTTTACATTATGAGATGAAATTTTGATATTATCATATATGTGATATTATCATATATGTGATATTATCATATATGTGATTCACTGTAATGATTATGAATGGATGATAAAAATGTGAAATCCATATATAACATGGACAAATAATGGATTTTTCAATATAAATGATGGAATTTTAAAAGAAATGATAAGTTTAAAAACATACATTTGCCTAGCTATACTAATTTGAGCAATCTATTATAAATGTGGGAGAAAATTGTCTCACCCTTTATTATATAATAATCATTCCTTCTAAATTCACCCTTTATTACATAATAATCATTCTTTTTAAATGCAACACTTATAGGAGGTAGGGTCTAATATATTCAATTAAAATACATGGACAATGTTACATTGATATAGGATGATATACTAGTGACAAATTAAAAAAAATAAAATGAAAAAGCAAAACCCTTATTAATTTCAATAGTGGGTTGTCCAAAGACCATAAATAATTCTAGTACCTCCAAATATTAGAGAGTTTTATATTGCTTTAAGAAAATATGATAGTGACAAATTAGCAAAATAAAATGAAGAAAAAAACACTCCAATCAATGTTGGTAAGAGAGGGGTAGGTTGTCCAAAGAGCATAAATAATTATAGTATCTACAAACATTAGAGAGCTTTACATTGCTCGACCTAGGATGATGAGAGGGGTGGGTTGTCCAAAGAGCATAAATAATTCTAGTATCTACAAACATTAGAGAGTTTTAGATTGACCGCCCTAGGATGATAGAATAGTGACAAATTAAGAAAAAAATGAAAAAAAAAACACTATTATCAATGTTGGTGATGGATTGTCCAAAGAGTATAGATTGTCCAAAAAGCATAAATAATTTATATAGAAAATATGAAAATTGATCTTTATAAATAAATATGTAAGAAAGTCACAATCATTGGAAAAAGAGATTATATATATATATATATATATATATATATATATATATATTATTTTAAATATTTAATTATATATATATAATAATAATAATAATAATAAGTATAAATATTTAATAATGAATAATTTTTTATTTATTAATGTATCTATGAGATTATATAATTAGTAAAAAAGTGATGACCAATCTATATTTATTTTAAATTTAGATCTACCAATTAATAAGAGGAATGAAGTCTAAAATTAAGATGAATTTAAATTGGTGTTCTTATATTCCCTAACAAATTTTTTTAAGTCTTTAAATAGACTTTATCATAACAAATACCATGACCTATATAATACCATGGGCTTCTATAAATACCTGCTCTCCTTTCATGGAAAGTATTGCTTTGAAGTTGACCATGTAATCTTTTTTTATTAATAGAAAAGGTTGACATTTTCTTTTCTGGAAAAATTCATACTCTTGAAGCCAATAAAATCTCTAATTAATCATGGTTTTGAAGTAGATTAACATCATACGCTTAGTTAAATCTCACAAGGAAGACTTTTAATTAATGAAAATTATGAAAATAAATTAACTATATTTTGAAGCAATTTTAATACGATACTCTTTATATCATAAAAATTGATTTTAATATTTTATAGATGGATGTTTTTCAAAATCCATATTTATATGCACAAATTATTATACATATTTATGTGCAAAAATTATTATATATGTGATGGTGGACATAATGCTGAATTCTTTTTGTATTTTCCAATAATGATATTATCACAACATAATAATTAATTTTATAATATTTTCTAATAATGATATTATCGGAAGATATATAGTTCTTTACATTATGAGATGAAATTTTGATATTATCATATATGTGATATTATCATATATGTGATTCACTGTAATGATTATGAATGGATGATAAAAATGTGAAATCCATATATAACATGGACAAATAATGGATTTTTCAATATAAATGATGGAATTTTAAAAGAAATGATAAGTTTAAAAACATATATTTGGCTAGATATACTAATCTGAGCAATCTATTATAAATGTGGGAGAAAATTGTCTCACCCTTTATTATATAATAATCATTCCTTCTAAATTCACCCTTTATTACATAATAATCATTCTTTTTAAATGCAACACTTATAGGAGGTAGGGTCTAATATATTCAATTAAAATACATCCAAATATTGGACAATGTTACATTGATATAGGATGATAGACTAGTGACAAATTAAAAAAATAAAATGAAAAAGCAAAACCCTTATTAATTTCAATAGTGGGTTGTCCAAAGAGCATAAATAATTCTAGTACCTCCAAATATTAGAGAGTTTTATATTCCTTTAAGAAAATATGATAGTGACAAATTAGCAAAATAAAATGAAGAAAAAAACACTCCAATCAATGTTGGTAAGAGAGGGGTAGGTTGTCCAAAGAGAATAAATAATTATAGTATCTACAAACATTAGAGAGCTTTACATTGCTCGTCCTAGGATGATGAGGGGGGTGGGTTTTCCAAACAGCATAAATAATTCTAGTATCTAGAAACATTAGAGAGCTTTGGATTGACCACCCTAGGATGATAGAATAGTGACAAATTAAGAAAAAAATGAAAAAAAAAAACACTATTATCAATGTTGATGATGGGTTGTCTAAAGAGTATAGATTGTCCAAAAAGCATAAATAATTTATATAGAAAATATGAAAATTGATCTTTATAAATAAATATGTAAGAAAGTCACAATCATTGGAAAAAGAGATTATATATATATATATATATATATATATATATATATATATAATTTTAAATATTTAATAATATATATATAATACTATTTTAATAATAATAATAAGTATTAATATTTAATAATAAATAATTTTTTATTTATTAATGTATCTATGAGATTATATAATTAGTAAAAAAGGTAATGACCAATCTATATTTATTTTAAATTTGGATCTACCAATTGATAAGAGGAATGAAGTCTAAAATTAAGATGAATTGAAATTGGTGTTCTTATATTCCCTAACAATTTTTTTTAAGTCTTTAAATAGACTTTATCATAACAAATACCATGACCTTTATAATACCATGGGCTTCTAAACCTATCAAATAAATAACTCAAACTTATATATAATTATTATTTTTTAATTTTAATTTTATTTTGAATAATTTGTTCGAATCAACTTAACATTACATTACATAATACATTATAATTTTTGTTTTTTTTGTTTTTCAAAAGGTGGAAAAACCTATCAAACTCAGTGGTTAAACCAACAGTGAGGATAGCCATGTCTGGCTGTTATCCGCGAATGTTGGTTGACGCATCACTGTTATCAAGGAAAACCATGCCACTTGGATAACTCGCCAGTGGTCCGTAAGGGAGCAGGCTTTCTCTCCTGCCAGATGCCTCTAGGTCTTGGGTCGTTAACCTGTTTCCTTACTTTCGAGGAAGACGAGCTCTTAGCCAAGCAGAAACAGTTTTAGGGCATACTCCAGGCCCACATTACAACTTTTACAACATCACTACCACACACACACATATATATAGATATATATAATCATTTTAATATAATAAATATAAATATTTACTAATAAATAATTTTTTGTTAATGTATTTATCACATTAATCTATATTTTAAGAAATTATTATTTAGAAATATAAATGCATTTAACATCACCTAATAATTATATTTCTCAATGACAAAATATAATTATTATTTTGGCATTGTTTAGCTATTAAACTTTTTTGAGTTTTTGGTTAGAATCTAACAATTTTTTTTTGTCAAATCTTGATTACTGTTGTTTAAACTGAGTTTTTGACTGCAATATAGATTCAACAAGCTAAGAAACCACTAGAGCACTTAGATTATAAAGAGTTCACAACTCAAACTTATAATTCCAACAAATATTACTAGATTCTAAGCAAATTAGACAACAACAAAAAACTTCCAAAACATCTAACAAATAAACTACAATTTTTTTTTTCTTTCCAGTTTTTATAAATTTAAAAAACCTCACAAAATGGTTTAATTACAACATAATAAATATTTCTTCACACCAAAATACTTTAATTTTATATATATATATATATATATATATATATATATATATATATATAACCTAACCAATTAAATAAAAATACTTAGTATCAACTTAAAAACAACAATACCAATGAATTAAAAAATACTTAATATGATCCAGTTAATATGATAATCTCATTCATATATATATATATATATATATATATATATATATATATATATATATATATATATTTCACCATTCAAACTTCTTCCAAATTGAGATAACATTAGTATAAAAAAATTTCAACCCATTTCACTAGGTCAAACATTTGAACTTTTTCACTATGTCAAAAATTTCAACCTATCTTATTAGCATTACCAAAAGAATTATTTGAGTATCTCTATTGGCTAAAATTTTAATAGCATAGTTGAAGCCCGATCTCACCATCGTAAGTAAGAAACAGGTAGATAGACAACTCCCAAGGAAAAGTGGGAAGCAAGCACTTGTATCATCTTAGAGCAAGAGCAATAGAAACCGAATGACAATTCATTATGGAATGTGCGGCTGTGAGGACATTGGTAATCAATTTGAAAATGATATTGAGGTAGAAAGTTTCATTAGTGGAATTTTGAGATCTAAAATGAGCCTCTTAAGAAAATTATAAAACAATAGTGGAATTAATAAAATAAGGTTAGATTACATCATCAAATTTTAGAGGAAAAAAAACAAAAACTATTTTTTCAACTCGTATTTTCAACTTATCTCCCTATAGGTTTACTCAAATTTCAAGTGGAAACACTAGTTGGATGTAGAATTTGATTTCTTCATCCAAGGAGTACCCATCTCACATACTTTCGATGGACCCTGGTACATGAAAAATGAGAAATATATGAAAAAATGTGATTGTGAACCCTGCTACATGAAAAATGATAAATATATTTCTTATTTTTCATGTAACAGGGTTCACAATCACGTGTTTTCATATATTTCTCAAATTACTTTTATTATTTTATTATCTTTTAATCTTTTTAATTTTTTACCCTAAAATAGTAAATCATGCCATGGTTGATATCATGGTAAAAATCAAATTTGGAGAATAACAGTGAAAAATTAGGCCAACTGTCAAACGCGCAACGCCATCTTCAGACCCACTTTTTCCTACCTTCCAGGGGTCCAAATTGAGCCCATGATAGTTCATTGGAAAGCATAGCCTATCTAGTTTCCAAAACTTGCTTTGGTTTTCAAAATGGGATTGATTTGACCCCACAAAACTCCATTTCCCCAAGACTAGTCAAACGCGCAGTGCCTGGTCCAAAAAGAAGGTAGAAACATGATTTTTTGGTAGTTTTTTTCCTTTTTCACCTACCTTTTTTGCCTTCCAGGGCTGGAAACATGGTTTTACTAGATGTATTGGTCCTTCTGAATCCATTGGTGCCTTCCATTCCTCTAAAAAGTGTCCCAAAAAAGTGCGCAGCGCCTAGGGTGCTACACATTTGACCATGCAACTGATATGAAATTGCCTCAAAAAACACAGAAAAGGCAGTATTACAAAAAAATGAGCCAAGAGTCTACAAAATTGGTCAAGGAGCTGATGTTTGGTGTGGCTAGGCATGGAGTGAAGGCTCTGCAAATATATCAAGATTTTTCTTCTCTTCTTGGTGAGTTAGGGCTTCAATTTTTTCCTTAGCAGCCTTGAGCTTTGCCCTTGCTATTTGGTTTCTTTGAAAATAATACTTTGCCATCCTTCTCTTGATGTTATTATCTCTTTTGCCCTTGTCTAGGAGATTTTCAAGATGATTGTTTACCCTCTCAAGCCAATGCTCTCGATTCTCATTGATCGTTTTGGCAAATTGTTCATTTAGGGTGAGCTCATTAGCTAGTTCAGCATCTTTCTGTTTTTCTAGCTCCAATGCTCTTTTTAGGCTTCTGGTCCTTGGCCTTCTTCTTGGCACTTGTTTCTCTAGCTGATCACCATATTCTCCATATGCTTCATCAAGTAAAGCCTTCGCCTTTTCGGCCTCCCTCTTTGCCTTGATGAGATGAATCTCCATGACCTCATGGTTGGCCTCAAACTGCTCGTTTTCTTGCTCATAATATGAGATGATGTATTTTTCCCTTTGCAAGTTGATCTGGAGCTCCCTGATGAGTGCATCCTTTTCTTTAGTGAAAATTCTTGTGCTCTTAGTATCATCATTCTCACTTAGGTCAACTAAGGAAAAACCTTGCTATGTCTCATGGAGGTCCTCCTCCTCATGTCTAATCTCTACCTCTGTCATCTTTTCCTTGCCCTTCTGTACCTACTTTGTTGATGAATAAGGCAAGGCACCTCCCACAATATATGGGGCAAACACATGCCTATTGCCTCTCTGATAAGTGTGTGTCAAAGTGCCCAAATCAACCCCTTTAGGCTTGATGACCTCAACTTGTTCAATGTGCTCTTTCTCCCTGATTTCATCTTTGTTAGGTGAATGAATATGCTCATGAAATGGTGATGATGGAGGTGATGGTGAGGCTGACTGATCAGATGAGGATGAATGATCTATGGGCTGAGATGGAGGAATGGAGGTGGAAGGATGAGATGATGAAGGGATACTTTGAACATTTTGAGTAGATGAATGAGTGAATATGGGATTAGCTATGAAGGTACTCCATGCAATGTTGAGTTCCTTGAGATGATAAAGGACCATGATTTTAATGAGGGAATGATGAAAGAGAATCTTCATTTAATATTTATAGTCCCTTTTTTGGGCAATGTAGGCCATCTTCTCAACACTTCGGAAAAGTTAGTAGGGTATATTGAGCATTTTTACCCTAGTGAAATGCATTAAAAGTCGAATGTGATAGGAATAGAGCCTAGAAAATCTACCTTCACATGAAAAACATTTCATGATAATCTTCATCATTGGGGCATATCTATCAAGGAGGTGTGAAAAAGGAAAATAGCCCCTTCTTTCACTTTGGTACCTTGGTTTCATGTAAGGCTCATAATAATGTCCCTCCAAATCACCTTGTTTAAACCATTTCTCCCCAACATTTGGGATTCCGGTGGCAGTTGATATAATGGCAGTAGATAAAGTAAAAGTGACACCTGCTAGAGTGACTTGGTTGTCTTATAGTTTAGATAAAAAGAGCCTAGTCAACTCAGGATGGTGTTAGACTGCTTGAACTTGCTCACAGAAATCATAACAGCCTAGCCATTTGAAGGATGTCACAACCATAGGAGATGCCAAGAGTTCCTTGAGATCTGTGGGCTCAAATCTATGTATCTTGTCTCCTTTGTGTGTTTTCTTGACATCTGTCTCTTCTCTATTTGTTTCCTCTTCCTCACTGTGTGGCTTGTATTCCTTATCTGCCATGGTGTTTAATATCAAACCTAGGGAGGTATAAGGTAGTGGGAATGTAGTTTTTTGGGAATAGGAAATGGGGAAGGGTAAATATGAAGGAGATGGGTGAAGGGATATATGTAATGGAGGAGGATATAGGGTACTACTATGATAGCTTTTGAGATCGAGGAAATTGTTTGCAATGTAGGGGTTTTGGGAGCCTAGGTAGTTGTGCACCTAGGACTTAGGGTTTTGGGAAAAAGGTTTAAAGGGTATTTGGGATAAAAGGTTTAGGGAAAGGGAATAAAGGTGTAGGGGAGTGTATAAAAGGAATTGATAGTGCAAGAGTAGTTTTGGGGGAGATCTAGGGTTTAGATATAGGATGAACACCAAATCTTCAATTAAAATTTTAAAACACTTTGAAAGTGACTTATGGAGGAAGAAACACATTACCCTTAGTTGTTACTTACTTGTTTGGAGGTCAAATTCCCTTTGGGGGAGTTGAGGAGGTGACTGTAGCCTTTTCTGGACAAACGCACAACGCGAATGGGGAGTGCGCAACGCCTCAAGCAAGCGTGCAAAACCTTCAGGGAACGCGAAATGCCTTAACGAAACATGCAGTGCCAAGTAAATTCACAGAGCATGAAGAGAACGTGCAGTGCCAAAAGAGAACGCACAACACTTGCTTTGTTCTGCCAATTTTCGCCCAGAATTGTGAAAAGGGTCTCTTGGGATTTGCTCAATCAATGGTAGGAAGCAAATGAATCTGAGTTTGAAGCTAAGAAGTCCTTTATAGCTGAGTGAATTTGGTGATGGGTTGTCCAAAGAGTATAGATTTTCCAAAAAGCATAAATAACTTATATAGAAAATATGAAAATTGATCTTTATAAATAAATATGTAAGAAAGTCACAATCATTGGAAAAAGAGATTATATATATATATATATATATATATATATATATATAATTTTAAATATTTAATAATACATATATATATATAAAAAGAAAAAAAAAAAAAATATATATATATATATATATATATTAATATTAATATTTTAATAATAATAATTAGTATAAATATTTAATAATAAATAATTTTTTATTTATTAATGTATCTATGAGAATATATAATTAGTAAAAAATGTGATGACCAATCAATATTTATTTTAAATTTGGATCTACCAATTGATAAGAGGAATGAAGTCTAAAATTAAGATGAATTGAAATTGGTGTTCTTATATTCCCTAACAAATTTTTTTTATGTCTTTAAATAGACTTTATCATAACAAATACCATGACCTATATAATACCATGGGCTTCTAAACCTATCAAATAAATAACTCAAACTTATATATAATTATTATTTTTTAATTTTAATTTTATTTTGAATAATTTGTTCAAATCAACTTAACATTACATTACATAATACATTACAATTTTTGTTTTTTTTTTTTCAAAAGGTGGAAAAACCTATCAAACTCAGTGGTCAAACCAACAGTGAGGATAGCCATCTCTCATTGTTATCCGCGAATGTTGGTTGACGCATCACTATTATCAAGGAAAACCATGCCACCTGGATAACCCGCTAGTGGTCCGTAAGCGAGCAGGCTTTCACTCCTGCCAGATGCCTCTAGGTCCTGGGTCGTTAACCTGTTTCCTTACTTCCAAGGAAGACGAGCTCTTAGCCAAGCAGAAAGAGTTTTAGGGCATACTCTAGGCCCACATTACAACTTTTACAACATCACTATCCCATATATATATATATATATATATATATATATATATATAATCATTTTAATATAATAAATATAAATATTTAATAATAAATATTTTTTTCTTAATGTATTTATCACATTAATCTATATTTTAAGAAATTACAATTTAGAAATATAAATGCAATTAACATCACCTAATAATTATATTTCTCAATGACAAAATATAATTATTACTTTGGTGTTGTTTAGCTATTAAACTTTTTCGAGTTTTTGGTTAGAATCTAACAATTTTTTTTGTCAAATCTTGATTAGTGTTGTTTAAACTGAGTTTTTGATTGCAATATAGATTCAACAAGTTGAAAAACCACTAGAGCACTTAGACTATAAAGAGTTCACAACTCAAACTTATAATTCCAACAAATATTACTAAATTCTAAGCAAATTAGACAACAACAAAAAACTTCCAAAACATCTAACAAATAAACTACAATTTTTTTTTCTTTCCAGTTTTTATAAATTTAAAAAACTCACTGTTTAACTACAACATAATAAATATTTCTTCACACCAAAATACTTTATATATATATATATATATATATCTTTTTTTTTCTGAATTAAGACTAAATTTATTAAGCAAAAAATATTGTACAAGAGGATACATCCCAAAGATGCAAGATACCGGCAACCGGAAATGATAGAACTATCAACCTCGATTCCGGAGAAGGAGTTAAGCAAGCAAGGAGCTACAACAAGTCACTAGAATCTGAAAGAAGCAAAGTATACTACCCTGAGAGGGTAGAGGCTTCAACACGAAGCTTTTTCCCTTTTCGTTTTTTGACTTCAACCCAACCATTTTGTGGTGGATGAGCGATTACAACTTGAAGATTGGGATCCTCCACCGGGGATCCCTCCTTGGGGGAGCCCTCCTTTTCTGAATCCGAGGAGGAGGACAAATGGACACGTTTCTGAGCAATGGCTGAGTCAGAGGAAGGCGCCAGACAATCGGTGGAGGGGGCCACGGAATGAGGGGCCTGTTCCAATTCTTCATCGTTGTCTTCATCTTCAGAGCTGGAGGAATCAGGATCCACCGCTGGAGGAGGAGAGGAGGGAGTCCATCATTTGGACTTGGGCTTGGAGGCATTGGCTTTGTTCTTTTTTGCCGGGCGAGATGGGTATGTATTCTGCAAATGCCCAGATTGGTGGCAATGGCGGCACCGAAAAGCAGTATTCTCGTAGTCCAGTGTCTGGGTCCAGACAAAGTCGCTTATCTTGAGGTTGATTTGTTCTGGAAGACCTTTGCTCAGGTCTAACTCCGCGCATATTCTTGCATATGAGTAGAGACCTTTGGCTTCCCGCCAGAAATCTCCACTGAGGAAGCTGACCAAGGTGTCTCCTATAGCTCTGAAGACACGAGTACTCCATAGGTGGGTAGGTAATTTTGGAAGCTGAATCCATACCGGAGTCTTGGTAATGACTGTAGTAGCTGGATCGAAATCTGGGAATCAAGGAGTCAAGAATAGCCCTGCATTTCCCATGAACCAAGGGCCCTCTGCTAAGGCCTTTTCATAATGCTTACTGTTATCAAATAGAACAATGAAATAGCCTTTCGAACAGAAAAAGATCTTACAGTGATGAGTCCAGTTTGCATGGATCCATGCATAGAGATCCTGAGAACGCGGCCACAATCCATTAAATCTGCAAATGATGGATCTTTCTGCAAAATCTTGCAGATGGGAAGCCAGATCTTCATGTATGAGTTCAACAAAGGGAACTTCTTCGATCTTGTCAACCAAGAAGACCTTAGATTTAGGGGCTTCCGGAGGTTTGGGGTTCTCAGAGTGAACTGCATCTTTGTATGAGAAAGGCTGGGTAGAGGATGTTTGTCCCACTGCACCTCCTCTCAAACGAAGGGTCGCTACCACCAAGCTGTTCCTGGAAATGCTGTAAGCAGAGAGAGGAAGAGGGTCTTCAAGTTGTTTACCTTGAGAGAGAAGTCGCAGAAGGCTTGATGGAATCCCCAATCTGCGCTCTAGATTCAGTTTGAGTTCCTGCACCAGATCTGTAGGGATAACCCATTGCATGATGGTTCTGCCTGAAGGCTGAGAAATTTGAATCTGAAAGGAGTCAGATACACGCCTTGACCCCATGCCAAGATGAGTACAGATCTCTGGATCTGGACAGAGCATGGGTTGTTCTGCCTGCTGGATGACCGGATCTGGCCAATCGTTGTCAGATCTGAGGCTATGACTGCATTTCGGAGAACAGTTGTTTGCCCCAGATCCATATGGAGACCATGCAAATGATGAGATCGACTGCTCTGGTTCGTGGCAAAAGCACGCAGTTATCTGACCGGCTGAGACCCTAATGGCACGTGCAGATCTTCTGTGAAGGCAAGAGGGCCTCGAACTGTACTTGCTGCGGCTGCCCTGAATACTGGGCAGCTTTGCGTGAAGGATAGCTGCAATAGCCTGAGCGGCCGTGGGTGGAGATCGAAGCCCCAGTTCGAGTCCAAGCTCAACAGCTGCGGCTTGATAGTTCAACTCTTTGCCCGGATTGCTGCCACAGAAGACAACGCGGACGGTCTTGGATCTGGACGCCCGCTGATCGAACCCTGACCCCGTCATCGCTGCTCCTTTCTCTAGAAAGCAACCACCAAGAAGCGAACCATGGAGACCTGTGCAGAGTTCTGTCGCCCCCGCCATAGCTCCCCTTCCTTGCCTAGTTCTGCTAATTATCCGATTATATATATATATATATATATATGAGTTAAATAAAAATACTTAATATCAACTTAAAAACAACAATACCAATGAATTAAAAAATACTTAATATGATCCAGTTAATATGATAATCTCATATATATATATATATATATATATATATATATATATATATATATATATATATATGTATTTCACCATTCAAACGTCTTCCAAATTGAGATAACATTAGTATCAAAAAATTTCAACCCATCTCACTCAGTCAAACATTTCAACCTTTTTACTATGTCAAAAATTTCAACCTATCTTAGTAGCATGACCAGAAGAATTATTTGAGTATCTCTATTGGCTAAAATTTTAATAGCATAGTTGAAGACCCGATCTCACCATCGTAAGTAAGAAACAGGTAGATAGACAACTCCCAAGGAAAAGTGGGAAGCAAGCACTTGTATCCTCTTAGAGCAAGAGTGATAGAAAACCGAATGACACTTCATTATGGAATGTGCGGCTGTGAGGACATTGGTAATCAATTTGAAAATGATCTTGAGGTAGAAAGTTTCATTAGGGGAATTTTGAGGTCTAAAATGAGCCTCTTAAGAAAATTATAAAATAATAGTGGAAATAATAAAATAATGTTAGATTACATCATCAAATTTTAGAGGGAAAAAAACAAAAACTATTTTTTCAACTCGTATTTTCAACTTATCTCCCTATGGGTTTACTAAAATTTCAAGTGGAAACACTAGTTGGATGTAGAATTTGATTTCTTCATCCAAGGAGTACCCATCTCACATACTTTCGATAGACCCTGGTACATGAAAAATGAGAAATATATGAAAAAATGTGATTGCGAACCCTGCTACATGAAAAATGAGAAATATATTTCTTATTTTGCATGTAGCAAGGTTCACAATCACGTGTTTTCATATATTTCTCAAATTACTTTTATTATTTTATTATCTTTTAATCTTTTTACTCTTTTACCCTAAAATAGTAAATCATGCCATGGTTGATATCATGGTAAAAATCAAATTTGGAGAATAACAGTGAAAAATTAGGCCAACTGTCAAACGCGCAACGCCATCTTCAGACCCACTTTTTCCTACCTTCCAGTGATCCAAATTGAGCCCATGATAGTTCATTGGAAAGCTTAGCCTGACTAGTTTCCAAAACTTGTTTTAGTTTTCAAAATGGGATTGATTTACCCACACAAAACTCCATTCCCCCAAGACCAGTCAAACGCGCAGTGCCTGGTCCAAAAAGAAGGTAGAAACATGATTTTTGGTAGTTTTTTTTCCTTTTTCACCTACCATTTTTGCATTCAAGGGCTGGAAACATGGTTTTACTAGATGTCTTGGTCCTTCTGAATCCATTGGTGCCTTCCATTCCTCTAAAAAGTGTCCCAAAAAAGTGCGCAGCACCTAGGGCGCTATGCATTTGACCATGCAACTGATATGAAATTGCCTCAAAAAACACAGAAAAGGCAGTATTACAAAAAAATGAGCCAAGATTCTACAAAATTGGTCAAGGAGCTGATGTTTGGTGTGGCTAGGCATGGAGTGAAGCCTCTGCAAGTATATCAAGCTTTTTCTTCTCTTCTTGGTGAGTTAGAGCTTCAATTTTTTCCTTAGCGGCCTTGAGATTTGCCCTTGCTATTTGGTTCCTTTGGAAATAATACTTTGCCATCCTTCTCTGAATGTTATTATCTCTTTTGGCCTTGTCTAGGAGATTTTCAAGATGATTGTTTACCCTCTCAAGCCAATGCTCTCGATTCTCATTGATCATTTTGGAAAATTGTTCATTTAGGGTGAGCTCATTAGCTAGTTTAGCCTCTTTCTGTTTTTCTAGCTCTAATGCTCTTTTCAGGCTTCTGGTCCTTGGCCTTCTTCTTGGCACTTGTTTCTCTAGCTGATCACCATATTCTCCATATGCTTCATCAAGTAAAGCCTTGGCCTTTTCAGCCTCCCTCTTTGCCTTGATGAGCTGAATCTCCATGACCTCATGTTTGGCCTCAAACTGCTTGTTTTCTTGTTCATAATATGAGATGATGTATTTTTCCCTTTGCTAGTTGATCTGGAGCTCCCTGATGAGTGCATCCTTTTCTTTAGTGAAAATTCGTGTGCTCTCAGTATCATCATTCTCACTTAGGTCAACTAAGGCAAAATCTTGCTATGTCTCATGGAGGTCCTCCTCCTCATGTCTAATCTCTGCCTCTGTCATCTTTTCCTTGCCCTTCTGTACCTGTTTTGCTGATAAAGAAGGCAAGGCACCTCCCACAATATGTGGGGAAAACACCTGCCTATGGCCTCTCTAATAAGTGTGTGTAAAAGTGCCCAAATCAACCCTTTTAGGCTTGATGACCTCAACTTGTTCAATGTGTTCTTTCTCCCTGATTTCATCTTTGTTAGGTGAATGAACATGCTCATGAAATGGTGATGATGGAGGTGATGGTGAGGTTGACTGATCAGATGAGGATGAATGATCTATGGGCTGATATGGACGAATGGAGGTGGAAGGATGAGATGCTGAAGGGATATTTTGAACATTTTGAGTAGATGAATGCGTGAATATGGGATTAGCTATGAAGGTTCTCCATGCAATGTTGAGTTCCTTGAGATGATAAAGGACCATGATTCTAATGAGGGAATGATGAAAGAGAATCTTCATTTAATATTTATACTCCCTTTTTGGGCAATGTAGGCCATCTTCTCAACACTCCGGAAAATATAGTAGGGTATATTGAGCATTTTTACCCTAGTGAAATGCATTAAAAGTCGGATGTGATAGGAATAGAGCCTAGAAAATCTACCTTCACATGAAAAACATTTCATGATAATCTTCATCATTGGGGCATATCTATCAAGGAGGTGTGAAAAAGGAAAATAACCCCTTCTTTCACTTTGGTAACTTGGTTTCATGTAAGGCTCATAATAATGTCCCTCCAAATCACCTTGTTTAAACCATTTCTCCCAAACATCTGGGATTCCGGTGGCAGTTGATATAATGGCAGTAGATAAAGTAAAAGTGACACCTGCTAGAGTGACTTGGTTGTCTTAGAGTTTAGATACAAAGAGCCTAGTCAACTCAGGATGGTGTTGGACTGCCTGAACTTGCTCACAGAAATCATAACAACCTAGCCATTTGAAGGATGTCACAGCCATAGGAGATGCCAAGAGTTGCTTGAGATCTATGGGCTCAAATCTATGTATCTTGTCTCCTTTGTGTGTTTTCTTGACGTCTGTCTCTTCTCTATTTGTTTCCTCTTCCTCACTGTGTGGTTTGTATTCCTTATCTGCCATGGTGTTTAATATCAAACCTAGGGAGGTATAAGGTAGTGGGAATGTAGTTTTTTGGGAATGGGAAATGGGGAAGGGTAAATATGAAGGAGATGGGTGAAGGGATATATGTAATGGAGGAGGATATAGGGTACTAGTATGATAGCTTTTGAGATGGGGGAAATTGTTTGCAATGTAGGGGTTTTGGGAGCCTAGGTAGGTGTGCACCTAGAACTTAGGGTTTTGGGACAAAGGTTTAAAGGGTATTTGGGATAAAAGGTTTAGGGAAAGGGAATAAAGGTGTAGGGGAGTGTATAAAAGGAATTGATAGTGCAAGGGTAGTTTTGTGGGAGATCTAGGGTTTAGACATCGGATGAACACCAAATCTTCAATTAAAATTTTAAAACAATTTGAAAGTGACTTATGGAGGAAGAAACACGTTATCCTTAGTTGTTACTTACTTGTTTGGAGGTCAAATTCCCTTTGGGGGAGTTGAGGAGGTGACTGTAGCCTTTTCTGGACAAACGCACAACACCAATGGGGAGTGCGCAACGCCTCAAGCAAGCGTGCAACGCCTTCAGGGAACACACAATTCCTTAAGGAAACACACAGTTCCAAGTAAACGTACAGAGCATGAAGAGAACACACAGTGCCAAAAGAGAACACGTAACACTTGCTTTGTTCTGCCAATTTTCGCCCAGAATTGTGAAAAGGGTCTTTTGGGGTTTTCTCAATCAATGGTAGGCAGCAAATGAATTTGAGTTTGAAGCTAAGAAGTCCTTTATAGCTGAGTGAATTTGATATTTTAACTTTAAAATCCACTTTCTAATGTTTTATTTCACCTTTTTGACATCTTTGCTAATTTCCTTTCTGACTTTTTCCTTTGCAGGTGGATGATGTTGGAGTTTTGGCAATATTTACTCTTGAATTTTGCTTGGATGAAGTTGGCACATAGAGTTTGAGTGAACAACTTAGGAATAGTAACTTATTACAGATAATGGACATAGAATTACATAAATAAAAAAAAAATATTACATCTCTCTTTTTGAAATAAAATTACAATCTTGAAAGAAAACTCATACTTTGGAATGAAAATTAGAGCTCGGGCAACCCTAGTTACATGTTTGTGAATCCCCTTTGAATGGAAAAGGGATATTATTTCTTTCACTCTCATGCTTTTGCTGGCTTTATGCAGTGAATGGTGTTTTATTGGACCTTGGAGGAATGAAACCTAGTGAGCTAATGGGATCTTAAATAACCAGACTTCATGTAGACTTGACTGACCTAAGACATGGTGAAATGAGCTTTTATAATGAATGTACACAAGAAGGTGGGCCAACAAATATTGATTTTTTGAGGGAGAGTGGGATTTTGACTTAAGCTACCATCAATGAGTAAATTTTTGCATGAGGACCTAGGTGGAATGATAAAAATTTCAACATGGGACACTAATATGATATGAAAGAGGAGTTTTGATCACTGACAATATGCAAATACTGACTCTAACATGTCCTTTTTTGTATATAGTTGATGTTGATGGTTTTTTTTTGCAATAGCCCGTACAATTTAAGACCTTATATAAATACCTGCTCTCCTTTCATGAAAAGTATTGCTTTGAAGTTGACCATGTAATCTTTTTTTATTAATAGAAAAGGTTGACATTTTCTTTTTTGGAAAAAATCATACTCTTGAAGCCAATAAGATCTCTAATTAATCATGGTTTTGAAGTAGATTAACATCATACCCTTAGTTAAATCTCACAAGGAAGACTTTTAATTAGTTAAAATTATGAAAATAAATTAACTATATTTTGAAGCAATGGTAATACGATACTCTTTATATCATAAAAATTGATTTTTAATATTTTATAGATGGATGTTTTTCAAAATCCATATTTATATGAACAAATTATTATACATATTTATGTGCAAAAATTATTATATATGTGATGGTGGACATAATGCTGAATTCTTTTTGTATTTTCCAATTATGATATTATCACAACATAATAATTAATTTTATAATATTTTCTAATAATGATATTATCGGAAGATATATAGTTCTTTACATTATGAGATGAAATTTTGATATTATCATATATGTGATTCACTGTAATGATTATGGATGGATGATAAAAATGTGAAATCCATATATAACATGGACAAATAATGGATTTTTCAATATAAATGATGGAATTTTAAAAGAAATGATAAGTTTAAAAACGTATATTTGCCATCTATACTAATCTGAGCAATCTATTATAAATGTGGGAGAAAATTGTCTCACCCTTTATTATATAATAATCATTCCTTCTAAAAAAGGGAGTCTGAAAATTGAGGGACGAACAGAGCGGAGAACAATGGCGGATGCTTCCTGGAGAGATGGCCGCTCACTAGGGTTTCCAGTTCCGACCGTGCGCGCTCGTGGTGATCTCTCGCCAGTAGGGTTTTTTGGAGGTCGTGATATTTCTGGTTATTTTCTTGATGCGGCGGGTCGATCATTTCTATGGGAATCCAACGCCCTTGGATCTCTGGATTCTCACGTTCGAAATGGGCTCTCATATTCTGGTGGGGGGTTAACATCTGGTGATATTGGTGGTTTGGGAGGCTCCTTTGGGACAAGGTTGAGAGGCAGCGGAGGTTATGGAGGACTATGAGGTTCGTCCCTTCCTAACCCTGTTGTAATGGGTCAGAGGACTGGCATTAGAAGTGCTGATCCTGGGAGCCTAGGTTTGGGCTATCAAAGGTCAGAGCCCCAGGGATTTAGAGAACCTTTGAAAATGCCTGATGAGCATCTTCCATCTGGCGCGTCAAATAACCTCTTTGTTGAGGGTCTTCCTGCTGGTTGCTCTCACAGGGAAGCTGCACGCATTTTCCGTCCATTCATTGGTTTCAAAGATGTTCGACTGGTATAAAAGGAGGCTCGACGTCCTGGTGGAGATCCTCTTGTGTTATGTTTTGTTGATTTTTCCGATGCAAGATGTGCTGCGACTGCGTTAGCAGCATTACAAGAGTTCGCCTGTCAGCAAAACCCTAGCCTCAAGGGATTCATACGGCAGAAATTTTACGCTCTGGAAGGCTGCTCATTCCCTCTAGAACCTCTTCTGCCTCCCTAGAGCAGTCGTTACTCTATATTTCATTGCCAGAATTCTTTCTGCTTCCTGGAGTTGCCTGAACGGAGCATCTGGGAGATCTTTCAGGCGGAAAGAAATGACAAACTCAATGCCCATTGGACCCCCACCTCCTCTCTCAGGCCCCTGAGGCAAGTTCAGGGAAAGGTGGCCCTCCAAAGCACCAACTTCCTCTCATCTAAGATTTGCAGAGGAAAGCAGATGTCAAATCACTCTGCCTATTTCCAGATTCAAATTGTGCTCCTTTCAGGCAAAACTCTTCTTCAACAGGTATGCTCTTTGGATCTGGTGTAGGACCTCAAGAAAATCCTGGATTCTAGGCTGGGGATTCCCTTTGCAGCCCAACGACTCCTCCATGAAGGTAAACAACTTGAGGATCTTTATCCCCTTTCTTTTTACAACATTAAGAGAAATGCCTCCATCTTTTTTTCCCTTCGTCTGAGAGGGGAGCTGTTGGACAGTCATCTTCAGCTGCGGCTTTCTCATACAAAGATGTTGTCCATGCTAAGTTGCCCCAAAAATCAACTCCACCAACTCAGGCTCCCAGACCTTTTCTGGTGGATAAACTAGAGGAATCCCCCTCCATTGGAATAATTCATCCATTGTTGGATGAACAATTCCAAAATTATGCAGAGTTTGGCATCATTTGCAGATTTAATGGGCTATGGCCACGCACTGCAGATCTCTACCAATGGATACACTCCAACTAGACCAACAATTGCAAAGTTTTTCTCTGCTCAAAGGGTTTATTCATTGTAGTGTTTGTTTTCAGTGAGGACTACCAAAAAGAATTAACTGAAGGCCCATGGTTTTGGGGCTCAGCAGGTTTATTCCTCACCCCTTGGTTCCCAGATTTTGACCCCTCTACAGCAACCATCACCAAGCTCCCCATCTGGGTTAGACTTCCTAATCTCCCTACGCATCTCTGACACTTTGTTGTATTCGAAGGAATCGACATTACTCTAGGCCACTTTCTAGCCATAGACACCTCCAGAGGAGAAAAGGGCATTTACACCTTTGCCAGAATCTGTGCGGAAATAGACATGAGCAAAGGTCTTCCTGATCAAATTAATCTCAAAATTGGAGACTTCCATTGGACCCAGACCCTGGATTACGAGAACATAGCCTTTCGCTGCCGAAATTGCCATCTCACAGGGCACCTTCAGAGCTGTTGTCCCTCGATTCCTGCCCAAAAGAAGAAAGCCAATCCTAAGCTGAAATCCAAAAGCTGGAAACCTCATGATCCTCCCCCCATGGATGATCTTGATACCAACTCAGATGAAGAGGAAGAGAATGCGGAAGGCATGGAGGCAAAGCCGGCACAGGATCCACCCTCGCCTGGTCCTCAGGAATCTTCTGTCCCTCCAAACTCTCAGAAAAGAACTCTTGAGTCCTCTCCCTCGGATTCAGACAAGGAGACCTCTTCATCAGCCCAGCTCAATTTGCAAATCGTGCCAGCTCAGCAAAGTCATCTTGGATGGATCAAAGTTGGGAAAAAGAAAGGAAAAAAATGTCGAATAGTAGATTCTACCCACATTGGGTAGAATCCTTTGTTCTGCTCTTGTAAATCTGTTCTTCTTCTTACTTCTCGCTTAGCACTGCCCTCTTTTGTCCTCTCAGGGGCCGAGGTGTTTACCTGAAGTATTTGGTTGTAAATTACTTTTGAAAATAGTTAATACAAAGAGATCTATCAAGCTTACAAAAAAAAAAATCATTCCTTCTAAATTCACCCTTTATTACATAATAATCATTCTTTTTAAATGCAACTCTTATAGGAGGAAGAGTCTAATATATTCAATTAAAATACATCCAAATATTGGACAATGTTACATTGATATAGGATGATAGACTAGTGACAAATTAAAAAAATAAAATGAAAAAGCAAAACCCTTATTAATTTCAATAGTGGGTTGTCCAAAGACCACAAATAATTCTAGTACCTCCAAATATTAGAGAGTTTTATATTGCTTTAAGATAATATGATAGTGACAATTTAGCAAAATAAAATGAAGAAAAAAACACTCCAATCAATGTTGGTAAGAGAGGGGTAGGTTGTCCAAAGAGCATAAATAATTATAGTATCTACAAACATTAGAGAGCTTTACATTGCTCGCCCTAGGATGATGAGAGGGGTGGGTTGTCCAAAGAGCATAAATAATTCTAGTATCTACAAACATTAGAGAGTTTTAGATTGACCGCCCTAGGATGATAGAATAGTGACAAATTAACAAAAAAAATCAAAAAAAAAAAAAAAAAAACGCTATTATCAATGTTAGTGATGAGGTTGTCCAAAGAGTATAGATTGTCCAAAAAGCATAAATAATTTATATAGAAAATATGAAAATTGATCTTTATAAATAAATATGTAAGAAAGTCACAATCATTGGAAAAAGAGATTATATATATATATATATATAATAATACTATTTTAATAATAATAATAAGTATAAATATTTAATAATAAATAATTTTTTATTTATTAATGTATCTATGAGATTATATAATTAGTAAAAAAAGTGATGACCAATCTATATTTATTTTAAATTTGGATCTACCAATTGATAAGAGGAATGAAGTCTAAAACTAAGATGAATTGAAATTGGTGTTCTTATATTCCCTAACAAAATTTTTTAAGTCTTTAAATAGACTTTATCATAACAAATACCGTGACCTATATAATATCATGGGCTTCTAAACCTATCAAATAAATAACTCAAACTTATATATAATTATTATTTTTTAATTTTAGTTTTATTTTGAATAATTTGTTCGAATCAACTTAACATTACATTACATAATACATTACAATTTTTTTTTTTTTTTTTTTCAAAACGTGGAAAAACCTATCAAACTCAATGGTCAAACCAACAGTGAGGATAGCCATCTCTGGCTATTATCCGCGAATGTTGGTTGACGCATCGCTATTATCAAGGAAAACCGTGCCACCTGGATAACCCGCTAGTGGTCCGTAAGGGAGCAGGCTTTCACTCTTGCTAGATGCCTCTAGGTCTTGGGCCGTTAACCTGTTTCCTTACTTCCGAGGAAGACGAGCTCTTAGCCAATCAGAAACAGTTTTAGGGCATACTCCAGGCCCACATTACAACTTTTACAACATCACTACCCCATATATATATATATATATATATATATATATATATATTGATTTTAGTATAATAAATATAAATATTTAATAATAAATATTTTTTTGTTAATGTACTTATCACATTAATCTATATATTAAGAAATTACTATTTAGAAATATAAATTCAATTAACATCACCTAATATTATATTTTCCAATGACAAAACATAATTATTATTTTGGCGTTGTTTAGCTATTAAACTTTTTCGAGTTTTTGGTTAGAATCTAACAATTTTTTTTGTCAAATATTGATTAGTGTTGTTTAAACTGAGTTTTTGATTGCAATATAGATTCAACAAGCTGAAAAACCATAGGTCACTTAGATTATAAAGAGTTCACAACTCAAACTTATAATTCCAACAAATATTACTAGATTATAAGCAAATTAGACAACAACAAAAAACTTCCAAAACATCTAACAAATAAACTACAATTTTTTTTTCTTTCCAGTTTTATAAATTTAAAAAACCTCACAAAATTGTTTAATTACAACATAATAAATATTTCTTCACACCAAAATACTTTAATTATATATATATATATATATATATATATATATATATATATATATAACCTAACCAATTAAATAAAAATACTTAATATCAACTTAAAAACAACAATACCAATGAATTAAAAAATAACTAATATGATTGAGTTAATATGATAATCTCATATGTGTGTGTGTGTGTGTGTGTGTGTGTATTTCACCATTCAAACTTCTTCCAAATTGAGATAACATTAGTATCAAAAAATTTCAACCCATCTCACTCGGTCAAACATTTCAACCTTTTCAATATGTAAAAAATTTCAACCTATCTTATTAGCATGACCAGAAGAATTATTTGAGTATCTCTATTGGCTAAAATTTTAATAGCATAGTTGAAGACCCGATCTCACCATCGTAAGAAAGAACAGGTAGATAGACAACAACCAAGGAAAAGTGGGAATCAAGCACTTGTATCCTCTTAGAGCAAGAGTGATAGAAACCGAATGACACTTCATTATGGAATGTGCGGCTGTGAGGACATTAGTAATCAATTTGAAAATGATCTTGAGGTAGAAAGTTTCATTAGGGGAATTTTGAGGTCTAAAATGAGCCTCTTAAGAAAATTATAAAATAATAGTGGAAATAATAAAATAATGTTAGATTACATCATCAAATTTTAGAGGGAAAAAAACAAAAACTATTTTTTCAACTTGTATTTTCAAATTATCTCCCTATGGGTTTACTCAAATTTCAAGGGAAAACACTAGTTGGATGTAGAATTTGATTTCTTCATCCAAGGAGTACCCATCTCACATACTTTCGATGGACCCTGGTACATGAAAAATGAGAAATATATGAAAAAATGTGATTGTGAACCCTGCTACATGAAAAATGAGAAATATATTTCTTATTGTTCATGTAGCAGGGTTCACAATCACGTGTTTTCGTATATTTCTCAAATTACTTTTATTATTTTATTATCTTTTAATCTTTTTACTTTTTACCCTGAAATAGTAAATCATGCCATGGTTGATATCATGGTAAAAATCAACTTTGGAGAATAACATTGAAAAATTAGGCCAACTGTCAAACGCGCAACGCCATCTTCAGACCCACGTTTTCCTACCTTCCAGGGGTCCAAATTGAGCCCATGATAGTTCATTGGAAAGCTTAGACTGTCTAGTTTCCAAAACTTGCTTTTTTTTTTCAAAATGGGATTGATTTGACCTCCCAAAACTCCATTACCCCAAGACTAGTCAAACGCGCAGTGCCTGGTCCAAAAAGAATGTAGAAACATGATTTCTTGGTAGTTTTTTGCCTTTTTCACCTACCATTTTTGCATTCAAGGGCTGGAAACATGGTTTTACTAGATGTCTTGGTCCTTCTGAATCCATTGGTGCCTTCCATTCCTCTAAAAAGTGTCCCAAAAAGGAGCGCAGCGCCTAGGGCGCTACGCATTTGACCATGCAATTGATATGAAATTGCCTCAAAAAACACAGAAAAGGCAATATTACAAAAAATGAGGCAAGAGTCTACAAAATTGGTCAAGGAGCTGATGTTTGGTGTGGCTAGGCATGGAGTGAAGCCTCTGCAAGTATATCAAGCTTTTTCTTCTCTTCTTGGTGAGTTAGGGCTTCAATTTTTTCCTTAGCAGCCTTGAGCTTTGCCCTTGCTATTTGGTTTCTTTGGAAATAATACTTTGCCATCCTTCTCTGAATGCTATTATCTCTTTTGGCCCTATCTAGGAGATTTTCAAGATGATTATTTACCCTATCAAGCCAATGCTCTCGATTCTCATTGATCATTTTGACAAATTGTTCATTTAGGGTGAGCTCATTAGCTAGTTCAGTATCTTTCTGTTTTTCTAGCTCTAATGCTCTTTTTAGGCTTCTGGTCCTTGGCCTTCTTCTTGGCACTTGTTTCTCTAGCTGATCACCATATTCTCCATATGCTTCATCAAGTAAAGCCTTGGCCTTTTCAGCCTCCTTCTTTGCCTTGATGAGCTGAATCTCCATGACCTCATGTTTGGCCTCAAATTGCTTGTTTTCTTGCTCATAATATGAGATGACGTATTTTTCCCTTTGCAAGTTGATCTGGAGCTCCCTGATGAGTGCATCCTTTTCTTTAGTGAAAATTCTTGTGCTCTCACTATCATCATTCTCACTTAGGTCAACTAAGGCAAAATCTTGCTATGTCTCATGGAGGTCCTCCTCCTCATGTCTAATCTCTGCCTCTGTCATCTTTTCCTTGCCCTTCTGTACCTGCTTTGTTGATGAGGAAGGCAAGGCACCTCCCACAATATGTGGGGCAAACACCTGCCTATGGCCTCTCTGATAAGTGTGTGTCAAAGCTCCCAAATCAACCCCTTTAGGCTTGATGACCTCAACTTGTTCAATGTGCTCTTTCTCCCTGATTTCATCTTTGTTAGGTGAATGAATATGCTCATGAAATGGTGATGATGGAGGTGATGGTGAGGTTGACTGATCAGATGAGGATGAATGATCTATGGGCTGAGATGGAGGAATGGAGGTGGAAGGATGAGATGATGAAGGGATACTTTGAACATTTTGAGTAGATGAATGCGTGAATATGGGATTAGCTATGAAGGTTCTCCATGCAATGTTGAGTTCCTTGAGATGATAAAGGACCATGATTTTAATGAGGGAATGATGAAAGAGAATCTTCATTTAATATTTATACTCCCTTTTTTGGGCAATGTAGGCAATCTTCTCAACACTTCGGAAAAGATAGTAGGGTATATTGAGCATTTTTACCCTAGTGAAATGCATTAAAAGTCGGATGTGGTAGGAATAGAACCTAGAAAATCTACCTTCACATGAAAAAAATTTCATTATAATCTTCATCATTGGGGCATATCTATCAAGGAGGTGTGAAAAAGGAAAATAACCCCTTCTTTCACTTTGGTACCTTGGTTTCATGTAAGGCTCATAATAATGTCCCTCCAAATCACCTTGTTTAAACCATTTCTCCCCAACATCTGGGATTCCGGTGGCAGTTGATATAATGGTAGTAGATAAAGTAAAAGTGACACCTGCTAGAGTGACTTGGTTGTCTTAGTGTTTAGATACAAAGAGCCTAGTCAACTCAAGATGGTGTTGGGCTGCTTGTACTTGCTCACAGAAATCATAACAGCCTAGCCATTTGAAGGATGTCACAGCCATCGGAGATGCCAAGAGTTCCTTGAGATCTGTGGGCTCAAATATATGTATCTTGTCTCCTTTGTGTGTTTTCTTGATGTTTGTCTCTTCTCTATTTGTTTCCTCTTCCTCACTGTGTGGTTTGTATTCCTTATCTGCCATGGTGTTTAATATCAAACCTAGCGAGGTATAAGGTAGTGGGAATGTAGTTTTTTGGGAATAGGAAATGGGGAAGGGTAAATATGAAGGAGATGGGTGAAGGGATATATGTAATGGAGGAGGATATAGGGTACTAGTATGATAGCTTTTGAGATGGGGGAAATTGTTTTCAATGTAGGGGTTTTGGGAGCCTAGGTAGTTGTGCACCTAGGACTTAGGGTTTTGGGACAAAGGTTTAAAGGGAATTTGGGATAAAAGGTTTAGGGAAAGGAAATAAAGGTGTAGGGGAGTGTATAAAAGGAATTAATAGTGCAAGGGTAGTTTTGGGGGAGATCTAGGGTTTAGATATAGGATGAACACCAAATCTTCAATTAAACTTTTAAAACACTTTGAAAGTGACTTATGGAGGAAGAAACACGTTATCCTTAGTTGTTACTTACTTGTTTGGAGGTCAAATTCCATTTGGGGGAGCTGAGGAGGTGACTGTAGCCTTTTCTGGACAAACGCACAATGCCAATGGGGAGTGCGCAATGCCTCAAGCAAGCGTGCAACGCCTTCAGGGAACGCGCAATGCCTTAAGGAAACACACAGTGCCAAGTAAACTCACAGAGCATGAAGAGAACGCGTAGTGCCAAAAGAGAACGCGCAGCACTTGCTTTGTTCTGCCAATTTTCGCCCACAATTGTGAAAAGGGTCTCTTGGGGTTTTCTCAATCAATGGTAGGAAGCAAATGAATTTGAGTTTGAAGCTAAGAAGTCCTTTATAGCTGAGTGAATTTGATATTTTAACTTTAAAATCCACTTTCTAATGTTTTATTTCACCTTTTTGACATCTTTGCTAATTTCCTTTCTGACTTTTTCCTTTGCAGGTGAATGATGTTGGAGTTTTGGCAATATTTACTCTTGAACTTTGCTTGGATGAAGTTGGCACATAGAGTTTGAATGAACAACTTAGGAATAGTAACTTATTACATATAATGGACATAGAATTACATAAATAAATAAAAAACATTACATCTCCCTTTTTGAAATAAAATTACAATCTTGAAACAAAACTCATACTTTGGAATGAAAATTAGAGCTCGGGCAACCCTAGTTACATGTTTGCGAATCCTCTTTGAATGGAAAAGGGATATTATTTCTTTCACTCCCATGCTTTTATTGGCTTTATGCAGTGAATGGTGTTTTATTGGACCTTGGAGGAATGAAACCTAGTGAACTAATGGGATCTTGAATAACCAGACTTCATGTAGACTTGACTGACCTAAGACATGATGAAATGAGCTTTTCTAATGAATGTACACAGGAAGGTGGGCCAACAAATATTGATTTTTTGAGGGAGAGTGGGATTTTGACTTAAGCTACCATCAATGAGTAAATTTTTGCATGAGGACCTCGGTGGAATGATAAAAATTTCAACATGGGACAATAATATGATATGAAAGAGGAGTTTTGATCACTGATGACAATATGCAAATACTGACTCTAACATGTCCTTTTTTGTATATAGCTGATGTTGATGGTTTTTTTTTGCAATAGCTCGTACAATTTAAGACCTTATATAAATACCTGCTCTCCTTTCATGAAAAGTATTGCTTTGAAGTTGACCATGTAATCTTTTTTTATTAATAGAAAAGGTTGACATTTTCTTTTTTGGAAAAAATCATACTCTTGAAGCCAATAAGATCTCTAATTAATCATGGTTTTGAAGTAGATTAACATCATACCCTTAGTTAAATCTCACCAGGAAGACTTTTAATTAGTTAAAATTATGAAAATAAATTAACTATATTTTGAAGCAATGGTAATACGATACTCTTTATATCATAAAAATTGATTTTTAATATTTTATAGATGGATGTTTTTCAAAATCCATATTTATATGCACAAATTATTATACATATTTATGTGCAAAAATTATTATATATGTGATGGTGGACATAATGCTGAATTCTTTTTGTATTTTCCAATTATGATATTATCACAACATAATAATTAATTTAATAATATTTTCTAATAATGATATTATTGGAAGACATATAGTTCTTTACATTATGAGATGAAATTTTGATATTATCATAGATGTGATTCATTGTAATGATTAGGAATGGATGATAAAAATGTGAATCCATATATAACATGGACAAATAATGGATTTTTCAATATAAATGATGGAATTTTAAAAGAAATGATAAGTTTAAAAACATATATTTGCCTAGCTATACTAATGTGAGCAATCTATTATAAATGTGGGAGAAAATTGTCTCACCCTTTATTATATAATAATCATTCCTTCTAAATTCACCCTTTATTACATAATAATCATTCCTTCTAAATTCACCCTTTATTACATAATAATCATTCTTTTTAAATGCAACACTTATAGGAGGTAGGGTCTAATATATTCAATTAAAATACATCCAAATATTGGACAATGTTACATTGATATAGGATGATAGACTAGTGACAAATTAAAAAAATAAAATGAAAAAGCGAAACCCTTATTAATTTCACTAGTGGGTTGTCCAAAGAGCATAAATAATTCTAGTACCTCCAAATATTATAGAGTTTTATATTGCTTTAAGATAATATGATAGTGACAAATTAGCAAAATAAAATGAAGAAAAAAACACTCCAATCAATGTTGGTAAGAGAGGGGTAAGTTGTCCAAAGAGCATAAATAATTATAGTATCTACAAACATTAGAGAGCTTTACATTGCTCGTCCTAGGATGATGAGAGGGGTGGGTTGTCCAAAGAGCATAAATAATTCTAGTATCTACAAACATTAGAGAGTTTTAGATTGACCGCCCTAGGATGATAGAATAGTGACAAATTAAGAAAAAAAATGAAAAAAAAAACACTATTATCAATGTTGGTGATGGGTTGTCCAAAGAGTATAGATTGTCCAAAAAGCATAAATAATTTATATAGAAAATATGAAAATTGATCTTTATAAATAAATATGTAAGAAAGTCAGAGATTATATATATATATATATATATATATTTTAATAATAATAAGTATAAATATTTAATAATAAATAATTTTTTATTTATTAATGTATCTAAGAGATTATATAATTAGTAAAAAAAGTGATGACCAATCTATATTTATTTTAAATTTGGATCTACCAATTGATAAGAGGAATGAAGTCTAAAATTAAGATGAATTGGAATTGGTGTTCTTATATTCCCTAACAAATTTTTTTAAGTCTTTAAATAGACTTTATCATAACAAATACCATGACCTATATAATACCATGGGCTTCTAAACCTATCAAATAAATAACTCAAACTTATATATAATTATTATTTTTTAATTTTAATTTTATTTTGAATAATCTGTTCGAATCAACTTAACCTTACATTACATAATACATTACAATTTTTTTTTTTTTTCAAATGGTGGAAAAACCTATCAAACTCAGTGGTCAAACCAACAGTGAGGATAGCCATCTCTGGCTATTATCCACGAATGTTGGTTGACGCATCACTGTTATCAAGGAAAGCCATGCTGCCTGGATAACCCGCTAGTTTTCCGTAAGGGAGCAGCCTTTCACTCCTGCCAGATGCTTCTAGGTCTTGGGCTGTTACCTTGTTTCCTTACTTCTGAGGAAGACGAGCTCTTAGCCAAGCATAAACAATTTTAGGGCATACTCCAGGCCCAGATTACAACTTTTACAACATCACTACCCTATATATATATATATATATATATATATATATATATAGATAGATAGATAGATATATATAATCATTTTAATATAATAAATATAAATATTTAATAATAAATAATTTTTTTGTTAATGTATTTATCACATTAATCTATATTTTAAGAAATTACTATTTAGAAATATAATGCAATTAACATGACCTAATAATTATATTTCTCAATGACAAAATATAATTATTATTTTGGCGTTGTTTAGCTATTAAACTTTTTCGAGTTTTTGGTTAGAATCTAACAATTTTTTTTGTCAAATCTTGATTAGCGTTGTTTAAACTGAGTTTTTGATTGCAATATAGATTCAACAAGCTGAAAAACCACTTGAGCACTTAGATTATAAAGAGTTCACAACTCAAACTTATAATTCCAACAAATATTACTAGATTCTAAGCAAATTAGACAACAACAAAAAACTTCCAAAACATCTAACAAATAAACTACAATTTTTTTTTTCTTTCCAGTTTTTATAAATTTAAAAACCTCACAAAATTATTTAATTACAACCTAATAAATATTTTTCGCACCAAAATACTTTATTTATATATATATATATATATATATAACCTAACCAATTAAATAAAAATACTTAATATCAACTTAAAAACAACAATACCAATGAATTAAAAAATACTTAATATGATTAAGTTAATATGATAATCTCATACAATATATATATATATGTATTTCACCATTCAAACTTTTTCCAAATTGAGATAACATTAGTATCACACAATTTCAACCCATCTCACTATGTCAAAAATTTAAACCTATTTTATTAGCATGACGAGAAGAATTATTTGAGTATCTCTATTGGCTAAAATTTTAATAGCATAGTTGAAGACTCAATCTCACCATCGTAAGTGAGAAACAGGTAGATAGACAACTCCCAAGGAAAAGTGGGAAGCAAGCACTTGTATCCTCTTAAAGCAAGAGTGATAGAAACCGAATGACACTTCATCATGGAATGTGTGGCTATGAGGACATTGGTAATCAATTTGAAAATGATCTTGAGGTAAAGAGTTTCATTAGGGGAATTTTGAGGTCTAAAATGAACCTCCTAAGAAAATTATAAAATAATAGTGGAAATAATAAAATAAGGGTAGATTATATCATCAAATTTTAGAAGGAAAAAAACAAAAACTATTTTTTCAACTCGTATTTTCAACTTATCTCCCTATGGTTTTACTCAAATTTCAAGCGGAAACACTCGTTGGATGTAGAATTTGATTTTTCATCCAAGGAGTACCATCTCGCATACTTTCAATGGACCCTGCTACATGAAAAATGAAAAATATATGAAAAAATGTGATTGCGAACCCTGCTACATGAAAAATGAGAAATATACCCTCCTACATGAAAAATGAGAAATATATTTCTCATTTTTCATATAGCAGGGTTCACAATCATGCGTTTTCATATATTTCTCAAAATAATTTTATTATTTTATTATGTTTTAACCTTTTTATTTTTTACCCTAAAAATATAAATCTTTTAGTAAATCATACCATAGTTGATATGATCATCTTAAATCCTATTAATTTTTATAAAAAAAAAAGTTGATTTACAATTATTTTTTTTCTCACCATTTTAAACAATGTTTTTTTCAAATAAAACAAATTATTTGGGAAAACAAAGATTCATAAAACTACAAATTTCTTAATCAAGATTTATGACAAAAGGCTGTTTAAAAAGAAACTTTAAATTGTAATATCTTATTGGGAATCTAAATCCCTTTGAACACCAGATGTTATAAGTTCATTCATTCAAATATCGAAATCATGTGAACTTGTCCCTGCCACCTCTGCCAATTGTCCCGCAAAGAAACAAACGTGGTTGGAATTTATTGGAAGACCTGTTGGGAATATCTCATCGCAATGTCGTCACAGTCCTTCCTACTGTGATTCTGGCTACATATTAGTCTCTACCAGCTTTTTCCAAGAGAAGAATCCAAGCCATTTTGCTTGTTGGATGCTCTGATCGTCACTGGTCGCTGCTTCAAAATTTTCCAAGGTAAGGCTGTATGATTTGAATTCCACCTTCACAATGTTTCAGACACAATTCTTGCTTCTTAAACTGCATATTCATATGTGCAAATTACTGATTTTGATCAGTTTGCAGAAAACCTTTTGCCAGAGTCTGCTAAAATGGGGAGGGTAGGCAGAGTTCTAGAGCTCAACACAGGCACCAAAATACCATTGGTCGGTCTTGGAACAGCTGACATGAATCAAAACACCGAGGACATTAAGACAGCAGTGGCTACGGCAATAGAGGTAAATTCTGTTTTTATTATTCTTAGTTATTACTGTACCGAGAAGTAAGGTGCATTTTACAACCAGTCCAGGAAAATATAAAGATGAGGTGGAGGTGAAGGTCATCCATTTTACAACCAGTCCAGGGAAATATAAAGATGAGGTGGAAGTGAAGGTCATCTAACCCATTAAAGTATTGCAATCTTGCTCTGCATATCAAACTGAATTTGCAATCTTGGTCTGCGTATCAAACTCAAGTTTAAGATGGGTTTGTGTTAATTTGATACTATGATCCAATTGCAGCATATTATGCAAAATCCAGCTTTCCAACCGTGCATATTAGTCAAAATGTATATATGGTAACAAAATATTATAACCAAATTTAAACTATATAAGTAAAACTCGAGCTTCCTAATGTCCCAGTTTAGAAGGATTCATGGCAGTTAAATTTTTAACGAAACTTACTGTGAATATCAGATCAGGCCCTGGTTTGGATGGATGGATCAATGCTAATTGGATATTATAATCAAACTACAGCTATAGATATGCAATTTAGCAAGGAGACTGAAATTATTTGTACTGGCAGGTGGGTTACAGGCACTTTGACACAGCTAGCATATACAGGTCAGAATGTCCCTTGGGAGATGCTCTAAAGGATGCCTTTTTGAAGGGCTTAGTGGCACGGGAGGAGGTTTTTGTGACCACAAAACTGTGGTGTGGAGATTTCGATGATCCTGTATCTGCATTGAGGACGAGCTTAAAGTCTGCGCATCTTGTTCCCTTTTTGAATTTATGTATTTATTTATTTATAAATTGTCCTTTCGTTAGAGAAGTTGGCTTAAGGGTATCTATTCTGTCAAAATTACCCAAAATGACATTTGTCTTGATATCTTGCTTATCGCAAGATAGCAGATAGCACACGATTGATCACATTAACACGACAGCATGTTTTTGGGGATTGAACATGATCTCTAGGAAAAAATACCACTAGATTTGCCACGTGATCATAACTCACCTTGCTCCCATTCTTAAAAGCTAATTGTTTTTATATCTTCTGTGTTATTTTTTGTTGATCAAGTGACCTGCATGCAGGAATTTGCAGCTGGATTATATGGATTTGTACCTTATCCACTGGCCCGTAAGGTTGAGAAAGGAAGCCTCCTTTCCAATCCCCAAGGAGGAAGACTTTTTACCCTTAGATCTTGAGTCTGTATGGCAAGGAATGGAACAATGTGTTCATCTGGGGCTCACAAAAGCCATTGGCGTGAGCAACTTCTCTTCTAAGAAGATTGGGGATCTGTTGAGCCATGCCAAGATTCCACCTGCTGTCAATCAGGTAAATTTCTAGTGTTTTGAGCCCACGGCTGGCAATGTTAACATGTGATATTTGATTTTGTTTGCTCTCAAAATTGGATTTTTCATGGGGAGACGACTTTAACAGGTGGAGATGCATCCACTATGGCAACAACAAAAGTTGAGAGATTATTGCAGCAAGGTGAACATTCACGTGAGTGCATGGTCTCCTCTTGGAGGCCCCCCTAAAGCACAGGGTTCAAATGGTGTTATTGATAACCCTGTTATTAAAGAGATCGCTGAAAAATATGGAAAAACTACTGCTCAGGTATGTATATAGCATGCTTTTGTTTTTTTAAACTGGGGAAGCTTAGGGCTCCAACATAACTCCATAACTTCATGCTTATTAAGCTTTTGTTTCATCAGAAAAACATAGTTTGATTGCTTTAAATAATTGAATTTGAAAAAATTGGTTTTTCAGACATTTGCTTGCAGAGGGCCACTTCAAAAGTGTAGGTTAATCAGGCTGATTCTATTTCCTGGAAATGCATAAATCTGTATTTTATTTCTGGAATCCATTAAGGAGTTCTTTTATGTCAAATAATTGAATTTGAAAATTGCATTTCCAGACAATTGCTTGCAGAGGGCCACTTCAAACATTTAGGTTAATCAGGCTAATTCAATTTCCTGGAAATACATAGACCTGTATTTTAATTCTGGAATCCATTAAGGAGTTCTTTTATGTCAAAATATGTCTTTTTGTGCTGTTTGGGAAAATGGATCTGATATTTCTTTACTAAACAATATAGAAACATGATACATCAAGATGCCTTTAGACAAGAGGTAGAACCTACTACATCAAGATGCCTCTAGACAAGAGGTAGAACCTAACACATGTTAGTAGCATGAGAGACTTGTCTCATGCTACTTGAAAGTCTTGAAAGTACATGACCCCACTCTTATAGTCATCTCTGCGATAGTAGTAAGGGTTATGTACCTTTTTCTTGAAAGTACATGACCCCACTCTTATAGTCTCTGCAATTGCTTTTTATCAGATACAATGTAGGTTGAAACTGCGTTAGTCTGAAGTATGATCTAAAACTTCTTAAACTAATATGATCTAAAACTGCTTAAACTGCTTCAGATTGCATGTTTATTAAGCTTTTGTTTCATACAAAAAGCATAGCTTGATTGGCTTAAATAATTGAATTTGGAAATTGGTTTTCCAGACAATTGCTTGCAGGGTGATGGCAGAGTGCCACAATGGAAGCTACACACAAACCAAATGATACAGCTGCAAACAAAACAACTGAAACAAATAATATAATATTTAGAACTCACAATTTTACTCATTAAAGAGCTTGGGATCTTTGCCCCTTCTTTCTTGGCCCAACAAATGCATTGCACTCCTATTTATACTTGGAGACTTAGAGACTTAGAGAAGGAGAGATCTAGAATTCTCAAGAGATAATTCCTCTCCTAGAATTTTGGAAGAAGTTGAGAAAAATTCATTTTTTAAGAATCTATAATAACTATTTTCCTAAATAAAACAGTTTTTTTTCTTTTTCATTTTTTTTTCCATATCGTTTCTAGACTTCTTACATAGTTTAGTATTTTTTTAAAATCTACAAAATCTAGAATTCTCTAAAACTTCTTAGATTTAAATCCGGCATCACAGGCCCCTAAGAACATGTAGGTTAATCAGGTTAATTCAATTTCGTGGAAATACATAAACCTGTATTTTTATTCAATTTCCTGGAAATACATAAATCTGTATTTTAACTCTGAAATCCGTTAAGGAATTTTTTATGTCAAAATGTATTTTTGTGTTGTTTGGGAAAATTTATGTAATATTTCATTACTGAACAATATAGAAGGAAGCATGAAGCATGATCCATCAAGATGCCTCCCTCTGTTATAGTCTCTGCTATAGTAGTAAGGGTTATTTGCTTTTTAGCAAATACTATTTATGTTGAAACTGCTTAAACTGCATCCGATTGCATGCTTATTAAGTTCTTTTTTCATAAAAAAAGCATAGTTTGATTGCCTTAAATAATTGACTTTGAAAATTGGTTTTTCAGACAATTGCTTGCAGGGCCACTTCGAACATGTAGGTTAATGGGCTAGTTCAATTTTCTGGAAAATTATAAATCTGTATTTTAATTCTGGAATCCGTTAAGGAGTTCTTCTATGTCGAAATATGTCTTTTTGTGTTGTTTGGGAAAATGCATGTAATATTTCTTTACTAAATATTATAGAAGCCTGAAGCATGATACATCAAGATGCCTCCTCAGTGTTAGCATCTTGTTTCAACCTACTTGAAAGTACATGATATCACTGTCATAGTCTCTATGATAGTTTTAAGGGTTATTTGCTTTTTTGCGGATACTAGGTTGACCACTAGGTTGACCGTTGAAACTGTATGCTAGGATTGAAGTATGATCTAAAGAACTGCTTAAAACTGTTTCTGGTTGGTTAACAGCTTGTCATTCTCAGACATAGAGAAAGAAATAGGTAACATTTTAAAACCCAAAGGAATTTGGCAAGAGTGAAAGTCTGCACCCCAATGGGTTATTTCAGGTTCAGGTGGTCAGGTTTTGTTTGCACACAATTTTCAGGTTTAAGTGGTCAGGTTTTGTTTGCACACAATAATGTAGTTGCACGTTGGGGACTTCAAATTGTATCAACAGAGGCTAAGCCGGTAACTTTGAATTTCAAAACCCAAAGGGATTTGGCAAGAGTGAAGGTCTGTGTCCCAATGGGTTATTTCAGGTTTGGGCGGTCAGGTTTTGTTTGCACACAATTTTCAGGTTTAAGTGGCCAGGTTTTGTTTGCACACAATTTTCAGGTTCAAGTGGTCAGGTTTTGTTTGCACACAATAATGTAGTTGCACGTTGGGGACTTCAAATTGTATCAACGGAGGCTAAGCGGGTAAATTTGAATATTGTAACTTTGAGTATTGTAGACTTTCTCATTTTTTTGGGAAAAAAAGGTAAGAATAATGAATGGGGTTTTGGTTGGTTGGTAAAGTGAAATGTTACCAATTTTCCACCACGTTCAAATTCCAAATTCCACTAGAGACATGTTTACCTTTTGTGGACTGATATGCCTGGTTAAAAGGATTATTTATTGCACTTGAGACTAGGCGCAAGTCCTGCCTGACGTTGGTGGACTGATATGCCTGGTTAAATGGCGTCCTGCGTGACTTTGGTTGGACAGATTCATGGGTTCTTTACAGAAATAACCCTCTCATCACATAGGCAAGTAGGGAAAGCATGCCTATAGTCAATCCTCCTTTTGGCTTCAACCTCGAGAGAGTCTACATCATTCATATACATATTCATCTTGACTAAGAGCCATATAACCAACTGTGGTCTGAAAGTTGTTAGTTTCCTCCCACATGGACCTGGTCAGTTGCCTCGTTAAACATTGCTCGACATCATATTTTCCGTAAGAAGGAAATGCGTGACAATTTGATTAGGTCTACAACCTCCTTCCAGATCGAATCATATATATTTATCCATCAAAAGGATTCCCTTTCCAATAAAGGGGAGGAACGAACGAATAATACTATACCCATGATCCAGGTGGATGTTGGTGACCACCCACCTATCCCATTTGGACCCCCACAGCTGTCTCTTTTAGCTTTTTTAGTTTCCTAAATTGTAGCACAATTTACTATTTTTAGCAGTTTTTCGGGTCCTGAACTTCCAGAGTCGTTTTGAGGCCCTAAACGACGTTTTTTTTGGGAATCTGGGGCAACATGGGTCCATGGACCGATGTTGCCTCCCTAAGTGGTAGTACTCGGATAGATATTTCTAACGAGCTATCGTGCGCGTCAAACGGAGATCGTATGCCAAAGTTACAACCCCGGGAAATTGATGTACCAATTTACCCAAACGGGGCCCACAATTTGGCGTTTCATCTTCTAGGGTTAGGTTTTGGAATGTGAAGGGTTTTCCATTGTTTCTCAACAATAAATAGGTCTTCGAGCCTCATTGTAACTCAGTTCGGAACAGTTCAGAGGCATGTAGCCGCCACATCTCTTCTCAGAGATAAGCTACCATTGCCCTAGATGGTTTATTTTCATTACTATTTTAAATAAAAGTTTCTTTGTGGTTTTATTTATTGGGCATTCTCCTCTTTTTTTCTTATGGCAATTCAAGTTTTCAAATCTTGGGGGTATCTCCCCCCAAGATCGATTTCAATTTTTTAGATCTTAGGGGCCTCCTCCCAAGATCCGGATCACAAATACATCAAATGGACCACACTGCAGCAGGGACGAGACCAAGATGTGCCGGAGTTTACAAACATTTTTCATACCCTTCGCACACAGTTGGGTATCAAAGATTCTGAGCTGCATCTGGTACTCAAATACCGTGGCTGCCTGCACAAGTACATCCAGGAAGAGATGGTGTTCTTGAACATCTCCTCACTTGGCACAACATACCGATACGCTGTCAAAATCGAGCAAAAGTTCAAACAGAAGAAGCGAGACTTTGGATCTGTAAATCCGAAGCCCAAAGGACAAAGCCAAGGCGGGGTGACCCAAGACAACCCGTCGAAGCCGCAAGAAAAGAACAACACCACGAGGCTGAAGAAGGACACAGGAAAGTGGTGTGAGTTCCACAAGAGTCCCACTCATAACACAAGTGAGTGTCGGACCAAGCAATCGCTTGTGGCCGAGTTGAAGGCTTCCGAATCAGATGCATGTTTTGACCCTGAGCCAGAACCCGACAAGGGGAATGGCAAAGGGAAGCAAATCATTGATGCGGATCCTAGCGCCACTGTTGCCACCGCCAAGATCCAGAAAGATGAGCCCGAAAATCCAGAGGAAGGGGAGCGTCTTTTCCACTCACAGATGTGGGTGAAGGGTTTGCAGCTACAATTCATTGTCGACAGTGGCAGCCAAAAGAACCTCATTTCAGCAGAGGTCGTGAAGCGGTTGGGCCTACCGACTACACCACACCCGCAGCCGTACAGTATCAGGTGGCTTCACGAAGGACGAGATCTAAAAGTTCGCCAGCAGTGTCGCCTTCCGTACAGCGTCAAGCCCTTCAAAGATGAGGTATTGTGTGATGTTACACCTTTGGATGTTTGTGATGTATTATTAGGCCAACCATACTTGTGGAGGCGACATGCTGTGTATGAGTCAAGGCCTCTTGCTGTCATTATTTCTTTGAGTAATTCATTATACAGGATACCAGAGGTAGCCCCACCTACTGCCACATCTTTGATCACTGCTAAGAAAGGCAGCAAGCTCATCTCACAGACTAGGAAATTTATCTGTCTGGTTCACTCCCAAAGTAAGGGGATGATCGTTTCTACCTCCATGACCCCTGCAAAGGGTTCCTCCATGTAGCAGCAGCAGCAAAGGGATACGGTCATGACAGAACACAGGAACAACTTCTCCTCACCCACAAAGATACCACACAAGTTTCAGGTGGGCAACAAAGTCTGGTTGCATCTACAGAGAGGACGCCTTACAAGAACCCATCAGAAGCTCAGACCACTCCGATATGGTCCTTACAGCAGTACCAAGGCTGTGGGGAACAATGCTTTGGAGCATATCATTCCTCCATTCCTTTTCCTGCACCAAGTGTTCAATATGGACCATCGTCGACCATGCTTCCCACCATTACTGGACACATCAGAGATTGCAGGACAAGTTCAGCAGATGGAGGAACTCAACGCAATGGGGACCATTGCTTCCTAAGGGGGGAGGAATGATCCAGGTGGATGTTGGTGGCCACCCACCTATCACATTTGGACCCCCACAACTGTCTCTTTTAGCTTTTTCAGTTTCCTAAATTGTAGCACAGTTTACTATTTTTAGTAGTTTTTCGGGTCCTGAACTTCCGGAGTCGTTTTGAGGCCCTAAACGACGTTTTTTTTGGGAATCTGGAGCAACATGGGTCCATGGACCGATGTTGCCTCCCAAAGTGGTAGTACTCAGATAGATCTTTCTAACGAGCTATCGTGCGCATCAAACGGAGATCGTATGCCAAAGTTACGACCCCGGGAAATTGATGTACCAATTTACCCAAACGGGGCCCACAATTTGGTGTTTCATCTTCTAGGGCTAGGTTTTGGAATGTGAAGGGTTTTCCATTGTTTCTCAACAATAAATAGGCCTTTGAGCCTCATTGTAACTCAGTTCGGAACAATTCAGAGGCATGTAGCCGCCACATCTCTTCTCAGAGATAAGCTACCATCGCCCTAGCTGGTTTCTTTCCATTTCTGTTTGTAAGCATATTTCAATATTTTACAGTAATGAAATGAAGTATTATTTTCACTGCATTTTTGTGTATATGGTTATCTATGTAATTTGTTGCGTTCCTGTTTAAATCTAGATCTATTTTTAGCAGTTTTTCGGGTCCTGAACTTCCGGAGCCGTTTTGAGGCCCTAAACGACGTTTTTTTGGGAATCTAGGGCAACATGGGTCCATGGACAGATGTTGCCTCCCAAAGTGGTAGTACTCGGATAGATCTTTCTAACGAGCTATCGTGCGCGTCAAACGGAGATCGTATGCCAAAGTTACGACCCTGGGAAATTGATGTACCAATTTACCCAAATGGGGCCCACAATTTGGCATTTCATCTTCTATGGTTAGGTTTTGAAATGTGAAGGGTTTTCCATTGTTTCTCAAAAATAAATAGGCCTTCGAACCTCATTGTAACTCAGTTCGGAACAGTTCAGAGGCATGTAGCCGCCACATCTCTTCTCAGAGATAAGCTACCATTGCCCTAGCTGGTTTCTTTCCATTTCTGTTTGTAAGCATATTTCAGTATTTTATAGTAATGAAATGAAGTATTATTTCCGCTGCATTTTTGTGCATATGGTTATCTATGTAATTTGTTGCGTTCCTGTTTAAATCCAGATCAAACCAACAACAGTCCAGCTCCAAAAAGCTCTAGCAATACTGTAGTTTCTCATAACATGCTCATCCATTTCTGCTTTATGGCAAACGACACAATGTCCATCGGTAATGCCTGTAGTCAATCATTGACCGCCACTGTCATGAAAAAGTTACTATTATGTCAAAATATGTTTTACCTAAATTGAATTCAATTTTGCTGAACTGTGAAGATGCTCACAAACTTCTTTAAGAAAATTACTAGGATGACTTGTAGTTTATTTTGACTGAAAAAGCATAATGGAAGTTAATAATTTCCACCTGTGTCAAGCGGTAGCAAGAATAATCTGTTTGAAATTGGGAAGATTTAATGTTTGGTATTAATTTGTATTTAATGTTTCATACAGCTTGAGTGGCCCTAGCCCTATTGTAGTGGTTATGAGTATTTAATGTTTGAAATTTGTTGAGTGGCCTTAGCCTTAATTTAGTGATACAGTGGTTATGAGTATGTGTCAAAGGTAAGAGGTCAAAGGTTCAAATTCAGAGGGTAGAGTATATACACCTAGATTTTGGCAATTAAATTGCGGCAGAGGCAGACTCTTTGTCTCATAAACAAGGAGTTTCACACACCCAGTTGGTGTTTGACTTCACCTTAATTTTAAAATTAGATTATTATTATTATGAGGAGGTGGTTTCCATGGTTGATTTTTATGAGTAGCAATTTTGTTATTGCTTGATAAAATTACTCTTGGGACAGTGTGTCTATTAGAATTTGAATGGGATACTGCTTTGCAGGTTATACTGAGGTGGGGTTTGGAACAGGGAGTAAGTGTGTTGCCAAAAAGCTACAACAAAGGGAGAATAACTGAGAATTTTCAGGTATTTGACTGGTCTTTAACTGCAGAAGATCATTCAAAAATCAGCAGACTGGAACAGAAGAAGGCCAATAGGGCACAGGAAATGATTAACTCTACCACCAGCCCTTACAAATCTGTTGAAGAATTGTGGGATGGAGAGATCTAACAAGATAATTAGTATACTGAGTGTTATTTAATTCATCTATACTATGGAGGAAGATATTTTTAACCTCAAACTAAAAGATGTTAAATAAGTTAATGCGCATATAGAGGATATTATTCTGTGTGTTCCAAAACCATATGAAGGATAACTAGCATTGAAAATCTGGAGATCTCAGTGTATGGCTGTTTATTTGTGTACTATTTATAACCTATGCACTCAATAGCCACTAAAGCAGGTCGTGTTTTCCATTCTTTTCCCATTCTATTACTAAAATATCTAGTGCACTGCATGCCTGATTGAATGGGAATGATGAAGAAGATGAAGAATATTTGCTTAGGTAATTACCTATTCCCCTTCTCTGCTGATGGATTATATTAAAGCTGCGATATATCCTTTGGGATCTAATCTTGCAAGCAGTTTATCTTTGTACTATTACATGATTTTATGCTTGTCGGTGACAGACTTTATAGGTATATCATAAGTTCCTTAGATATCTCTGTTTTTTTTACTAGTTCAGAACCTATATTGTTATTTTCTCTGTGTTGCATTATATTTACCATTACATTATATAAGCCACAGACAAACTGTGTACACCACATATTTCAAATGCTTATAGTTGCTTTCTCTGTGTTGCATTATATTTACCATTACATTATATAAGCCACAGACAAACTGTGTACACCACATATTTCAAATGCTTATAGTTGCTGTGTACACATATTTCAAATGCTTATAGGAAAACTATGTATCTCATACATTGAGAATCAGAGCTGGCATGGTGTATAAAAATTAATGCTTTTACACATTACTGATAAGTGTTACCCTATCTATATTGTGCTTGTTTTTGTTTGTTAGAGAAAATCTCGAAGAATTTCTTCTTAACTATAGATCCTCAGTTTTTCTTCTCCTTTGCATCAGACACTATCCATATCTAGATGTATTATCTATCCAGAATTTCATCCACAATGGCTTTACTATAAATACTGTTGTCACTAATCATTTTGGGCATGGTTATACTCTTAATCTTGCTATTTATGGTATGCAAAGATACTTTTAAATTTAAACTAGGAAGATGTGCAGCTGTAACTTCAAACTTTCCTATTGAGCGAACTAGAAAGTGCTTTAGCATTTAATTATTATTTCTGTTACCTTGTATTTAATTGATCTCTATGATGGAAAAATTATCATTAGACAGTGCCTTAGTTGTGATATTATATCACAGAAGTTCAGTTCATTTTGATCCTCAGCTATCTTCTCTGTGTTGAAATAATACTATTGGTTTCAGTTTGTTTTATCCTTCCATGAAATCAAGGATGCCGAATATAGCTTTGCAAATTTAATTGTCACAATGCAATTGAATTAGGCCTCACTGATTTTCACGCTTATTTCTAAGCAACATTTTAAGCCAGATGGCTTTCGAAGTGGCATGGCATACATCATATATTTTGTTTGAGTCCTTGACAGTGGAAGGATAGGTTTGTATCTAATTATTCCTTTCCTTACAGTGAATAGTAGCCCATAGTGTATCCTTCTTTTTCCGAAAGTGCTTCCACTGTAAGATTAAAGAAAGATTAAACAGAAGCATTAGAGTTGTCTTGTGTCGGTTAAATAGCTGTGGAGCGGTGAACCACTGAACTGTTAGATAAACTTGATCCTATGGTGGAGTTGAGGTTATGTCAACAGTTATGGTTAACAGTTGTGGTTTTGGGCACCTAGTATTGGTGACTCATGGTATTGAGCCCATGGTATTACATGTAGTTGAAGCCCTTAAAAGGCTTGTGTATTCTCCATTGTAGGTAGCCATGGTTGAGCGGTGAAAGCTCAGGTTGTTGGCCGGCTTGGCTGTGTTTTAGCCAAGGACAATAATAGATCTATTGTTGGTTGGTTTTTCCCCAATTGGGGTTTTCCAGATAATCATGGTGTACATGGTTTGAATGTGTATTTCTTGATTGTTATATTTATTTCTCTTGAACCCTAACAAGTGGTATCAGAGCTCTGGTTGGCAAGAGCCTTGGATAGCTGTTCGAAATGTTCCCATCGACGAAGTGGTGGCACTGGTTGAAGCAATAGCTCGTTGCACAAACCAGCAATGTCCATTGAGTGATGGTTCGATGAGGAGCAAGAAGAAAATGAAGTCTGAAGGCTTTGCCAAGGCCTCGTTCGATGAGGAGCAAGAAGAAAATGCAAGCCCTGGGAATATTTTTTGGAAATTTAAAAAATCAAGAAAGTCGGGTAATTCTTTTTTTTAAAGAAACTTGTTGAAGGGCTTTTATGGTTAAAGAAAAATTTCTATTCTGAAATAGTAACAGAATTTTTAAATAAAAATTCAGTTACAAGAGAAGGGTTAAATAGTGGGATAGGAGTCTTACAGGGTGAAATGCATGGTTAAACTTGCAGCAGTTCAAGTTGTGTGTGGGTCAAGATAGCAACAAAATAAAAATAAAATGGAAATTTTCATGTAAATGGGTATACGACTGTAAGACCTGGTAAGGAATGCATAACCGAGTAAATCACTGGTAAAGTCTGAATGTCCACTTGGGTGATATGGAGATGCATGTGGTGGTATGATGAAGCATGTTGAACTAGGAAAGCTTGTGAGATTATCAAATACCCTAACATTGACTAGGAAGGGCCTGGAGGTGAGTGGTGGCTAGCTCATTTGGCATATTTGGCTAGATTTGGCCAAGGAAAATCCAAAGTCAAGTTTAAAGGGGGGATTGTTAGATAAACTTGACCCTATGGTGGAGTTGAGGTTATGTCAACAGTTATGGTTAACAGTTGAGGTTTTGGGCACCTAGTATTGGTGACTCATGGTATTGAGCCCATGGTATTACATGTAGTTGAAGCCCTTAAAAGGCTTGTGTATTCTCCATTGTAGGTAGCCATGGTTGAGCGGTGAAAGCTCAGGTTGTTGGCCGGCTTGCTGTGTTTTAGCCAAGGACAATAATAGATCTATTGTTGGTTCGTTTTTCCCCAATTGGGGTTTTCCAGATAATCATGGTGTACATGGTTTGAATGTGTATTTCTTGATTTTTATATTTATTTCTCTTGAACCCTAACTTGAACATTGTTGAGCTCTTGAGATCACAAGCCAAGTATGGGATTGAATGGAACTACACAATCAACCCACAAAACAAGTGCAATAGAGAGAAACAGAATGCCAAAGATATAATGTCTATAGGCTTAAATCACTTTGCATAAAAGAATGATGCCTATAGGTTAAAAAAGCCTATATCACTTCGTATAAAAAATGTTGTGTATAGGTTAAGACATGATTACAATATCATCATATGATTAAACAACATGATATTACAACTGAGATTTGAAAGATAAATGTCTATAGGTTTAAATCACTTTGTATTATAAAACAATAATGCCTATAGATTAAAGCATGATTAGAAGATGATATCGCCAAAACAAAATGATATTACAACTGATGTGTACAAGTTAAAGAATGATTACAAGATCACATGATCATACAAATGATATTACAAATACAAAACTCAAGTTGGAGGGTTGCTTCAAGTCGGGTTCAAGATGATATTACAAATACAAAACTCAACGGGGGTGTGCATGTAAAGAGGGGTTATGTTAGATAAGTAGGATCTGCCCCCAGAAGGACTAGGATGCTCTTAACAAGAAACTCTAAACTCTAAAGAGAGGTTATGAGGTCACATAAGTAGGATGTGCTCCCAAGAGGGACTAGGTTGATCTTAACAAGAAACTCTAAACTCTAAAGAGAGGTTATGAGGTCACATAAGTAGGATGTGTCCCTAAGAGGGACTAGGTCGATCTTAACAAGAAACTCTAAACCCTAAAGAGAGGTTATGAGGTCACATAAGTAGTATGTGCCCTCAAGAGGGTTATCAATCCTACATATCAAAGTTGACTAGGTTGATCTTAACAATAATCTAGGTCACTTGGTTTGAATTCTAGTATGAGGACTTTGAAATTCATAAAAAAATCAATATTGACAAATTTCCATCATAAAATGTGGCATTAAATTTGACACTACAAAATTTAAAATTTTATGTTTGTATATGGTGGACTCAAAGGTTGTTATGGGAGGAAACTCGTAGGGAAAAGGAGTTTGGAATTGGGTTGGAGGCACTTGCAAAGGAATGTATGCACTTTTAGGGAGGAAACTCTTCAGGTAGAGGAAGTTGGAACTAGGTTGAGTTGACTTGTGGAAAAGTATGTAGTTGCAAGAGGGGTTTTCATGCCAAATCCATGTTAAACGGGTGGTGGCTAAGTTTTGTTTTTTTTCTTTGTTGAAATTTAGGGCCAAAAATGAGGAAACCCTCGATTTTTTACCCATTTTATTAGTTTGAAGTTCAAATTTGAGCTTGATTTTGCATTCCAATTGAGATTCATCGAATTTGAGTCAAAATAATTTGAGTTGTCGTCATATTTGGGGAGTTTTGAATTTCGAGGGGAAAATTCATTGAATGTGGTGACATTGACATTAATCTAGTATGACAATAAATAATGACCTTAGTTGCATTTCCTAACAAATTACATTAATAACACAATATGAGATGGTTGAGGCCACATGTGAAGATTGCACTATTCTCAACACCACCCTTTAGTTTGAATAGGAGGCTACAAAGTAAATTGGTGAATATAGATATGAGTGGGTTTATTAGATATCAACTCAATACAGGGTTAGCAAAGGTCGAAATACAGATAAGGGTGGGTTTATAGGTTGGTCATGACAAAATACAAGTTACAAAATTCATTTGGTTTATAGATACACAACTCAAAATAGAGATTAGGCATATAAATACACAACTCAAAATATGGTTGGCCCTATTCACAACCCCCTCCCACTCAGTTTGGGCAAGATGCTTTGGAGAGAAGGCATTACATTAAAATTTTCCTTCTTAATGTTGAACACACACCATATAACTACCCCCAAATCTTTGGGGAAAAAACTCCCCCGCAAATGTCACATCTCCAACACCAACTTTGTTCCACAATTTGTTGAAAGTGGCATTTGGTAGAGGTATAGAACAAGGATCCATTGGAGCGTGATGGCAAATTCAATATATAAAGGGTGGCATAATTTGTATAGGATTACAAAAGATGTTAGAGTGTAGGGCATCTAAAAAGGATAACCATCATAGTGTGTAAGGAAGAGGTTCAGTGAGATGTGTTGAGAATCATTTGTAAAAATTAGTAGGAAATGTCTTGAAAACATGTGATTGGAGACTATAACAAATAAGGTGAGAAAGTACTTATCTCCCTAACAAGAACAAGCAGTGATAGGTCGAAAAATGTCACTTTGAACCAACTTCAATAATTGAGAGGTATCCCTTGCATTGTAACAAAACAATGTATCCATTAGAAATCCACCAACCCTTAAAACATAAAGGCACTATCCAAAGATAGGCCATGCATCACATTAAAACAATTTATCCATTAGAAATCCATTGACTCCCAAAACATAAAGGTACATTCCAAATGTGGTGGGGTTAATAATAAAATCATCACATCCTTGAATAGGTAAGGCTATATAGGAAAAATGTAGTTTAATCCATTAGAAATCCACCCACTTCTACAACATAAAGGCACTCTCCAAATGTGGTGGGGTTAATAATAAAATTGCTTTATAGGAAAAATGCACTTTTGAATGTGCATTGTAAAGAGAATCAATCAAGTTTAACAAAAGTGTAGAATAAATCTTTGTAGAGGGTACATTAATAAGAGGAGGTAAGGTATGCCCAACTACAATACATGTCTATCCACTATAATAGGAAAAAAAAATTTGTACTTAGATAGAGGTAGTGGAAATTATCCTAGCATACCAAACAAACTCCATAAGTATAATGTCTCTATTAGAATAATCATATAGACAATACACTGAATCTAGGCCCATGTACTTTATAAAAAAGATTCAAACAAAAAAGGAAGAAGTTATACCTTTTCTCAAGGATTTGGCACAATAAATGGAACCTGTATGCAGAGTGCACAACTAGATGTGCATTGTGAAATGTGTCAAAAATATCATCTAGAAGATACCTATCACAAATTGTTACTCTTGCAAGCTCTTCGATACCTTGAACACATGTCAAATGAGATCCAAAGACATAACTCATTATATGACAACTATTGCATATAGGATTTTTCTAAAGAGTTATGGCAAACTATAATATAGAAGTATCCACTATGATAGGAAAAAAGCCATCTAGATTTAGATAGAGTTAGTAGAAATTATCCTAGCATACTATAGATAAATACTTCAAGTATAATATCTCTTACTAATATATTCATATAGACAATATATCTTTCTTTAATTCACTATCTGATGGAGCCTGAGTGGTATTTTGTACCTGTTGTGGCGCCTACAATTTTCGCTTGTCTTCCAGTGTTACTTCCACCACGGACTCTTCATATGATGTGTTAGTATTTGCAACGTTTTCTGCTTTGGCCTCCTTGGACTCTACTTGTTTACTGATGGAAATATTTTGCAATGTAATTTTCTTCTTTTTATACGAGAGCTTTAGGAATTTCTTCTGCACAATAATATTCACTGTACCAATGGATTCCATCCAAGGGTATCCCAAAATAATATCCACATCAGCCATATCTAAAGCATAAAAATCAAAATGAAAGACATACTTATCTAGGGAAATCTTCAAATCTTTATAAACTTGCACATCTTCATTATCAACCTGTGTGTGCTCCATTTGTTTTGTTGTGACTTGCAATATTTTAGTCAAATGAACATTAATAAAATTATGCTTGCAACTAGGATTGATAGACATAATGATCTTCTCTTTCTAAATAGATCCGTGAACTTGTAATAGGGATATACCAGTAGAAAATAACCTCTTATGTTTCTCATTATCCTGTTTTCTAGCATTAGACCATTTGTCCAAAAGGATTTTTTCAAATTCTTCATCGGGAAGACTTACCAACTTCTTTTTTTCAAGTGATTCCCACCATATGGCAGTGTCATCTCTAAAATTAAGTCATGATATCTCTTTCCAAACTTTCAGATATATTGATTTTTCCATTTTTAGGACTTCTTCAATGGTAGGGCCATCATGTTTTCCTGTAAACTTCCTCTTAGTAGAAGCCATGAAGAGGAATGAGGGTTTTGGAAAAAATTACTTATTTTATGCGGAAAATCTAAAATGGCCACAACTTGGTCACTATGGTGCAAAATCCTTATTATAGCCCGTTATCGGAAATGGAACAACCATTATGCATCTTCTCTTGCTATTGAAATCTTGATCTGGGCACTCTGGAACTTAGATTCGAGCTGCAACTGTCTTCTTGTCACATTTTTTTTTGAAAAAAAGGTTGATTTTAAATCAACAATATTTCCCTCTTCTGGTCTTCGATTCGATCAATTTTGTTTTTGAAATTAGGTAATTTTTCAAGAGAAGCTCAGATCTGCAATTTCTTTTCTGAAATTCTGCAACACAACTGATTTTAAATCAGTGATATCTCCCTCATCTAGACTCCCATTTGGCCAATTGTTTTTTGAATCTGGTATTTTTCGACAAGGAATCCATATATACTATTTGTTTTTGCAAAATTTGCACCAAAAGTTTCATATTTTATCTGCAAACTCGTCGCCCAAAAAAACATGCAAAAAATGAAAAACAAGGTTGCTTCCCCTCTTCACCCAAGAAAGCGCTCTGATACCACTTGTAGTAGATTTGACTTGCAAATATATTAAAAATACCAAATATGCCCAATACAAGAAAAAAATATAGAATCTTCAGATCTTTATTGATAAAACCCTTGAGGTAGGAAAACACCATACAATCACTCCTTAAGGAAGGATATCACTCCACAAGCCATATGCTTGTCAATACAATAATCCTTGACATGCCTCAATGAAGAGTCTCTAGCCTCTATATAGGTTTCACACATACAATACCATGAGTAATTACCATGAGTCTCTCAATACCATACATATAATACAATGGACTTATCACATTATTCCTAACTACTTGTGGTCCCTTACATTATGCAGGTTAACCACTTTATTTATTAACTATGGCTCATTACATTATTACATTATTCCCTTGGGTACCTCCCTTTGTACCCCATAATATCCCTCCTAGGTATACTACAAGGCTCATGTACTTCATAAAAAATACAAACAAAAAAAGTGACCAAGTTATACCATTGATAAAGGAATTGGCATAATAAGTCAAACCCATATGCGGAGCGCACAACTAGATGTACATTGTAAAACGTGTCAAAATCATCATCTAGAAGACCCCCGTTATTCCTACAAGCTCTTCAATACCTTGAAGACAAATCAAGTGAGACTCAAAGACATAAATATTTGTATAATAACCATTTTAGATGTTGTTTTTTTATGTTAAGCCTACCCAAATATAAGTAGCCTTGTTGAATTGGGAATTTGAGGTCATTACGTTCTCATAAAATCTTCAAGGAATCCTTTATATAAACCAAAGAAGAAAATGATACTCGTGCTTCTAAGAAACCTACAATGTCTTGTTTTTGCATTTAGGTTGAAAGAAAGCTTATAAAAAAACACAACCTAGAGAAATATTATTGCAAAAGAATGATCCAAGAAAACCCTATGTTTGCACTGTAAGATATGATGCCAATAGCCAATATTTTTTAGATAATATGGTTTAATTGAGTTGTGAAGAAAGACTTGAACCCCGGGAAACCCTAAGAGATGATCATGAAACTTTAGGCTTGGAACACTTGGGGCAATGTTTATAGAAATTAATCTTCATATCACTTGTAAAGAAAAGATAGGTTTGGAAACCCTAGTCCCATAGTTCTTAGAATGATGCCACTAGATGAAAACATATAAAAATTTAGGCTAAAAATATCTTTTAAAATAAATCAACAAATGGGCGATATGAAACCCTAGTTTCAAAATCACAAATAATATTAATGCCATTAACTAATAGCCTTGGATTTGCTGCTAAAAATTATAGAAATAAAAATTAACATAAAAACCCTAATTTTGGTCACATCAATTTACGGACAAGATCTCCATAAAGGTGCACAAAACAAACAAACAAAATGCCACCAATTAGGTTTTGAACCCTTAGGAAAATGCTTCTAGAAATAAATCTTCATATCACTTGTAGGGAAAAGATAGGTTTGGGAACCCTAGTCCTATAGACCTTAGAACAATGCCACTAGATGAAAATGTATACACATTTAGACTAAAAAAGTGTTTTAAAATATATTCGCAAAAGGGTGATATGAAACCTTGGTTTCGAAATCATAAATAATAGTGATGCCACTAACTGCTAGCCTTGGATTTGCTACTAGAAATTATAGAAATAAAAATTAACATAGAAGCCCTAATGTTGGTCACATCAATTTATGCACAAGATCTCCATAAAGGTACATAAAACAACTAACCAAAATGGCACCAACCAATAGCGTTGGAGTTGCTACTAAAAGTTATTGAAATAAAAAGTAACATAGAAACCCTAATGTTGGTCACACAAATTTATGGACAAGATCTTCATAAATGTGCACAAAACAACCAAACAAACACAAACAAAGTGCCTTTCTTAAGCCATTAATAATTCCATGAAAATTAATAACCCCAAAACTCCTTGATTTAGAGCTTTTGGTATCCCAAAGTATTATTGTAGACACAAACCATACCAACATGAACAACCTAGAAGAAAACTTTAACCAGTAGTGAAATAGAAAAAGGTTCAAATTTTTTCTAATGCCATGTTGGGATTGTTATCCACCCACATGTTTGGGTAACCTTGGGAGATTATTTTTTTTCTTAAATTTATGATGCAGTTTTCCAACCAACAACCTTAATGTGATCCATAGTTAGCTAGCCTAAGATTCCTCTGAGTCACTTCCTAGTTAGTGCATTCATTCATCTAGCTTGCTCATCCAATGAAGGCGGGTCATTTATTGTGAAGTACATTAACCTTTTATATATTCAAGTGCTTTCATTTAATAATTAAAAACATTTGATTACGGATCACAAGTTGAATTAAATGATAGATCACTCTTGGTTGTACACTTGTTTCCTTGCTTCACCTTGGTGGTTATCAGTTTCCCCTAGTCCACTACGAACTTCCTTAAGGCCTTTTCTTTCACTTGTTAGGAGGAGCACAAATAGGAGGCTTTGATGATAATATCATCCCATGTTATCTATACTTAACATTTGACATCATTCCCTTGCTCCATTGTCCTACCTTTTGATTGGTTGTTGTCAATCGCTTGTGTTGGTTCACTATTTCTTTTATCTAGTGAGAAGAAGGGGTTGCATACACTTGAGATTGATGTAGCTGTAAGAAAAGAAAGAACATGAATCAAATGTTAAAATGCAAAATAATCGAAACAAATTTAAAGCATGTAAAAGCTCATTAATAACATGAGCTCTACCCCCTCTTATTGCCACTTGTCCTTGAGAATATCCATGCATATCAAAGTAAAAGGAACTCTCTATGAATATCTCGGCCCTGATGAAGCAATAAAATTCTCATCACTCAAAGGGGTTATGCCATATTACTGTTGGAAACTAGATCACTACTGAGAGGAGGGGGGGGCGGTGAATCAGTAATGTTGGCCTTTATATCAATTTTTATTCTTTTACCACAATGTCAAATAACCATGCACATTCACAACATTAGCTTAACTGAATATGAAAGAAACAATAAATTCAAAACATAATAACCATGAGAAAAATAAACACAAGCATGCACACATAAGAACCCAAGTATTTCTGGTGGAAACCCTTTCATAAGAAAACCATCATGTTGTTGTTGCACTGCCCAATTTTTCTATTAATCTACTGAACAAATTTTACATGGATTAGCTTACACCCATAAGCCGGAAGACTCGACTTCCTTTACAGTATGCTAGAACCTACCAGGAAGGAAAAATTGTTTCTCTCACAGATCTAAGGAAACCTATCCGCTGGAAGCTCCCACGATCAATGATCCTCGCCCAATTACCATTGGACTATCCAACTCCTATTAAATAGAGAAATATCTTCTACTGAATCGGCCAAATCACTGTCTACTCTGAAGCCTTCATGTCTTCACCTCCTCCATGTGAACCACGTTTCATAAATATTTCATATTGGGTTATCAATTCGCTCAACATGGCAACCCAACAACACCATCGTTCTGCACATAAAATCTAGATCAAAAACTTTTTCTTGGAGAGGGTTATTTCTTCTCTTCTACTCACAATCATCTCTCCTGTCTAACACACCACAAGCTACCCATTTTCTAACACAATCAACATATAAAATCTGAATCTTCTTCTCAACTCTATCTCTAATTTCTACACACAATACACTGATAAAACATTGCAAAACAATGTGAGTAGTCACTGCAATTTATACGCACTCTTAAGGCCCTCACTATGGTATACTCAAACACTCTCAAGACCACAAACTAAATAGACTTAAAGCCTTTCTTTGTTTATCATTTTTTTGTGATGATTAACTCAGTAAATGCTATAGGTTATGGATCACTCAACAACTCTTTTCACACACTTCAGATTTGGTTGAGATAGGCTTCTTGACTAAATCAACCACTAACTCCACTATCCTTTTGATATCTTCAACCTTGATCAGATTCTGGAGACCCCACGACTTGATTCGACCTTTTTTTGGAAAATTCCAATCATAAAATTTGTCGAAATACCCAAATTAGTTGAGTTGTGCGAGGAATACGGAGAAATTCTCGGTAAAAACCTCAGTCGCACGCACAACACATGGTAGATTCGACTAGAGCTCCTCAGTCGCTCCCAGAGGCTTGTCTACCAATGACTTGAGATTTTCAGTTGCTCCCATGACCCATCATCCATGCAACTAGGGCATGGATGGTCATAACTCAGTCAAATCATCTCAGATCCTACTTAACATTCTTCCAAATCTTGACAAGCCTTTGTAGTACCTCTAGAAGTCACTGACACCTCTGCAACACTTCACCAAGTCACTTCCATATCACCAACATGATCACAAGTCAAAACAGGTTGACTAGGATGTCAACCAACTATCATACTAAACAGCTGGGCCATCAAACTTCTCCACAACATCTCTACCATCAGTATGCAACTCTAGTACCTTGTCAGACATCCTCCAACACATGTACAACCATCTCAAGCATTCACTAAGACTTGTAGATCCTTTCCAAGCCCAATATACAACATCATCAAAATGAGAGACCTAAACCGTGACATGGAAACCTAATCAACAAGGCTCCTCAACTCTAACTCTTGTAGCAGCGACCAACACATGTATGCGGCAATATGATCAAGGAGATCATCAAATCTCCAAGCTAGTCCAAGTTAGTAGACATGCCAATGACCATCTACACATCATCCATGCACAAGCCACCTGCAGTGACACATACAAATATATAACCAACTCCTGCAACCCACCCAATCAGGTTAACATCAATGCCAACCAACAACACATCTGCAATACACATTAATATTAACAATCTCCCCCTTTGGCATTGATGACAACCCAACTAAAACAATCATATGAAACTGTCATATGAAAACTGATTAATATCCTCACATTCTCCCCTTTTAACATCAATGGAAAAGGGTTAAACATGTCAAGGATGAATGTTATATACTTCTCTACATGCAATGGGCTCCATCAACGAAAACATATACTCCACTCAGTATCATATGGAAGTGATGAACAATGGGGTGCAAGAATGAAAGGAAACAAAACTCCTCCACATAACTGAAAGATATGTGCAATAAACTCCCCCTGGACACAAGCTATGTCCAAACAACAACACACTAGAGTGACAATATACATCTTCTACCAACAACAACAATAAACTCTCTCACTTAGCAACAACAGTGTCTGAAACACATGTTCTCTCCCCTGAAACAACAACAACATAATCCATGTCATAATAGCAACAACATATCAAATCACCAACATATAATGGCAACAACATAATGTGACCAACTAGCAGCAACAACTCTGATCAACTCATAGCAGCAACAACATATATCCCAACCAACTTTGAAACAACAACATCAAATACATCATCTCCACAATGTACTCTCCAACAGTAGAAAACTCATTTATCAACAACAACAATGACTATCCAGAAACAATATCTCTTTGAAATAGACATGGTAGAAACAAATATATGATCACAAGTCACAACTGTATGACCAACCATACTCCACTGAATGTAAACATCTCCGTGGCTGAATGTAGACTGATATATATATATATATATATATATATATAATTGTCAATGCCTCCTTTCCATATGCAAGAGGCTACTCTACATGGACCAATGATTATGACAAAATGATATCAACAAAGTACAGGGCTTCACAGGCCTATTACATGGCTTCCCAAATGATAATACATGATTGTACAATGAAAACATAAGCCTATACATATGGTTGAACCATGAATCACATGACTCTCTCTTAATGCATGCACGATTCCATCTGTATCTACATGTATAATAGAGAAACATGATAGGACAATGAAAATACATGACTATAGACTGTCTCGCCATGATAAGTATGAGAGTGTAAAAAGATAATACATGAAATACATGGTTGTACCAACACTACTAAAATCCCATACATAGTTGCACCAACTCATGAATCACTATACAACACATGTCATTTATGGCTTATGACTCTGTGTGAAACATACAAGAATGAGAGTCTCTCATACATGGCTATTCTAAAAATATTCTCATCAATGCATGTCTAATACAATGTCATAATGCAAGTACATAGAGCATATGATCCACAACATGCCATTTTCATAGAAACAAGCTAATGTCAACAAAATGTTGGCATTATGACTAATGAGTTGTCCTTAATTGGAACTTACTTGATAAATATGTCGACATGATGGTAGCATAATGAGTATACAAGCTAGTACATATGTAAGAGAGAGCCTAGACAAAGGAATATCAGTTCAGAGACAGAGGAAGGATAAAAGTGACGTTTTAAGAATTATACATAGATCCAGTGAAGAAAGGTCATGTACATACCCGGATATGGTTAAACATGGTTAGGCAAAGTCAGGTATGGTTAAGCAAAGTTGGGAAGAATAAGTATTTTCAAAATCACAAACTTTTCATTTTATATTCTGATTTCTATATGCTACTTTATTGAAAGGAACCCGCGTGTGTACGCGACTGTTCTTAAGACAACTAGCGTACAGCCAATAAATTTATGATTCAGTTAATTCTTCATTTCGTTATCTTCAACGAGTGTATTTGTACTTTATTATACATTAGATAGAAAATAACCATGTGTAGTAAGAACAAAATAAATCATCACACATAAGAAACACACATAAACACCAAGATTTAAGGTGGAAGCCAAATGCAGGAAAAAACCACCTGTCGTTGTCGTCTTTGTCTTATTTTTAATATAAATAAAATGTTTTACAATCTTGTACTGGCGTAGACTCATACCAGTACATAGACACCCACCTGCAGAAGGCTACAACCTTCGCTCGTTTTCCAACTCCTACTGGAAGGGAGCTTCAAACCCCTGGCTCTTGTACTGGCATAAACTTGTACCAGTACACAGACACCAACTTGCTGAAGGCTACAACCTTCACTCGTTATCCAGCTGCTACTGGAAGGAAGTTCCAACCCCCTAATTTGATTTAACAACTACTACTGGAATGAAGCGCCAACTCCCTCAACTCCGGGGACTACGTTTCATAAATTTTCATAGTGGATCCACCTACTACACATCATCACAACTTGTAGGCCACATTTCATCAAATTTTAGACTGGACCCACTACCAACATTTAAGCTCAATATTATTCATCAAATTGTAACTCATCACTGTAACTGAATCAACCAATCTTTGTCACAACTGACTCAACCAATCAGTGAAACCCCATCACTGTAACTCAACCAAAAATCAACCAATCAGCTGAATAGTTAGATCACTATAACCAGAACATCAAACATCATAGTGCATATCATAGAAACCAAATTATGTTACTGCAAACCCTCATCAACCATCTGTCAAAATGTATACACTACTTCTCAGTAGTAATCCTGCGTGTGTTCGCGCCTTTCATAAAGCATACTCGCGTACAGATCTTAAACTTCTGCAAACTACAAATTGGACCACTATCATTCTGAAACAAACACTAAATCATACTCATATCTACTGCAACATTCTGAACCAATCACATAACATTCTTTAATCTTCCATCACAATCAACAAGTAATCTGAACATTCTTCAATGTATCATTCCACAACCAAAACGTCATTGTTTAAATCCAGATGAACAAGAAGATTACATTGACAAACAACAAAAATACGTGAGAACTGATAAAATGGATCAAACATCCTTTCATCAAAAGTCCTACTTTATGTATGCACTTTCCTCAAAGCATAGCCGCGTGTGTATGCGCTTTTCAAGAACCAAACCCACGTGTATGCGTCTTACCATAAACACATCCGCCTGTGTATGTGCCTTGCAGGCTATAAAACCCATGTACATATCTCCAAATTCAGAATCACTTCTTTGTTGCAACAAAAAACTTCAGTCATACCCAGATCTCAACATACACAGACAAGTCATGCGTTAAGACACCATCAACACAAATCAATTCATCATAATTGTCATCTTAGATTTATTGGATTTGATCAATCATCAAACTCTCGAGTGCATACTTTGTTTAGATTAAGAAAAGCATCAATAGCCCATAACATGCGTACTTGCTTTAGATCTAAGTCTTCATAAGATTTCCATCACTTGCACACATTTCATACTTTGATCTTCATCACTTTATATAATTTAGCCTTTTTCAATACCACAGGTCAAAACCATACTCCAACCGATAGTTTTCTTAGACATGATCAAATCATCCATTACTGGGCTCAATACCATAGGGAAATACCATGGTAAGGACCCTTGGTATTTAGAATACCATGGTGCAGAAAATGTATGCACCTTTGTTTCTTTAAAATCGCGTGTGTACGCAACTTTTTGAACTTCCAACTTAATCATTCTCCTGCCTTTGAACTGCGATGCCTTTGTCAATACACTATGTCACATCCTATTTAAATATTCACCAAGTAGGTTTCCATCAATATACAAATCATTAAGTAGGTTGTCATTCATCTTGTCATCAAGGACAACTCATCACGTAGGTTTCCATCAAGGACAACACCTAATTCATAATGCAAACAATCTCCCCCTTTGGACTTGATGGCAACCACTTTGGTGTTTGGTTACCACAACATGTAATACATCAAGCCAAGCACCAAGCTTGTCAAACACTAAGCTACTCGCCAAACACCAAGCTACTCTCCTCCTTTGACATCAAAGGCGAAGGGCTGACCAATGCTAAATGAAGACTTCCATATCTGCACTGCTAAGTATGAACATTGATCATGCTCCCCTTGATTGCATACTGAAGTTTCTGAAGGATGAACATTGAATTACGTGACTCTATGACTCATAAGACTTGTCCTAACACCAAGGACTCAAACTAACATCAATTACCCAATCACAGTGGGTCTAACATCATTACATCATATGTCGAAAAGGTCTTGACCACAATAGTCCATACATGATTGAGTTTTACAATTATTGTATCATAGGTCTTTACATGACCTTTACATCAAATGTTAGATAAGACATTTATAACCAAGACCAAAGACCCCAAAAAGACCATGATAGTCATATACACCATATATGATCTGCACCATAGATATCTATTGGCGACAACTCATCATCAATTACAAGATAGAACAATGTAGCTTCGTTATCATCACCCTGTGATGTGATATGCATTCACAACACCATACGTGAGAATCATCATAAGATAGGACAAGGTAGCATCATTCTTTAATTTGCCATGTTTCCAAGTATAATTCAACAAATGTAGTAGTAGCATATGACTTTGTCTTCACAACATCATTTTCTTGGCCCAAATTCTTCATAAGAAGGTTTATTATACCAACACCACTTCATCAATATGAAACATAATCAACTCTTCGTCATAACAAATTTATCATTCAAGGACTTCATCAACATAAGCAACAACACCAACGAATCATTATGTATGAATCAAACATAATGCCAACAGTTCATTTTTAGAATCATAAAAAATGCTCCCCTTGAACCTGTGCCAACTATTCATGTTAGATATGATCATTTCATATATCAGTAAGAATCATCAAGGCATCATCGTCAACCAGTCATCAATCAAGTCATCAAAAACTTATACAAGCGAAAAGAACTTTCAAACAACATCAACAGATTGCAACCTTCAACCATCAGAACATAAAATCCAATTGATAATTGAGTGAACCATATCAGACCCTTTTCCTGATTCAGTCCCACTATTTCTTCATCAAACCAAAATATACGTGACTTTGCAGTTTAGAACTCGTGTATACACGAGACTTGTCTTCATAAGATTTGCGTACAGAAAGTGAAATACTAAAATTTCACACTTTCAACTGCCCCTGAGTCTGTTCTGACTATACCTGTACACTGTTACTTCACGAGAGACACTGTCAATAGTATAAGCAATAAGAAAATAAAAAACAACCATGGGAATTAATATGTATTACTCCCCCTGATATTACACATCACTGATCCTAAGGACCTAATAACCATCTTTTGTTTTTCATGAGATCAAGTAACTCTCACCACTTCTGCAGTCATTGTTAGAAATATTCATTTAATAATAAGAGACTCCAATAGTAAAAACCTTCTTTTACTCTAAGTCTGATCCTTTATCATGTCTATGAGAATTCCGATCTTCAAACACATATAATTTGTCTTGATTTCTGTGTCCTCTTATTATGACCTTTCCAGTTACTTCATTCATAACCTTACACTTGGTTGATGTAAACACAATTATATTTCCCTTATCTGCCATTTTCCCTACTTAGGATATTCTTCTTTAGCCCTTGAACTAACAAAGCATCAACTGTTGCTCTAGTTTTATTAATTCTGGCTTTACCTTGTCCTAGAATTTTTGTTGAAACATCAGTTCGAAGAATAACATTACCGTGATGGTATTTCGTAAGAGACTCAATTTTACTCTTATCTCTAGTGATGTGATGAGAAAATCCACTATCTATGTACCATTCATCTTCATCTTCGAATGGGCAGAGAGAAATAACACACCTTATTTGTTCTTCATTTTCTTGCTTATTGGTGGATCCATCTCTTTAAGGTTTTCTGATATCAATGTTCTTATTTGGTTGCTTACCATATTGTCTGCGGCGATCCATAGACTTGTTCCTGCATTATTTTTCTAGATGCCTAGACTTGTTACAAGCATAACATCTATATGTTTCATATTCCTTCTATTGCAACCAATGGGTTTGTGACCAAACATATTGCAAGCAAAAAATATCATTTTAAGTCCCTGGGAGTTGATGATCTTTCTATGAGACAATTATTAGCTTGAAACATTCTATTTCTGCAACTCGCTGCAACATGTCAAAAATTATGACATATAAAACATTCAACATTATTGATCACAGGAGAAAATCAATTAAGACTTCTATAGTTAGGAGTAAATGATTTCCTTTGAAGGCTTTATTTCCTTGGTTATTGATGAGATTGACTTCTTATCTTTTTGTTGAGTATTTCAGATTTTGCATTAGAATTCATTGCTTCAACTTGTGAGCTAGATTCACCTTTAAGAGTTTCATGAAAACCAAGAACAGATTTGATGGCAGGAGACCTTTGACTACTAAGAATATTATCCCAAATCTTAGTACAATATGTTAGAACTGTTAAATTGGCAACTAGGCCAAACTCCATGTGGATCAGCTTATTTATGGCAGCTGATATTTTTATTGGATCCCTTCTGTCAAGAGGTGTAGGATTGATCCAAAGATCATCTGATTCCGATAAGTATTTATGGAGATATGAATTTATTTAGATTATGGTTTTATTATCTAGCCGACCAGCTCTTACGTAGGTTCAAGAAGCCCAAACGTCATGTCTATTCAACCTTAAGCTTTTAGTATAAATAAAAGAGGATTTGGAGTCATTAGAGACACTCTTCATGTGATCTTCTCCTCACCACGTCTTGGGTTTCTAGTGAAGGAGAGCCACACAAGAAGATACATTGGATGATGCCATAGCTTATACGTGGATGATGCCCTAGCTATATACGCAGCAAACATGTTACACACACAGCTAGCCCTACTACACGCAGGCGTACAATGCATCAAACATGTTACACGCACAACATGCCCTATACTATCAATGTAAAACTTTGAAACGGGAAATGATACTGTTACCCGTTTCGTAGAGATAGCAAAAAAGTGACCTGATTTTGAAAAGGGGTGATGCAGAACACACATGTTTTTTTTAGAGCATAATTTTTGGCACTTTAATTTTTTTTATGTACATTACGTTTTAGAATGGTAGTGATTTTCATGCTGATTTACAAAAGTGAGTATTCTGCATCACACCTTTTTTTAAAAGACCTGTTTTTTGGCTTTAAGTTTTTTAATGTATAAAATATGAATAATTATTTTGTAAATTTGATAATTTTTGAAGTGGCCATTTTCTTCATATTTTCTTCTTTTTTATTTTTATTTTAATTTTTTTTAGTGAGGTTTTTATTGTTTTGCATTTTTTAGAAGGTCGATATTTAGAATTTTCGATATTCTACATATTTATACATAATTAATTTTTTAATCCATATGAAGTAATTGTTTATATAAAAAAAATATTTTTAACAATGGACATGAAAATAACAATTTTTAACATAAAATAACTAAAAAACTACATGTTTTGATAATTTTTTGCTAGAATTGACAAGTCAAAATCACAATTTTTATACGATAATTTTAACTAAAAATGGTTAAATAATTTTTTTTATTATTTTTTTTTATGAATTTCATGTCAAAATAATAATAATAATAATTTTTTTTTTCAAAAAATAATGATTAACTTAAAAATCAATGCAAAAATCACATATTACAAATATTGAACGTATGACAACCCTAATCGAGTATTTATTCTTCTCATAAAATGTCAGAGTCAAAACATTGCAAAGCTTGATTTACAAGCATAACTTAAATTTAATCAACAATGTCACGTAATCCAAACTCTTCGTCCTCTAGAGTTTCATCATTGTCTTCTTCCACAATATTTTCTGTTTCCTTTTGCTCATTTTCCTCTTCTAATGGATCTTTGATGTCTGTGAATCTCCCAATGTATGTCTTTCCAAACATTCCATGTAATGGTGGTTGGGGTTCATTTGCCTTTTTTGCCACACGTGATTCACTAAAGTCTCCTTTCTTCAATCCAATTTCTTGCATTACATCTGGAAGAAATTGAAGAGCATTAATTCTTTGCTGAATGAAATTGCACTGTACTAGATCTTTTTCAATTGCAATGCAATTTCTTCCTTTTTGAAGGCAACATGCTAGTGTTGTACCTAATTATCAAGCACAAAAGAAATAATGAACTAAATTAGTACAATGACATATTAATTAAAAAATAACATATTGAAATTCAATTCCATATAATAAAACTTACCTGAGCTAGAAAATAAATCCAGAACCCAATCTCCTTCATTTGAACAAATGCCTATAAGATAGTTAGTCAATAATTGTGGTTTTCGATAAATATTAACTCTCTCCTTTTTCTTCTTTGTCTTCATATGTTAATTTTCTCACAACAGCATCATAAGTCAGTATTTGGCTATGACTCTTTCCATCTACCCGATTAAAAATCATAGACATATGGCTATCATTTTTTGCCCAACTATCAATATGAATGAACTCACAATCATTTATAAATTGTTGATCTTCATTGTTAAGAAGATTTGACTTTTTCCTGTAACATGAAATAGTAAAAGTTCAATTAACTTGTACATAAATAAATTTTTCAACATTAATCAAATATACATTTTAAATGTCTTACCATGTAAGTTGCATCCTTGAATTTGTTTTCCCCTTGAAGCTTGACAATATCATTGCCAATTGTATGTCTGAATGAAATGTCACAAATCTCCATAATGGTGATGACGTGACTTCTACAAATCCCACAACCACTTTACTAAGAGCTTGATAAGTATAAGGGTCACTATCATAGTCAATGTTTGGAATATTGAAACCATGGGGAATATCTGCAATGACTAGGGCATAATCCCTTTTAGGTATGAGTTTAGCAATGTCTTCACAGTCGCCTTGTATTACTTGATATTGAATAGTGTCTAGCCCATTCCAAATGAAATGATTAAGAGTTGGATCAAGTTGAACATTCTTAATATGTTGCTTCCTCAGTCTTTCGATCTTTATTTTTTCAATAAAGGTTTTGAAACTATCTGGCGCTCCATTATCATCCTTCCTCATCTTTTATAAAATAAACACATATATGTGTAAGTTATAAATTAAAAATAGTACACAGGTGAATAAAAATGAATGTATAAATCAAGATACATTTTTAAATGCAAGATAAAAAGCTTTTAATGTTGATGTAGAACTTGAATCTGGATAGTTGCATACAACATCATCCCAACTATTTTCATTCAACAATCTAACCATTTGTTCTTGAATTTTCATGTAAACTTTGTTAGTGCATAGGTAAAGTAACAAAAAGTTAATATAAAGATATGTATAACAAATACTACCAATAACAACATGTTTTATTTAAAATATAATTATAATCTAGAAATAAATAAAAATAATTCAACAAACTTGCTTTTGAAATTCTTCAGACATTTCCTCCAATGATAATTCCTCTGACCTCACACGAGATAATATTGTTTTGACAATTTTTTCATCTTTCACTCCTTGCATCCCTCTGGTTTTTAATGGCAATGTCTTCCCACATGCTAAAAATCTCATCAATCAACTTCCAAACATCTCTAGTTCTGAATGCAAATTGGAAAATGTTATCAACAACTCTGAATAGATCACTATTTTTGTTGCCTTTTCCACCTTTTGAATTGGTTTTCTCTTCAATTTGATAGCCTATTTCCATACAACATTCCTTTCGGAATTTTGCAGTAACATTTATCCTATCTCCACCACATTTTTCTTCAAATTCACTATGAATAAATCTAACCCTTTGGATGAAAGTCATAGACATCCTATATTCATTATCTGAATTATGATCCCATGCCACTAACTTTTCTTCTGTATCTGATAAACCAACATAAATGATACATTTCATTGTTTCAAAACGTGGGTTATTAGGATATTCCTCCATCAATTGTCTTTGAGCTTCTACAGAATGGTTCCCCCCAAGCACATAATAATTGTATTCAAAACATTTTGACTTATCAAATGCTTCTTTGTTGGGAACTTAAAGTGGATAAAAAAGAAGCACATAACTAACCACATGAGCATATGGATTGTACCTTATCAATGTCTTCAAGTTGTGAACATGCAGATGATGTGGCTTTTTAACTTGATATTGACATTTCCCTTCACTTGCTTTATAGGTTTGCCTGACATTAAGCTGAAATGTACGACCACCATCAATTAAGTTTCTCTTTATCAAATTCTCTCGAATGGCATTTTTTTTGTTTTGATAATGCCATCCTCTAAATCAACTCCTGGTGTAACGATTTCTCTGCCTCCTTTTGAAGTTTCACTAGGTTCTTGACTGCTGGTAATGACTGCTACAAAATCTTCAACTTTACTTTTCTTGGTCATAACATTTCCAACAGATTTATTCTTGGGCATTGTTACTTTTGGTCTTTTATGGCTCTTCTCAGTTCCAATGTCATCTTCAGTAATGGCAACATATGCTTCACTGTCAATTTCAACTTCATTTTACCCTTGCTAAATTTATCCACCAGAGGCCTTTTTTTCTCTGATTCTTTGGATGTAGTTTTGTAGCATCATCAATTACTACATTTTGCTTATTTTCCATATCTTCTTCTGACACTGAGTAAAAACTGCTAACAAATTTCATGATATCATGCTCTATGAAATGAATGCCTCCCAACCTAATTGAACAACTTTCAACAAAATTCTGTCAAACAAAATATCATATGTCAATAGAAAACAAAGTTAAAAAATATAGCGAGACACTTTCAAGAACGCAAAATACAAATATAAATAATAATAGTTACGATGTTTTGTGTCATCTCATTTACGATTTGTTTACACAACTTTGTAGATACCTCTCTCGTGTCATACAATAAATATGATAGTCGGTATTTAATCCTTTCATGTGACTTGGGAGCTTTTGTAAGTATGTAAACAACTTCAGTGTCCGGTACCAAACACATATTTATGACTCTTCCCATCACATAAAAAATTCCATTATCATTCGGTATATCAATATATAGATACATATTCATATTTGTGCTTTCTATTTCTTTCACATACCAGATTCTTGATGGAAATTTCACCTCTTTCGAATTCTTCCAGTCCGAAATCATCTTCTTATCACTTGAGGCAGATTTGTAGTCAGGAGCTCAGGTGGAGTTCGTTCACCAATGTTTCTTCAAGATACACCTTTAAGAGTCTTTGGTCCAGAAAGATTCACTGAAATTTTCTTTGACGCCATTTTCTTGGGTATGCACTCCCCTCCCTCACCCACCGCCCCTCACATTCTAAAAGGGTATGCATTAACATTCTAGTGTAAAAAAAAATCATGAATAAAACATTCCAAAATTAACTATGTATATATTATATGAAAGTACTGAAAATAATAAAATTCTTGCATTTTATTATTTTTTTAGTTGAAACTTTCATAGATCTATCTTGATTTTATATTCAATAAAAATGTAAAAGAATAAAAAATCATGTAAACATTTTTTTAAACTTTACGCTCAAAATGATATTTACATCTTGATATTTACAAAACCCAAAAATCTAATATTTTCAAATTTAAAACAATTTATTTTAATATTTCATTTAATATATGTCTGATTTTTTTAATAAGTACAAAAAAAATTATATGTAATGGCGCCCCCCCGGCGCCCGCCCTCCAACACCCTCCCAGGCACCCGCCCCCGCCCCCCAAGCCCCCCCCCGGGCACCGCACCCCAACCCCCGGTGCCTTCCCTCCCTCCCTCCCTCCCCTGGCCGGGCGCCTGGCCCACTCCACATGCCCCCCCCTCCCGGGCGCCGCACCCCAACCCCCCGTGCCTACCCCCACTTGGGCGCCCCACCCTACCCATTGGCACCCTGCCCCTCCCCCAGGCGTGCACCCCCTACCCCACCCAAACCCGCCCTCCCGGGCGCCCCACTCCACCTGCCCCCCCCCTCCCGGGCGTCCCACTCCACCCGCCCCCCCACCTCCCGGGCATCCCACACCAACCCCGGGTGCCGCACCCTACCCACCAGCACCCCCCCTTGGGGCACCCGCCCCTAGCCCCACCGAACCCCACGCGCCCCCCCCCACTAGGCGTGCCATCCCAAGCCCTGGCGCCTTTCCTCCATCCCTCCCCCCGCCCGGGCACTCCACCCCACCCACCGCCACCCCCCCCCCCCAGCGCTCGCTCCACGCCCCACCCAAACCCTTGGCGCTCGACCCCCCTCCCCCCTGCGGGCGCCCCACCCCACTCACCGGCACCCTCCTGGTCCCCTTCCCCCCACCTGCCCCACCCTCCCCTCGCGAGCGCGCCACCCCAACCCCCGGCCCTCCTCCCTCCCTCCCCTGGCCCGCGCCCCCTCCCTTCCTCCCTGGCCCGCATCCCCTCCCTCCTCCCCCTCCCTCCTCGCCCTCCTCCTCTCCCTCCCGCGGCCCGCCCCCGGCCGATGCCCAACTGGCAAGCGGCAGGGCGATTCCCGGAATCGCCCTGCCACCTGCCAGGTGGGGGCGCAGGCCGTCGGGGTGGCGCGGCCGACCTCTTGGAAATTTTCTAATAGTGTTGGTTTTTGTAAGAAGAGCTTCGACGTAAATCACATATAGAAAGAGATCTTGTCGACGCGTTTCGAGCCAGCAAGTGTGGCTCATCGTCAGGACAAGTTGAAGAAACAGATCCAGCTTTGCAAGTTAAATAGTCTGAGCAGGGCCTCCAACAGCTATCTAGATCAATGGCTAGATTTGACCAAGGGACAGTCAAAAAGTCAAATTGAATATTTAGAGGGGGTTACATTATTAATTTAATAATTAAATTTTTTTATTAAATGGGAAATAGTTATAATGGAGACCTAACATGGTTTTGCAGCTCGCTTGATGAACTGCGCAATGTTGGTCGACAGTGCATACGTGTAGTAGTCAATAGTGATGGAGTCGTGAGGTTTGGTGTCTATTGTGAACTTATTCAAAATACGATTAAACCTCTGGTTGAAATATTTAACTTTTTCTTTCTGCTCCATCTTGAGACTACCCAACTCATTTAGAAACATGGCTAGGGTTTTGTCTTCAGAAAAATTTTCAAGGAAAATTCTCTTGAACACCCCCAGCTCTGAATGGAGTTCACAGGAAGGTTGTGGTACCATATAGTTTCTATTTCATCTAAGGTGCATGGAAATAGTCTACACGAAACGTCGTCATAACGTACCTCGAGTATCTGTAGATGTAGGTAGAACTTGTCTAAGTGATCTTCCGCCTTCACTGTCTTGTCAGGGTCATACTTTGTTAATATATTCCCTGTGTGTCTTGGCATCTTGTGTAAGACAAATGCGAGTGCCAATGGGCCTTGGGTGATCCATTCCAGATTTTTGTGAGTCATATTGTCCTCTTCTTCGTCATCCTCCTCTTCTTCTGAATCTAACGGTTCTACCTCTAAATTTGTCAGTTTGTCTCCATCTCCACCTCCTTCGTTTCCTTCCCCTCTGCCTCCTGTGCCAGAACCTAAGCCCAAGAGTAAGAGGTTGTCTTCTTCTCCTTCTTGGAAGACTGGAGGTTCCTCTTCATTTTCAACAGCTTCTGCCATATCTTCAAGAGTGGTAAGGATTTCTTCTTCCACAGATGAGATTACCACTCCTATGGGAGTAGTATTTTGCTTCTTCTTCAAATAGGGAAGAGTGTGAACTCTTGGAATTAGTCCAACAACTTTAGAAAATTGACGGGTGATGGAACAGACAGCACAAATGTGCTGATACGATATTTCTTGTTCGAGTCTGGGAGGTAAGGAATAACCAACTTCAGATTTATGTCTAGGGGAGAGGGAGTGTGTGTTACTTCCTTGACTAGATGATAGATGGATGGGGTTGGTAAGACATTCATCCGTAAAATACTAACAACCTTCCTTTTAGCACTAGAAATGTTGATGGTGCTCGACACACCAACATTCAGGGGATCTCCCCGGTATGAAGCCCCAACTAAACCTCACACCGTTTGGTGTAGGAGTCCCATATGGTATGATGGATCGGTTGCCATTATCTTAGATATTTTCCTTAGCTCTTGTTGTTCAGCACATGAGAGTGTTATGCTTGTATCTTCAAAAAGTGAGGTGAGTATGCCTAGTGAGTGCGTAATGTAACTTGTGTCTGGGTTCTCTTACTGTAAAGGGAGAGAGTAAAGTGAGCCTCTAGATGAAAGGTAATAGTATCACCTAGGGAGAAACACACGCGAACCAACAAGGGTCTGTCCAACATCTAGTGGAGTAGTCCACAATGGATGTGACAATCGTTAAAACTAAAATGCAAGGGAAAAGGCATACACCATCCATCAAAGTAGTCCACATAGAGGTGACAATCGTTATAACCGGTAAATAAGAATGGTATGTCTAATGTCCTACGGAGTAGTCCACAAGTACGAGACAATAGTGATAAAAAATACAACAAATATTCAACAGTGTAAGTGCTAAAATAACCAAAGTAGTTCAACTATATTAGTACAGGTTAAGAAAACATGCATTACAAATGTTTAAAAAGTAGTCTTACAAACATCTAAAAAACATGTGTGAAAACATGCTAGCCTTAACATACTTTTGAATTAAGCAGAAGTCCCAAGACACTTTTGTACACCATACATCACTAGTCCTAGTAGTGGGACATTGGAGTCACTCCTCGCTCCTCAAAGAATATACTACAGACTCTTAAGGCTATATGGGAGGGGCCAAGGTGAAAATTCCTTGCTCATACAATGGGAGGGGTATATATAGCCAAGGGTGATGCTTGACCCTTGTGACTCTTGGAATACCCTCGTGACTATTCAAATTCCCATGAATTTTCAATTGACATGACTCTTCAAATTCTGGTGTGCGTCCATTGTACTTCACTTTACGTTACATTCAGTTACAATAGATATGGCCCATAGTGGTGATTTGGCCAAGACAACTCATGACTCAACTCGACATGACACTGCTAACATGTACTGGCTGACTATGGTGTCCATGTCAAGATGTTGTGCTGCTAAGTGATGGATGTACTCTTGGTGTTCTTTGTCTTCTCCTCTACATGGCATAGTGTTGTGGGGTTTTCGATGGTCTTGGTCTTGCATGATGGTTCACTACATGTGTTCCCTTCGCTTGTTGCTTGATATGTTTGGTATGTTCATCGAGCTACAAGCAAGTATTCTAGCATGTGTGCTCCTTCTTCATCCTATTCATCGTCTCGCCATGATCTACCAATGTACATGTTCCTGCAATTCACTCATGACGGGATGACATCAAATCCAAAACCTCCTAGTCTAGAATGGTGCATTGTTCTTGTGTTCCAGGTGACAGGGAGGGAGGACAACTTACTGCAACAACACAGAGTGCGACTCGGGCTAGAATGAGGAACTTTGGGAGGAAAAGGTGCATTGTCGAGAAAAATTGCACAGTGACCACTGGGAGGTAGAATTGTGAGGTGAAGGTCACCATTGTCATCTACAAGGTGGGACCCTGAGGGGGAGAACTTTTGCGTAGTTTCCAAAGGGAAGACAGAGCGGGGCTACAGAGGGACAGCTGGGAAGTTCTGTGTAGTTTATAAGAGAAGTGCAGGACAGGGTTGCAAGGGACCTACTAAGCTTGACTGCACAATTTTGGAGGAAGTGAAGGACAGGCAACAGGGGAACTGTTAGATATGTTCGTGCAGTTTCTGAAGGTCTGGTGCAGAGCAAGGCAACAAGGGTGAGTTGGGCAGTTCTACGCAATTTCTGAGAACAGTGAAAAGCAAGGAAACAGAGGATCAACTAGGAATGTCTGTGTAGTTTTGGAAAACAGTGCATACTTGAGTCTCAGAGCAGTGCAGGCTTCTGATAGGAAAGAAGGAGGCATGTTTACTATGATTGAGAAATGCACAGTTCAGTTTGGACATGGAGGCAGTTTCTGCGCAATTTTGGGTGGCAAACAAGTTTCTAAACTCTGGGATTGCGCACTGTAGCTGACTTGGGAGACAACCTTAAGCATTGCGTAGTTCCAGGAAGTAGAGCAGGGTTGCTGAGGGCTGAGACTGCGCAGTGCAACTTAGTTAGGGTCCGGTGGAAGAGAGTTGTTCAATTGGACAGATTTTTCAGGAAAATGGCTAAGTGTCGAAAGCAAGTGAACTTGTGTAGACTTGACATTGTGATCATACACTTAGCATACTTTACGATGAGACAACATAGGCCACCATGACAACAAAACAAAACATGCCCTCGGTGAGACTATCTTAGAGCTGAGAGCAACAAGCGTGACACTTGTGATAAAACTTCGGACGACCATGACGACAGTGCTTACAACTTTTTGTGTGAGTACAACAAGGGTTCACATAGCTAAGACAACCCAAACACACAGAGACAAACCTTCAAACTCACCAGAACAAGATCGCAAGCATGAAAAGCAATCAACATGTCGAAAGACAACCACTGGTCAAACAAGAAAAAGGTGAAAAAGACTTCACAATATCTCATGGGGTGAGCTTGAGTGTTTGCAACCTTCAAAGGAAAAACCAAGGAAGGCTTCGAAATTTGGATGCATGCCAAAATTTGGAGGGTGTTGCAGTCGCTACAACAATACCACTTCCATTTCTTTATCCAACTAGATTTTAACATCTCTGTCTCTAGATACCCATTTAAATTCAACCACTCATGGATTAAGGAGGCCTCTTTTAAATCTTTGATACAATCTTGCTAGAATCATATACCATTGGATTCATCGATATTTGCAATGGATTCTTGGACATATAAAATGAAAGCATTGAAAATATGTGTCAAAGGATAGGCTAGAGACCATGTACTTGAGATAAGAAGGGAGTTGGAAGAAATAGAATCTATTTTTATTTCCTCTCAAAATGCTTTTACATCCTTAGGTTTTTCAGAGTTCATTAAAGGACATGTTTGTGCCCTAGCCATAAGGAAATTTCAATTCTCAAAGTTGAAGAGAAAAGGTGGTGTTTAAAAAGCAGGGCGATTTGGGTGAGGGAAGTGAGCGACAATACTAAATTTTTAGATAAGTATGTTGATCATAGGAGGATTAAAAATTCCATATGGGACTTATAAGATAATTCAGGTTCCTCTCTCTTCTCCCAACATGATTTGGAAAATTCATCCAAGGCTCATTTTGCTAGTATATACAGGGATATTGGTGTCAATAGGATATAGGACTAGCTCTAGGTTATTCAACATTCTCCACAATTATTCTCGAAGGAATATTCTTCTATTCTAGGGAGGTTTGTTTCACTGGAGGAGATTAAAGGTGTCCTTCACTCTTTTGCTAAGGACAAAAGCCCTGGACCTGATGGGTGGACAGTTGAATTGTTCTTGGTGTTAGAGAATTATATATTATAGAGCAATGGAACACATAAAATATTGCAGAAATATAAACACAAAAAAACGCATAAGACAAGAGAGACACGGATATACATGGTTCACGCAGTTTGGGCTACATCCATAGAGAAACAACCAGTCCTTTCTTTTATATTATCCAACAAATTGAAGAGATACAACCTACAGTAGATCCGCTGTAATTTCCTCTTCGCTCTCAATCTCCTCTCTCTTCCTCACTCAGAATACATATATACATAGACGCAATACAACTCCCTCATATATAGCGAGGGGTTGCCTTCTAGGGCAAAAAACCTAAATTAAACATAACTTCTACCGTCAGATCTCCTCCTAATGAATGGCTCAGATTGACTACGAAATCACAACATTTTACAAGGCAATTTTACATCTATTCTTAGCTTCGGGGGCGCTGCCCTTGATCCCCCCACTAGGGGGGGCTCCCAAACGTCGAGGCCGCCCCCCCTGGACCCCCGCTGTTGTGAATATTTTACGGGAGGCATTGCCACCCCATTATGAACTGGGGTCCAATGCGGCAATACCTTTGAATACAGAAGATAATCAGGCTCCACACCCAACAATCTCCCACTTGGAGACTGATTATAGCAACTCCATCACTGCTTCATTTGCTGGACAATGAATCCACTTTGGACCTGGCTATTTCTCATCTTCTTCATCATACTTGAAGACCAATTGAAACTGAGAAAAAGACCAATTGAAACTGAGAAAATTCTCAGTTTCTCCTTGGTTACAACTTTTGTTAACATATCTGCAGGATTTTGGCTAGTGTGTATCTTTTCCAGCTTCAATTATCCATCTTCCAACGCCGACTGTATGACATGGTACTTGAGCTGTATATGTTTAGTCTTGGAATGAAATGTTGAGTTCTTTGCAAGATGTACGTCACTCTGGCTGTCACTGTATAACTTGCCCAACTCCTGCTTCTTACCCAATTCATCCAAAAACCTTTGTAACCAAATCATTTCTTTACTAGCCTCTGTAGCAGCAATATACTCTGCTTCTATTGTTGAGAGTGCAAAAACACTTTGCAGTTTTGAGACCCAACTAACAGTTGTTCCACCTACAGTAAACACATACCCTGTTGTGCTTCTCTTGTTATCTCTTTCACCCTCCATATCTGCATCAACATATCCCTGTAGAGAAATGTTTGAACCACCAAAGCATAATTCTTGATTTGTGGTACCTCTCAAATACCTGAGAATCCACTTCACCACCAACCAATGTTATTTTCCTGGATTGTTCATGTACATGCTTACAACTCCCACTGCATGTGCAATATCAGACCTTATGCAGACCATTGCATACGTTAAACTTCCAACTACCGATGCATATGGAACTTTAGACATATGAGCCATTTCTTCCTGAGTCTTGGGACACTCCTCCTTACTTAATTTTGAATGGCTAGCCAAAGGTATACTAACTGGTTTTGCATTCTGCATATTAAACCTTTTCAACACCTTTTCTATGTAATCACTTTGAGACAATGTTAATTTGCGATTCTTCATATCTCTAGTTATTCTCATACCAAGGATTTGTTTTGTAGCACCCAAATCCTTCATTGCAAATGAGTTTGCCAATTTTCTTTTGAGCGCATTTATTTCCTGCATGTTAGAACTTGCAACAAGCATGTCATCTACATACAATAACAATATAATATAGTTGCCATCATTTTGCCTTTTGAGATAAACACAATGATCAGAGTGACATCTAATATGACCTTGTTCAGACATAAACCTGTCAAATTTTAGATACCACTGCCTTGGAGCCTATTTTAAGCCATACAAGCTCTTCTTCAACCTGCACACTAGTTTCACCTTCCCTTTTACCTGATATCCTTGTGGCTGCTGCATATACATCTTTTCCTCCGAATTCCCATGGAGATAGGTTGTCTTTACATCTAGCTGCTCATGATGCAAATATTCAACTGCTACTAGACTTAAAATAGTTCTGATTGAATTCATTTTAACAACAGGAGAAAATATCTCATCAAAGTCTATGCCCTTTTTCTATGCAAACCCTTTCACCACAAGTCTAGCTTTATACCTTTTTCTACCTCCATCTTCTTCCTTCAACTTGTAAACCCATTTATTCTGCAATGTTGTTTTACCTGTAGGCAACCTGACTAAGTCCCAACTCTGGTTATGTGCTAAGGAGTCCATCTCTTTTCTCATGGCTTGCTCCCACTTCTTCCTGGTTTCTACCTACACTGCTTCTTCATAACATTCTGGTTCACCAAAATCAGTCAACAATACATAATATAATGAAGGAGAGTATCGCTAAGGGGGTGTACTTATCTTGGTAGATCTTCTAATATCACTTTCAGGTGTTTGAGGTGCTTTTTACTGTTTTGGATGTTTTTCTGCCTGTTGATCATTATGATTTTCATGCACCATCACTTTTTTTTGATCTCCTCAAGCACTGTGTATTCTCTATTTTCTTTTTCTTGTTTCTTTTCCTGCAGCAGATCCTTATACAAAAAATTTTCATTGAATATGACATCTCTGCTCCTAGTGATCTTCTATTTTTCATAATCATAAAAGCGATAACCAAAATCATTAACGCCATATCCAATAAAGGTACATTTCTTTGATTTTGCCTCAAGCTTTGTTCAATTTTCTTTATTAATGTGGAAAAAGGCTTCACAACCAAAAGTCTTTAAAAAAGAGTAGTTTACCTTTTTACCTGTCCATGCCTCCTCTGGAATACCACCATCCAAGGAACTTGAAGTCCCTTTGTTTATTAGATAAACAACAATATCTACAACATCTGCCCAAAATTGTAAAGGCAATCCTGCATGTAATCTCATGCACCTTGCACACTCCATGATTGTCCTGTTCATCCTTTCTGACACACCATTTTCTTGTGGTGTTCCTGGAATTGTCTTCTCTCTACGAATTCTATTCTCTTAATAGTACCTATCAAACTCTTTGCTGCAATATTCACCTCCATTGTCTGATCTGAGACACTTCAACCTTTTTCTGGTCTCATTTTCAACCAAAACTTTCCATTTCTTGAAAGTATCAAATACATCAGATTTATTTCAAATACAATAAATCCAGGTTTTTCTGGTTGCATCATCAATAAAAGTAACATAATAACGAGAGCCACCAAGAGATGATACCTGAGCAGGTCCCATACATCTGTATGCAAAAGCTCTAATTTTTTGCTCTTCTTTTCTTTCCCAACTCTAAGGAATCTGACTCTCTTCTGTTTTCCATAAACACAATTCTCACAGAATTTTAAATCAACATGCTTCAAACCTGACAACAAATTTCTTGAGTGAAGAATCTGCAGACCCTTCTCACTCATGTGCCCGAGCCTATGATGCCACAATGTCATATCTTCTCTTGTAGAGGTTAAAGCAATAACAGAATTAGAAATACCATTGCATAAATACAATGTACCAACCTTTCCTCTTTTCACTATTACCAGGGATCCTTTAGTGACCTTCCAGGTTTTCTCTGTGAAAGTAGTTACGCAACCTTCACCTCCTAACTGCCCTATTGAAATCAGATTTTTCTTCAGATCTGGAACGTGCCTTACCTCCTTCAATAGCCACTAATTTCCATTTTGCTGTTTTATGAAAACTGTACCCATTCCAATGATTTTACAGGGTTTATCATCACCCAATCGAACCTATCCAAAATCTCCTTGAACATAATCATAAAATTGTTTCCTATCAGGTGTGGCATGGAATGAGGCCCTTGAATCTACCACCCAAGCATCAATAATATTTTCTAATGAAAGAATCAAAGCATCTTGAAACACATCATCTGTTACATTCACTTCATGATTAGTTTCCTGCTATGCGTCTCCTTGTTTTCCCTTTCAAGACTTGCAGTCTTTCTTTAGGTGTCCTTTCTTCCCGCATTTCCAGCACACTATCCTCGATCTGGACTTGGATTTTCCTTTTGTTGACTTACTGTGATATCTAGGGCTCTTTCCTCTTTCCATTTTTCTTCCCCTAGTCTTTGCAGTCAAAGCATTACTTGATGTCTCACCGGAGCTTTTCCATCACATTTCCTCACTAAGGATTGCACCGACAACATCATAAAACTTTAAAGTACTAGATCCAGAGACAGAGTTACTAATGGCCATAACTAAACCATTCCAACTTTTTGGCAATGAGCACCGAAATAACAGAGTCCTAACTTCATCATCAAAAGTTACCCCTATAGAACTTAACTGATTGGTAACTGTATTAAATTCATTTAAATGATCAGCAACAGATCCACCTTCTGACATCTTCATATTAAATAAATGCTTCATAAGAAATACCTTATTTGATGCCAAGGGTTTTTCATATACTTTGGCCAATGTCGACATTAAACCCTCTGTTGTCATTTCATTTGAAATATTAAACGCTACCGACGCCGCTAGGCACAACCGTATTGTTCCAAGTGCCTTTCTGTCAAGAATATCCCATTATGTGTCTATCATACTCATCAGCTTCTTTGTCTTTCCGGTCAATGGTTGGCACAGATCTCTCTGATACAGATAATCTTCCATCTGCATCTTTCACAGCTGGTTGTTTTAGTCGTTAAATTTTTCGACCCTAAACCTACCATCTTCCGCCATTGCTCCCACTTGAACCAGGAACCCTTCTCTCCTGCGAATTTATCAACCAAATAGACCTTCGACTCTGATACCAGTTGTTAGAGAATTATATATTATAGAGCAATGGAACACATAAAATATTTCTGAAATATAAACATAGAAAACACATAAAACAAGAGAGACACAGATATACGTGGTTCACCCAGTTTGGGCTATGTCCACGGAGAAACAACCAGTCCTTCCTTTTATGTTATCCAGTAAACTAAAGAGATGCAACCTACAGCAGATCCGCTGTAATTCCCTCTTCGATCTCAATCTCCTTTCTCTTCCTCACTCATAATACAGATATACATAGACGCAATACAATTCCCTCATATATAGCAAGGGGTTGCCTTCTAGGGCAAAAAACCCTAAATTAAACATAACTTCTACCATCAGATCTCCGCCTAATGAACAGACCAAATTGACTATGAAATTACAACATTTTACAAGGAAATTTTACATCTATTCTTAGCTTCGGGGGCACTGCCCCCGATCCCCACGCCAGGAGGGGGGCTCCCAAAGGTCGCAACCCCCCCCGGAACCCCCTTGCAGTGAATATTTTACGGGCGACGTTGCTACCCCATTACGAACTGGGGTCCAATGCGGCAATACCTTTGAATACAGAAGATAAGTAGGCTCCACACCCAACACTTGGAATTGTTTGACCCTTTTGGGAATGATATATTGTAGGTGTTGGAAGAGACTAGGACATTGGAGAGGGTATCTAGAGAAATCAATGCTACATTCATAACTCTTATCCCTAAATTCTAAAAAATCCTCACTTATAATGACTTTCAGCCAATATATTTGTGTAACTTGGTATACACAATCATATCTAAAATCATTTCTAATAGACTCAAAAAAAATCTATACTCATTTTTATCCCCTAAACAATTAGACTTCCTCCATGGATGCACGATCCATGACGCTATTAGAGAGGCTCAAGAGGCTCTTTATTTAATCAAGACAAAAAAGTAAGTGTAATGATCCTCAAAATGGACCTGCTCAAAGCCTATGACATGGTGAATTGGGACCTTTTCTGGTTGTTGCTCATTCACACAGGTATGGATCTTAAGGTTACCAACTGGATCACAGGATGCATTGCGTCTGCTAATTTTGATGTCTTGGTCAATGACACCCCCACTATTTTTTTCTCATGTCCCAGAGGCTTGCATCAAGGGTGTCCCTTATACCCCATTTTATTTCTTCTTATTATCGAAGGTCTCAATAGGATGTTATCTAAGGCTAAAGGTGATGGGATAATTAAAGGGGTCAAACTTTCTAGGCTTATTTACTTAACACATCTACTTTTTGTAGATGGTGTTTTATTTTTTGTGGAAAATTTTGTTTCTGAATGGACTCATTTTCATCCCATTTTCTCTACCTTTTGTTTTGCAAATGGAATGGAGATAATCATGCATAAAGCATCTTTTCTCCAGTGAAATGTACAAGAGTAGACCATTGATTCCATGACCTCTTTTCTTCCATTCAAGGTGGCATGTTTATACAATGGATTCATTTATTTGGGTTACCATATCAAACCAATTGCTACAAAGTTAAAGACTGGTCATGGCTCATAAAAAATATTGAAGGCATGATCAATAATTGGTGCTATAGGTGGCTCTCTCTAGGTGGTTGAATGACACTAGTTAAATATATTCTAGAAAGTATACCAATTTATTAGCTTACTTTATGAGATATTTCCAAGAAATCATCAGAAGGATCTGCCAATGTGTGCTTAATATTCTTTGGTCTAGTAAGAAGATAAACATTGGCTTTCACCTGGTCAAATGGAAACTACTCTTACAGTCAAAGGTCCTAGGGGGATGGGGTTTCAAAAACCTTCATTGGTTTGGCCTTGCACTTGCTATGAAAGCATTTTGAGGGTTGTTTCGAGTAATGAAATTTGGAGCCAAATTATTTATCACACACACACACACACACATATATATAACATGTCTTTTCCAGAGTGGATGAGGTCCTTTCATACACAAAGATCCCATTTTGGGTCAATTACTTGGAGGGGTCTTTCGGAGGCATTCCCCAAGATTTCCAAATGGCTTGCTTGGAACGTGGAAAACAATCACAAGGTAATCCTTGGGAAGGGCCCTTTTATCGAGGGTAATTTGTACTATCATCTCTCTCTAGAGCTTATTTATAGACTTAATGTCTCTATCATATCCCATCTTTTCCATGCATCTTCCTCTAGCTTTTCGACTGTATCACTCTGTTGCTGGACAAGTTCACAAGTTTTGGGTTTGCAGGGCTTCCTTGCTGTAAATTGGGAGACTTTTATAAAAAATATATCGTCTAGCAGGATTTATCTCAAAAATTAAGAATATTCTATCATTTGGATTTGGAATACCACTTCAAGGAAATCCATTGCCAAATAGGCCTATGTTTCCATTTGTTCCTCCTTCCTTTGACCAAAAGGATATTTGGTGGCACAAGAAGATATGGGCATGGACCTTACCGCTAAAGCTCATATGTTTTGCATGGCTTACTATGGAGAAGCGTATTCTTACTTGGGATATCTTGTCACACAAGGGCTTCATGGGTTGTCTATGCCTTAGAGGATTTGAATCGATAAATCACCTCTTTTTCAACTGCATCTTTTCTTCTGCTCTTTGGTATGATGTTTTCATTTCTCTAAATATACAGGTTGATGGAATTCATCCTTCCTTTGAGACTTGCGTCCACTGGTGGGATATAAAGATGTATATTTACAAATCTATACCTGTATTCATAGCATGGGGCATATGGAAGGTCTGAAACAAGATAATCTTTGAAAATCACCTTATCTATCATCTAATTATTCTTGCACAGATCCTTGGCTTTCTTAAAGACTTCTTGAGACCTTTGAAGCAAAATTTCAATTGGTCTTCCAGGTTTCCAATGAGCCCTCAATCTTGTAATGTTGTTGTTGTTGTTGTTTTTTTTTTTTTTAATGGTGAAATAAAATATGGCAGGTGTGGTGGAGGCGCACACTTATGCTACCAGGGGGCACTTCCCTTCCATATTTGGCTAAACCTAGGTCTTGGCACAAACACCGAGGAAAATATTACTGCATGTTGGGCACTCTTGTTCTTTGCCTCACATTGTAAAATTGGCTCTATGCAGATTAATGGGGACTCAATGTGCATTATATAGATTGGTTAGCTGGAAGATGATATTGAAGTTTTAAATCTGATAAATTGACAAGACAAGATCTTAAATCTAAAGGAAAAATTCCATTTCCTCTCTTCCCATCATCTTCATGTAGGTTTTAACCCTGTACAAAAATTACCTGCAAACGAATTCCTACAAGACAGAAAATATACAATGGCGAGAAACACAAAACAAATACACAAATATTTTCCCCTGGATCCCAAAATCGGGGCTACTAGATTGAATTTTCATTATGTTCCTTTCAATGTTATAATACATATATATACATGTGGAAGCATTCATAAACCTCAATCAATTAACCCTGGATTAGAACATAACTCTAATTCCCTTGAGCAAATCTACAAAATACCATGGGTAGAAAACCACCATGCCCAAAACCATGTGCGAAATCCATGCACAAAACCATAAGTAGGTACACCCACCTAATATAGGGTCCAAAATGTTTTTTCCCTAGGCACCTGGGGGGCTACTGTCCTCTTGCAAACCCCCCAACAGGGGGGGTTGCGCCCCCTGGTGACCCCCCCACTGCACCCGACGCAACGAAGGGGGGATGTCACCCCCCCTCTAACACGCTTGCGTGTGGGGCTAGTCATGGAAAGAATATAACACACACCCAACACTTCATAGGGAATGAATATATCATATTTATTATCTAAGAAGGCCTTATATGCCAATGAAGGCTCCATATTAAAACAAAAGGCATGGAAGCATATTAAAGAGGCGAGGGAGAATTTTGTTGTCCACGGGTTAGGAAATTCCTGTGGATTAACCATGTCCTGTTTTGTTACAAATATAAGAAGGTTGCATTTTGTTTGTTCTACACTCTGAGGTATCATCAGATTAATTGTACATTACATCATGTCTAGTATCACTAGCACTGAACTTGAATTTAGACATTTCAGGAAATATTTGTTGCTCTTTATAATAGTTATCTATATGTCCTGTTATCACTCCTCTGGATCTCCAAGGATGAGGAAGAGTCCAGTTGAGGTAACCACAGACCAACCTTTTGACTTGGTAGCTATCCCTACCAAGCCGAAGAGGGCTCTCTCCAAAGAATCACAGCCAAGAGGGCTAGATAGATTTGGGTTTTAGGCTAGATATAGTAGCTTAGGGTTTGTTTGATTTGATTTGATTGGGGTAATCATTGGATGAGTGAATCAGGTCAAAGAGTGAACTAGGTCAGGGTAAAAGAGAATTAGAATTGTAGACTTCTGATGGGGAAAGGTAGGCAAGTTAATTTAACACTTTGTAGTGTAGTGATGAAATGGTTTAGACTGGAGAGGTGCTAAAAAGAGCATGAAAATCATGGATTCTCTATAAACTGAAGAAATAAAACAAATTATGATGATTTTCCCAAAATAGAGCATAAAAGATGAATTCTGCTTATCACACCTTGAAAATCAAACATATTTAGAAGTGAAATGGATCATGGAATATACAAAACATTCACACACATGTAACTGAAGAAGAGACAATGTCAAAATACCATGCCACAGGAATCCCACCAAAACAACTACAACTCATCCAATATATTCGATGCCAAAGACTGAAACACTAATACAATATCCATTGGAGTCCAACCTGTAGAATGACTGAGAAATTACATGATATATGCCTCAAGCCAACACATCCTAGCCTCAAGGGTCGAATCCATGCGAGGAGGAGTAGTTACAACAAAAAATGAACTCAGAGCTAGAGTGTAGGGTGGTCAAAGTGGTTCATCCCTAACTTAAGTAAACTGATTCATTACATCTCATGGAGGCCATTTAACAAATGTAACTACCATAGATAACAGTAATAATTACATCAATCATATTAATTAAAACAATAAAATATTGATTTCCCATAGGTAAAAATCAAATTTGGAGAAGAACAGTGAAAAACTAGGCCAATTGTCAAATGCGCAGCGCCATCTTCAGACCCACTTTTGCCTGCCTTCTTGGTGTCAAAATTGATCCTAGGATAGCTCATTGGAACGACTATCCTGTCTAGCTTCTAAAAATTCCTTTGGTTTTTAAAATGGGATTGATTTGCCCCCAAAACTCCATTCTCCCAAGACTAGTCAAACGCGCAACACCTGGTCCATAAATGACGCAGAAACATGATTTTTTGGTACTTTTGTTTTTTCCTTTTTCACCTGCAAGTTTTGCATTTTAGGGATGGAAACATGGTTTTACTATATGTATTGGTCCTTATGAATCCATTGGTGCCTTCCATTCCTCCAAAAAGTGTCCCCAAAACATGTGCATCATCTGGGGCGCTGCGTGTTTGACCATGCCGCTGATATGAAATTGCCTCAAAAAACACAGAAAAGATAGTATCACCAAAAAATGAGCCAAGAGTCTACAAAATTGGTTAAGGATCTGATGTTTAGTGTGGCTAGGCATGGAGTAAAGCCTCTGCAAGTATATCAATCTTCTTCTTCTCTTCTTGGTGAGTTAGGGCTTCAATTTTTGCCTTAGCAGCCTTGAGCTTTACCCTTGCTATTTGGTCTCTTTGGCAATAATACTTTTCCATCCTTATTTGAATGTTATTATATATTTTGGCCTTGTCTAGGAGATTTTCAAGATGATTATTCACCCTCTCAAGCCAATTCTCCTGGTTCTCATTGATCATTTTGGAAAATTGTTCATTTAGGGTGAGCTCAATAGTTAGTTCAACCTCTTTCTATTTTTCTAGCTCCAATTCTCTTTTTAGGCCTCTGGTCCTTGGCCTTCTTCTTGGCACATGTTCCTCCAGTTGGTCACCATATTCTCCATATTCTTCATCAAGTAAAGCCTTGGCCTTTTCAGCCTCCCTCTTTGCCTTGATGGGCTGAACCTCCATGACCTCATGTTTGGCCTCAAACTGCTTGTTTTCTTGTTCATAATATGAGATGATGTATTTTTCCCTCTGCAAATTGATCTAGAGCTCCTTGATGAGTGCATCATTTTCTTTAGTGAAAATTCTTGTGCTCTCATTGTCATCATTCTCACTTAGTTCAACTAAGGAAAAATCCTGCTATGTCTCATCGAGGTCCTCCTCCTCATGTCTAATCTCTACCTATGTCATCCTTTCCTTGCTCTTCTGTACCTAATTTTCTGATGAAGAAGGCAAGGCCTCTCTGATAAGTGTGTGTCAAAGTGCCTAAATCAACCCGCTTAGGCTTGGTGACCTCAACTTGTTCAATGTGCTCTTTCTCCCTGATTTCATCTCTGTTAGGTGAATGAATATGCTCATGAAATGGTGATGATGGAGATGATGGTGAGGCTGAGATGGAGGAATGGAGGTGGAAGGATGAGATGATGAATGGATACTTTGAACATTCTCAGTAGATGAATGAGTGAATATGGGATTAGCTATGAAGGTACTCCATGCAATGTTGAGTTCCTTGAGATGATAAAGATATATGATTTTAATGAGGGAATGATGAAAGAGACTCTTCATTTGATCTTTATACTCGCTTTTCTGGGCAATGTAGGCCATATTCTCAACACTCCAAAAAAGATAGTAGGGTATATTGAGCATTTTTACCCTAGTGAAATGCATTAAAAGCCGGATGTGATGGGAATAGAGCCTAGAAAATCTACCTTCACATGAAAAATATTTCATGATAATCTTCATCACTGTGGCATATCTGTTAAGGAGGTGTGAAAAAAGAAAATAGCCCCTTCGTTCATTTCAGTACCTTGGTTTCATGTAAGGCTCATAATAATGACTCTCTAAATCAACTTGTTTAAACCATTTCTCCCCAACATCTAGGATTTCGGTGGCAGCTAATATAATGGCAGTAGATAAAGTAAAAGTGATACCTGCTAGAGTGACTTGGTTGTCTTGGAGTTTAGATATGAAGAGCCTAGTCAACTCAGGATGGTGTTGGACTGCCTGAACTTTCTCACAGAAATCATAACAGCCTAGCCATTTGAAGGATGTCACAGCCATAGGAGATGCCAAGAGTTCCCTGAGATCTGTGGGCTCAAATCTGTGTATCTTGCCTCCTTTGTGTGTTTTCTTGACCTCTGTCTCTTCTCTATTTGTTTCCTCTTCCTCACTGTGTGGTTTGTATTCCTCATCTGCCATGGTGTTTAATATCAAACCCTAGGGAGGTATAAGGTAGTGGGAATGTAGTTTTTTGGGAATAGGAAATGGGGAAGGGTAAATATGAAGGAGATGGGTGAAGGGATATATGTAATGGAGGAGGATATAGGGTACTAGTATGATGGATTTTGAGATGGTGGAAATTGTTTGCAATGTAGGGATTTTGGGAGCCTAGGTAGTTGTGCACCTAGGACTTAGGGTTTTGGGACAAAGGTTTAAAGGGTATTTGGGATAAAAGGTTTAGGGAAAGGGAATAAAGGTGTAGGGGAGTGTATAAAAGGAATTGATAGTGCAAGGGTAGTTTTTAGGGAGATCTAGAATTTAGATATAGGATGAACACCAAAACTTCAATTAAACTTTTAAAACACTTTGAAAGTGACTTAGGGAGGAAGAAACACATTATCCTTAGTTGTTACTTACTTGTTTGGAGGTAAAATTCCCTTTGGGGGAGCTGAGGAGGTGACTGTAGCCTTTTTTGGACAAACGCACATCGCCAATGGGGAGTGCGCAGTGACTCAGGCAAGCGCGAAACGCCTTAAGGAAACGCGCAGCACTAGGTAAACGTGCAACACATGAAGAGAACGCGCAACGCTTGCTCTGTTCTGTCGATTTTCGCCCAGAATTGTGAAAAGGGTCTCTTGGGGTTTGCTCAATCAGTGGTAGGATGATCTGAATTTGAAACTACTTGAAATTTGTTTGCAAGTTATTCAATTCAGAATTAAACATGTTTAAAATATTTCCATGCCTTACAGAAAGAAAATACATGAAATTTTCAGCTGTTCATGACTCATTTAAGCATAGCAGAGTTAATTCATTTTACTGTTTAACACATTAAAATGAATTTGTTCTGCAAAATAAATCAACCACAAATGCAAAAGAAGTTGATAAAGCAGTTCACCCCCTCCAGGGCTACGTCTGTTGGGTCCAAAGCTCCCAAACGGGCTTGTCCTTGTTTTTATTAAATGCTCAAATTGAAAAAACCGCTGAATAGAAGCATCTACAGGAGAAATAGATGGTAGAAATCGATTCCTAACACTTGAATCCTTCAGGATTGACTATTGGATCACCTCCAATGGATACCTGCAACCCTATACAGTCTTCCCAATACTGGGCCCTAGTGGCTCCTAGAACTTCCATGGCTTCAAAGCGTCTGAAAATGACCTCTGATGGCTGTAATACCTGCCCCAATGGCTTCAGAAGGTCACAAATACCCAAAATAAAAAAAAAAATCATCCAAAACCGCCTTTCCTAGCCAAAGTTATGGCCATTTAATGATCCCCTCCAGTTTAGCCTAAAAGAACTCCAGCTAACTTTAGTGAAGGTCCAATTAGGCCCGCAAAATATGGCGGGCCTGCCAATTTTGGCGCTCCTGCCAGATTTTCCGCCAAAACTGCAGTCACATTAATTGTTTGCCTCGGATTTCGTGCTGACCGTTTGGGGCTAGCGGTTGGGGCTTAAGCCAGTGGTTCTAGGTCGAGGTCATATGGAAGGCAGGGTTGGCCCCCTTTGTTTTCCCGCCCAACAAATTTCAAACTTTAAACATAGTTTTTGCTGCCCACATGTCAAATCTGGCTGCGTTGGTGCAACGGTAAGCATGTGGAGTCGCTTGCGGGAGGTCTCGTGTTCAAACCCGACTGATGCCAAAACGTTTTTTTTTTAATACACCCATTGCTTGCTGACGTCATCTGGGGGCCACGTGGCAGCTTCTAATTGGCTGCTGTAAAGGGAATATCCCCTGGAATATTCTGCGGAATATTCCTTTTTTAATTTTTTTTGAAAAATTAAATTTTCTAATGTTATGGACAAATTATTCTTTTTGCCATATCTTCCTCATACGGCGACCGTTTTTCGAACCGTTTGTGGCGCCGGAATCAGGAGGATGAGAACTTTCCAGTCGTTCAACTTTGAACCAGTTCTGAGCACTTTAAATTTTGAGCATTTTTACGACACTTAGGACATGAGCACCTGATCACGCCTCCCCATTGGGAAGCTTTTGGACCCCAAAAGCCTTCAACTACCTGTTAAAGAGGTGAGGGTACATCTCCCTCACTCTATCCACCTCCATCCACTTTGCCTTGTTCAATTTGCTGCCTTTGAAACCAACCCGAACATAATCTACACTGCCCCTTCTTGAAGTGTGTGTCCTTCTGTCAAGGATTGTATCTTCTTTCAGCTCATCTAAGAATTCTGGCGAGAAATCTTCTATAGATGGCAGCTGAACAACACTTTCATGATCAACAATCAAAGGAGGTTCATACAAACGTAAGTTCTCCACATTGACAACAGAATACATTTGCATGTAGGAAGGCAAATCTAATTGAAAAGCATTATTTCCAACCTTCTTGAGGATTTTGAATGGACCATAACGAATAGGCTTCAGATTTTTACCTTCTCCTTGCATCCTTTCTTTACTAATGTACAACCATACCTCATCCCCTTCTTGAAACTTGTGATCGACTCTATGCTTGTCGTGTCTTTCCTTTTACTTGCCTTGACTCTTCTCAAGCTGTTCTTGAATTTGTTGATATATTTGCTGAATTCTCTCAATGAATGAACGAGCTTTGTCAATATCACTATGTCCCTCAATGGCAACATCTTTCTCAAGAATGAAATCAAGAGGTGATTTTGGCAAGTAACCAAAACAAGCTTCAAACGGTGAGGTGTTTGTGGAAGAGTGCTTGGCACGGTTGTAAGCATGTTGTATGTAGTGCAAATGTTCATCCCAAATCTTGGGATGCTTGCTGCAATAACATCTCAAGAGGTGCACAATGGTTCTGTTCACAACTTCGATTTGTCCATCTGTTTGCGGATGGAAAGCAGTACTTTTCTTCAACTTTGTGTCCATCATCTCCCATAGGTTGGTGTTGTTGGGAAAAGTATCCAATACGGAATGACCCTATCCCACTCTAAGGGTGATAGTACCTCAGCAACAATCGAAGCAAAGCTATATAAGATTTCTTCTTTATGAAAGTAAAATAGGGGAGAAAGAGGTCCACTAACCGATGTCTTTCGCTAATGGTTGATCCAATCTTCTCTCCTTGCTGCTTGCTCCCATCTCCTTGCTCTTTCACTGGCCCAGCTACACCAAGATCCTGTAAAATGGCAAGAGAGGGAAACTACAAGAAGCATACATTCATAATTGATTCAAGGATTAGAATAAATCAAATACACAAGTATAACAATACACCATTGAGACACACGCATATAGAAGAACCTCAAATGCTTTATTAATGGAAGAAGTAAAGTTCAGGAAGTGATACAACCATAAAAGGCCCAATCCAGCATCACCTCCCAGCAGAAAGAAATCTCCTCTTCACCTCCTTCAAAGCAAATCACCCAATAGTTCTAAACTCAAACCAACAGCACTTCCTTACATTCATAAGATTCCAGCCTCCTCCTAGACCTCATGAGAGAGCTCTATATATAGGAGTTTTGGAGAAAGGATGAGTCAGCTTGAAGCTGGCATGAAGCTGACTAGTGTCCTCTCCCACTTCAGTCATTCTTCAGTTCTTGAGTCCACTTCGAGGTTCTTGATTCCACTTGGAGATCTAGACCCTCTTACTCATCACCAGTCGAATTCCTTGATCCAAGTGTCATTTTGGAAGCTTCCTGGGCATTGACACCTTGAGGAATGACTGTGCCACATGTCGCAACTCGCCCAGCGCAGGTAGCCTTCTTTGCAGTTGACATTCAGCGCAGGTAGACAGTGGAGCAGTTGACATTCAGCGCAGATGCTCAGTGGAGCAGTTGACATGATCCAGAATTAGCTTGTTTTTGAGTGTTTTCAGGTGGAGAACTGCTATTCAGTGCTGTGGTTTGCTGACCTTGTTCCTCTAGGGGTAGGAACAACATGTTTAGGGACTTTGGATCCCTTAGATTATGGACATTTCATGCTTCATGCTGTAAGGCACAAAAATGTCTATAACGGTTTCCCCCTAAAGTATGAGGTCGTTTATCGGGTGAAATGCTTTATCAGGAGGATCCGAAGTTCATTCAATCGCTGAGAGGTGACTTGTAATAAAATACAATACAATACATTATTTTTCATTCTGCTTTCATGATCTAGCTGAGGCGGGCATTCCCATGCTCATCTTTATAAATTCATTTTGGTACATAGAACAGACGATCGTCTGATAGTAGGCTGATAATTCTCTGCTGAAATTATCATCCTTTGAGTAGGATGATCATCTGCTGCAATGATGTACATATCAAATGTCTTTATATTTCCTGAATATATATCGCAGCCCGGATGGATGAAACTAGATCCGGGGTCTTCAAACTCGTTCGATCTTCACTCTAAGTACAAGTCGATCCATGTGAGAATTGCGCTGAAGTCGAACATGGAAAGACATCGCTTGATTACCGGTCAATGATGTAAACCGTTAACAAGCGCGAGAGGAATCACTGATAATGATAATGACCCTCATGGTACTGCAGTACAATTCACGTGGTGTGAATAAAGGACTTGACGTCGAACACCACGCAAAATCTTCTGGTCGAAGGTCATTGATGTATACCTGTCGCCGGAAGTGAGAAACTTGCCATTGAGGCATGCAAGCTTCAAAGTACTGAGGGGGGTGTTCCTAGATCAACTTCTTGGATAATGGGTTGAAGTCGACAAGAAGTGATCCGTCAAAGGAGGGCCTTAATGAATCCCACATCAGTGACACGGAACGGAGCTAATGATTTTAGTGGAGGTGAAAACAATCTGTGACATATGATTCAGGGTGGCGGTCATGGATGGTTGAAGGATAATGTATGGCAGTGGATGGGACACGGTTGACTCTTTCTGAACAACATCTCTTGAACATATAACGACACTGATGCGATGGATCGGTAGCATTACCCCAAATGGATGGTTTGGCGAGACCATGGTGATGAGACCGGTGAATGAAACAACCCAACCCGATGTGGTACAGAGGAAAAGTGTCATGTTCAAGAGCGACTTGCTACCATTAAAGCTTTGAGGTTCTCCCAATTTTTCCCCAGTCATTTCTGACCAGTACCTCTTTATTTTTGTCAAGCTTGAGGAGGATAACATATGCTTGTTCTATAACCTGCCCTTCGGGCAAGCCCATCGCTATGTTTTAACGAGCCTAGCGATAGGGAATCTCGTTCTCGTCTAAAGACAAGTTTGTCGCTATTTAATCATTTTAACGAGTCTAACGACAAGGAAAACTCGGTCCTTTTCATTTTTAGAGAGTCTGAAAAGGTACAGAAAGTTAACTCCAAAATTCCTTTTTCGTCATCTAATCCCTTAAGTCCGAAAAAGTATAAAACAATACATAAGGGATGAGTTTTCGATAACTTTAACGAGCCGAATAAAACAAGCGCTCGACCTTTTTGTGTAATAATCCCTCAGGTCCAAAAATATTAAAATCTAGAGGAGGGATAGCTCTTCCGGTCACTTTAACGAGCTGGAAGGCCAAAACTCGGCAAACTTTTCATATTTTACGAGTCAGATGAAAAGAGCTCAAAGAAGACTCGTCTTTTGAGGAACGAGTGATAAACAGGGATAGCAGCAGATTCCAGGTACAGGTTGGAATTTTCCAATCACGGCAGTGTCACATGGATGGCTAGGTGAAATCACTCTTCGCAGCTGTTCCTCAAAATGGGTAAACAATCATATGGAGGTGAACGATCGACCAAATGACGGTGGAGGTGGCAGGTGCAAACACGACCAAGGCTTTTTATGGCTGATAAATTTACGATCACAGAGGTTATTTACCAGAATAGGTTCATTTTTTATTTAAAAATGAGCTTAAACTCTGGGGGAAACATTGCTCACTGCTTTTATTTATTTTTTAACGAGCATGAAGACCGCGTTAAAACTGCTCGGATCTTGCGTTTATTTTTTAACGAGCATGAACTTTATGCTAAAACTGCTCGATATACCAGTCATAAGATAAGAAATGTCTCCTGTGAGATCTCTATTTTTTAAGGAGTTTCATCTTCACTAAGCTTTACTCCATATCCTTTCTTTATGCAAGTTCGGAAATGACTAATCTAAAAAACAGATAAATAACCGCTCTTTGCTTGCACTCCAAAAGGTTTGCATGCCCCCAGGTATAAAATACAATTTCAAGGCTGCCCCTCCTCCTTCCCACTTCTGTCTTTCTTTGGGTGTTCACAGCTACTTGTCGTCTTGCCAGTCTAATGTTAACGATACTTGTCTTCTCGTTATTTTTAACGGGTCTTACGCGATACTTGTCTTCTCGTCAGCCCAATTTTTAACAGATCTTTTGCAAGATCGCAAGAGAACAGCTACTTGCGACAAGAGAGCAGCTACTTGCGACAAGAGAAGAACACTACTCAAAGACAAAACATTGGTGTTATTGAGGGAGGCTTGCCTCTTTCTGGTTACCCAAAGATTGTTTCGTTAATCTTTCAAACAAAACATTTCCTCGGCACTGTCTACCGAAATAGACAAGGGTGAATGACCTTTGTCAAACACGTAACTTTGACAAAAGAATCTTATTCCAGAACAACCCCTCTTCCATCCATGGATGGGGTACGGACTAGTCATATTCTCTCGCGGAAATTCTATCTTATACCCAAGGTTTTCTCTGCCCAAAGCAGACCAGGATGCATGCCCCCTGGGTTCCAGTCCCATCTTTCCGAATCACTCGTACTCATCGGGAAGGAGGACTGGGGGTGGAGACATTTCTTGATTGAATAGACCATTCAGGGTTGGTATGTGACTATTTGCGATGCGTGATCCCGGAAATGAAAGTTGGTCTACGAGCTTGACCATTCTTCCTTCGTGTGGAAAACACATTACTCTAAAGAGTGAGGAGACTATTGCTCCCATGCAATATATATAGTCTCGTCCAAGGAGTAGGTTATAATCCAAGGGTCCTTGAACGACCATCACGTTCATTTGAACGGTCTTCCCTTTCAATGTAACAGGCACATTGGGGAGGATCCCTAATGGTCGACTGGTTCCTTTATCGAAACCCGAGAGATTTCTTATCTCAGGCAAAAGCGCCGGGGAACCCAGTGCTTTCCAAGCAATAGAGGAAAGGATACTCACAGATGCCCCTTCATCAATGATAGTTCTGGCCATTACCATTCTGTATATTTGGACTATGATTCTGAATGGTATACTGGCTAGAAACCGGGGTCTGCCTAGTTGATTCCAATCAAAGGATACAACCAGGTTGCTTGGTGGTGGGACCGAATACACGGCCGGATATGACCCTGACGATGTTCCCTCCTGCGATAAAGGAATGGGCGCATTGCCCTGATGCTCATCAGAGTCTGTGTTGATGAAAAGAATCTGGATGGTGTCATCCTTATTCTCTTCAGTGAGGGTGTCATTTGAAGATGAATCTTCAGTGACGGTGTCAACTGCCGTTTCGACCTTTGGACTTTCGTCCGGTCTGGATTCAGTCGGTTCATTTTCAACGACTGACGCTTCAGCTGACCACTTGAGCGGGCCAGCTGTATTCTCAACCAACGAAGGACTTGGCACGTTTGTATCCAGGAGGAAGTCTCAACGGTGAAACCGGACGATCTTCCAAAACTCTCTTCGCTTCGTCTAAGAAGGGACAACGGTGGATGGCGTGATCGCCTTCACACAGTCTGCAGGGGGATCTTGCTCCCCCTCTTTGTCTTGAACCTTCACTTTCGCTGGTTGACGGTAAGCATTGAACATGGCTATCAGAGGTTGATGCTCCCGAATTGTGCAAACGAGGGGACCAGTCCCTTAGTATCCGGGGAATACAGGGACAATCTCTATGGAAGTGGTCTCCTCTACATATGACACATGGCGATTTAGGCCCGGTCTGTGCTGTGTGTGGATTTTTGTCAGATGTATTTTGCTTGCCCCCAGTCGCCTTAGGCTCCTTCTTCTTCTTCTCTCTCTTCTTCTTCTCCTTCTTCTCCATGGGAGCTTGGATTTTGCCGGCTCTACCTTGCGAAGACGAGGGATTGGAGGAAGAGTTATAGGAAGTAGAGGGCTGGTGGGCAGCTCTAGACTGATCTAACTGTTGACTCGACTGTTCAGGAACCATGGTGTTCTGAACTACATTGGTTGAGAATAGCCAAATTGGCAGGCCAATTGTCAGTCCTGGAAGCGACAATGTGGCCATGTGGGGCGCACCAACTTCTCCCCAAGAGGAGAAAGGACTAGGATTTCCATCATGTGGAATTCCTTGGTTGGGGCGTTCCATGTTCTCAACCTACAGATCAACGCAGGAATAGGAGGTGATTATGTTTCGTTTAAAATAAATTTTATAACGACGCTTTAGACACAACTTGCTTTTTCACTTTTTAAGAGTCGAGAAAAAGCTAAAGATGACTCTAGTCTCCTTCGATGTTTTAACGAGCCCGAAGTGACAAATGCTCGGATGGACTTTTTCAGTTATAGATTTTGAAAAAGGCCAAAAGAAACTGCTATGGAGTTCTAGGCAGAGGGTGTGCCAAACTTTTCACAAAACCACATAATACATTTTACGGTACGAGTGGTCGATCTTCGTGAATGCTGTGTTCACTGCATTGCGATCAGTAGGGCAGTCGACACAGCTTCCTATGGATAAAAGCTTTGTTCCTATAGGGGTCTCCCAATATATACGCGACGGTACGTGGGAGCACAAGTCTGTATTGATACTTATCGCTTCACCGTGGAGGAATCACCCAACCACTCAACGCTAAGATATCACGTTTAACGACGCCGGAACACGTCTCTAGCTTAGACCTCTATGTGTTTACGTTATGTTTCAATGCGTTGTTATGTAAATTCAATTCATTTTAAGTTGATCTTGTTTAGCAGTTTGCCTTTATGGATCACCACGAGATGTATAATATAACTTCCTAAATGCAGTCTAAGATGATAAGCAAGCTTTTCAATCTTTCAACTTTGAAAATCTAAACTACTGAGGGAAAAGAAAGACATCATCTTTTCACACAGATCATAGAGCACACACTAATGCACTTTTCCCTAAATCAACATACAAGCTGTCAAAATTCACATGCACAATGCAGGTATTTCTTTTCTCTTTCTTAATGTTGATGTACTACAAAAAGAAAGCTGTTGTATAATTTCGAATTCAATTTCAAGTGAAAGCAAACAAGCTTTGTCCAAAATCAAAAGAAACCTTAAGATTTACTTGTTTCGACACTAGAAATACATAAATTCAAACCATATGACGAAAGCAAAAGCTCAATCAGCTATGAACAACAAACAAACTAACTCTTAAGATCAAAACGACACTTATCACAGGTCTAGATCTAAGAGGCCACAACAAGACTAGTTCACTTTCGTTATGGGAAACTGTAAATGATATAAGAAATACACAAAGAACAAATACAGTTTCTTTATACAACCGAGGCGGAATAGTGGCAAGGAAAGTTGGTTTCAGATAGGCACATTGATTGATAACAGGATGCAAAAACAAGGATGAAAACAGGGCAATAAACAGCAGGGAACCCCAGTTGCACAAGGCAAAACTGGTTCAACGCAGGTAGTACACTGTCAGTTTGACATTCAGCGCAGGTAGCCCCTTCGGGACCTGCGATGAAATGCAGACTGCCTTCACAGTGCCTGCAATGAAGAGATATACTTTCGTTTTTCTCAGTTTCCGGGTTACAGATTGCTCAAAAATTCACAGTTTCTGGCCAAATCAGAAGCTATCAATCAAGTACACACTAAAGGGTAATTAGGAGGATGAAAAGCTATCACTAAGAGCTGTTCAGAGTCCTTGTGGATAAGCTCTTCAAATCATAAACATGCCCAGAAACTGAGCTAGAGTAGTTGCCCTCTACTTTGCATTTGAAAGATTCAAATGCAGTTCGATTCGGTACTCCCTGTGTTTAGGAAATGAATAGCAAAAATACAAACAACCAACAAGATACGATCCCCAGCGGAGTCGCCAATTTGTTGTTGGGAAAAGTATCCAATACGGAATGACCCTATCCCACTCTAAGGGTGATAGTACCTCAGCAACAATCGAAGCAAAGCTATCTAAGATTTCTTCTTTATGAAAGTAAAATAGGGGAGAAAGAGGTCCACTAACCGATGTCTTTCGCTAATGGTTGATCCAATCTTCTCTCCTTGCTGCTTGCTCCCAGCTCCTTGCTCTTTCACTGGCCCAGCTACACCAAGATCCTGCAAAATGGCAAGAGAGGGAAACTACAAGAAGCATACATTCATAATTGATTCAAGGATTAGAATAAATCAAATACACAAGTATAACAATACACCATTGAGACACACGCATATAGAAGAACCTCAAATGCTTTATTAATGGAAGAAGTAAAGTTCAGGAAGTGATACAACCATAAAAGGCCCAATCTAGCATCACCTCCCAGCAGAAAGAAATCTCCTCTTCACCTCCTTCAAAGCAAATCACCCAATAGTTCTAAACTCAAACCAACAACACTTCCTTACATTCACAAGATTCCAGCCTCCTCCTAGACCTCATGAGAGAGCTCTATATATAGGAGTTTTGGAGAAAGGATGAGTCAGCTTGAAGCTGGCATGAAGCTGACTAGTGTCCTCTCCCACTTCAGTTATTCTTCAGTTCTTGAGTCCACTTGGAGGTTCTTGCTTCCACTTGGAGATCTAGACCCTCTTACTCATCACCAGTCGAATTCCTTGATCCAAGTGTCATTTTGGAAGCTTCCTGGGCATTGACACCTTGAGGAATGACTGTGCCACATGTGCCAACTCGCCCAGCGCAGGTAGCCTTCTTTGCAGTTGACATTCAGCGCAGGTAGACAGTGGAGCAGTTGACATTCAGCGTAGATGCTCAGTGGAGCAGTTGACATGATCCAGAATTAGCTTGTTTTTGAGTGTTTTCAGGTGGAGAACTACTATTCAGTGCTGTGGTTTGCTAACCTTGTTCCTCTAGGGGTAGGAACAACATGTTTAGGGACTTTGGATCCCTTAGATTATGGACATTTCATGCTTCATGCTGTAAGGCACAAAAATGTCTATAACATTTGGACCAAAAATTCCCCACAAATCTGGAATCCCTGTCACTAATAATGGAAGTAGGCAAACCAAAGTGAATCCATACATGATGAAAAAATAATTCAGCAGTTTGTTCAGCAGTTATAGTTTTCTTACAAGGCATAAGTATACACATTTTGCTAAAACGATCAACTACTACATGTAATAATCATGCTGCTTTCTAGATTTTGGCAAACCTCCTACAAAATCCATAGAGATGCTCTCCCATGGTCTAGAAGGTATCGGCAAAGGAGTATACAAACCAAGCTTCCTATTGCTAGGCTTGCTTGTAGCACATAATGAACAACCTATTATGAACCTTGAAACAGAATCTACCATGCGAGGCCAATAGCAATACCTCTGTAGATGTGCAACTGTTTTGCTCACACCAAAATGGCCAGCAATAAGAGAAGAATGAGCTTCTCTTATGACATTTATCCTCTCCCCCTGTGGTATACACAACTTGCCCAAATGAAACAACAAATTGTTATGCATGTCATAATCATTTTCCTCTACATGATTCCCTTTACTCAAGTTTGCATACACATCTTTAAAGTCATCATCAGATGCATATTGTTCTATGTAACTATCATGTACAATGGAAGCATTCTTAAGTAAAGTAACAACACCATTAATAGGCCTTGAAAGCATATCAGCAACATAATTCAAAGTACCTTTCTTGTACCTTATTACCAAATGGAACTGTTGCAAGAAGCCCATCCATCTGAAGTGTCGTGACTGTTGTAACTTGCTTTGTGATTGCAAGTACTGTAAGGGCTGATGGTCGGTATGTATAACAGTTTATTTGCCCATCAAATTGTGTTTCCACTTTTTGACGCTTTGTACCAACGCATAAAACTCCTTATCATATGTAGGATAATTTACAACAACACCATTAAAAGTTTCAGAATGAAAAGCAATAGGCTTACCATGCTGTAGAAGAACTGCACCCATAGCATAATCACTAGCATCAGTTTGTATCTCAAATGGCTGTCTCAAATCCAGTAATGCAAGGACTGGAGCTGAACTAATCTTCTCTTTCAAAGATTCGAAAGCTTTTTGCTGCTTGCCTCCCCATTGGAAAGCATGCTTCACACTTGTCACTGCATGCATAGGAGCTGCTATAGAAGAGAAGTTAGAGATGAACTTCCTCCAATATTGAGCTGCACCCAAAAAACTTCTTACCTCTGTTATGGATTTGAGAGTAGGCCAATTCACAATAGCCTCAATATTAGCAGGATCAATTCTCAAAGCACCTCCTCCTACTATGTGTCCCAAATAAACCAAAGAAGTCTTTCCAAATTCACACTTTGAAGAAGAATCAGTTATTTCTTAAAATGTCAAAGTGTGAATTTGGAAAGACTTCTTTGGTTTATTTGGGACACATAGTAGGAGGAGGTGCTTTGAGAATTGATCCTGCTAAGATTGAGGCTACTGTGAATTGGCCTATTCCCAAATCCATAACAGAGGTAAGAAGTTTTTTGGGTGCAACTCAATATTGGAGGAAGTTCATCTCTAACTTCTCTTCTATAGCAGCTCCTATGCATGCAGTGACAAGTGTGAAGCATGCTTTCCAATGGGGAGGCAAGCAACAAAAAGCTTTCGAATCTTTGAAAGAGAAGATTAGTTCAGCTCCAGTCCTTGCATTACCGGATTTGAGATACAAACTGATGCTAGTGATTATGCTATGGGTGCAGTTCTTCTACAGCATGGTAAGCCTATTGCTTTTCATTCTGAAACTTTTAATGGTGCTGTTGTAAATTATCCTACATATGATAAGGAGTTGTATGTGTTGGTACAAAGCGTCAAAAAGTGGAAACACTATTTGATGGGAAAAGAAATTGTTATACATACCGACCATCAGCCCTTACAGTACTTGCAATCACAAAGCAAGTTACAACAGTCACGACACTTCAGATGGATGGGCTTCTTGCAATAGTTCCATTTGGTAATAAGGTACAAGAAAGGTACTTTGAGTAAGGTTGCTGATATGCTTTCAAGGCCTATTATTGGTGCTGTTACTTTACTTAACAATGCTTCCATTGTACATGATAGTTACATAGACCAATATGCATTTGATGATGACTTTAAAGATGTGTATGCTAACTTGAGTAAAGGGAATCATGTAGAGGAAAATGATTATCACATGCATAACAATTTGCTATTTCATTTGGGCAAGTTGTGTATACCACAGGGGGAGAGGATAAATGTCATAAGAGAAGCTCATTCTTCTCTTATCGCTGGCCATTTTGGTGTGAGCAAAACAATTGCACATCTACAGAGGTATTGCTATTGGCCTCGCATGGTAGATTCTGTTTCAAGGTTCATAAGAGGTTGTTCATTATGTGCTACAAGCAAGCCTAGCAATAGGAAGCTTGGTTTGTATACTCCTTTGCCGGTACCTTCTAGACCACGGGAGAGCATCTCTATGGATTTTGTAGGAGGTTTGCCAAAATCTAGAAAGCAGCATGATTATTTATATGTAGTAGTTGATCGTTTCAGCAAAATGTGTATACTTATGCCTTGTAAGAAAACTATAACTGCTGAAAAAACTGCTGAATTATTTTTTCATCATGTATGGATTCACTTTGGTTTGCCTACTTCCATTATTAGTGACAGGGATTCCAGATTTGTGGGGAATTTTTGGTCCAACCTATGGGAGATGATGGACACAAAGTTGAAGAAAAGTACTGCTTTCCATCCGCAAACATATGGGCAAACCGAAGTTGTGAACAGAATCATTGTGCAACTCTTGAGAGGTTATTGCAGCAAGCATCCCAAGCTTTGGGATGAACATTTGCACTACATACAACATGCTTACAACCGTGCCAAGCACTCTTCCACAAACACCTCACCGTTTGAAGCTTGTTTTGGTTACTTGCCAAAATCACCTCTTGATTTCATTCTTGAGAAAGATGTTGCCATTGAGGGACATAGTGATATTGACAAAGCTCGTTCATTCATTGAGAGAATTCAACAAATACATCAACAAATTCAAGAACTGCTTGAGAAGAGTCAAGGCAAGTACAAGGAAAGACATGACAAGCATAAAGTCGATCACAAGTTTCAAGAAGGGGATGAGGTATGGCTGTACATTAGTAAAGAAAGGATGCAAGGAGAAGGTAAAAAGCTGAAACCTATTCGTTATGGTCCATTCAAAATCCTCAAGAAGGTTGGAAATAATGCTTTTCAATTAGATTTGCCTTCCTACATGCAAATGTATTCTGTTGTCAATGTGGAGAACTTACGTTTGTATGAACCTCCTTTGATTGTTGATCATGAAAGTGATGTTCAGCTGCCATCTATAGAAGATTTCTCGCCAGAATTCTTAGATGAGCTGAAAGAAGATACAATCCTTGACAGAAGGACACACACTTCAAGAAGGGGTAGTGTAGATTATGTTCGGATTGGTTTCAAAGGCAACAAATCGAACAAGGCAAAGTGGATGGAGGTGGATAGAGTGAGGGAGCTGTACCCTCACCTCTTTAACAAATAGTTGAAGGCTTTTGGGGTCCAAAAGCTTCCCAATGGGGAGGCGTGATCAGGTGCTCATGTCCTAAGTGTTGTAAAAATGCTCAAAATTTAAAGTGCTCAGAACTGGGTCAAAGTTGAACGACTGGAAAGTTCTCGTCCTCCCGATTCCAGCGCTGCAAACGGTTCGAAAAACGGTCGCCGTATGAGGAAGATATGGCAAAAAGAATAATTTGTCCATAACATTAGAAAATTTAATTTTTCAAAAAAAATTAAAAAAGGAATATTCCACAGAATATTCCTTGGAATATTCCAAGGAATATTCTCTTTGCAGCAGCCAATCAGAAGCTGCCATGTGGCAGGCCCGGAGGCCGCCACGTGGCCCCCAGATGACGTCAGCAAGCAATGGGCGTATGTAAAAAATAAAGTTTTGGCATCGGTCGGGTTTGAACACGAGACCTCCCGCAAGCGACTCCACATGCTTACCGTTGCACCAACGCAGCCACATTTGACATGTGGGCGGCACAAACTATGTTTAAAGTTTGAAATTTGCTGGGCGGGAAAACAAAGGGGGCCAGCCCCGCCTTCCATATGACCTCGACCCAGAACCACGGGCTTAAGCCCCAACCGCCAGCCCCAAACGGTCAGCACAAAATCCGAGGCAAAAAATTAATGTGACTGCAGTTTTGGCAGAAAATCTGGCAGGAGCACCAAAATTGGCGGGCCGGCCATTTTTGGCGGGCCTAATTGGACCTTCACTAAAGTTAGCTGGAGTTCTTTTAGGCTAAACTAGAGGGGATCATTAAATGGCCATAACTTTGGGTAGGAAAGGCGGTTTTGGACGATTTTTTTTTTGATTTTGGGTATTTGCGACCTTCTGAAGCCATTAGTGCAGGTCTTACAGCCATTAGAGGTCATTTTCAGGCGTTTTGAAGCCGTGGAAGTTCTAAGAGCCACGAGGGCCCAGTATTGGGAAGACTGTATAGGGTTGCAGGTATCCATTGGAGGTGATCCAATAGTCAATCCTGAAGGATTCAAGAGTTCTAAATCCATTTCTACCATCTATTTCTCCTGTATATGCTTCTATTTAGCTGTATTTTCAATTTGAGCTTTTAATAAAAACAAGGACAAGCCCGGTTGGGAGCTTTGGACCCAGCAGACGTAGCCCTGGAGGGGGTGAACTTCTTTATCAACTTCTTTTGCAGAACAAATTCGTTTTAATGTGTTAAACAGTAAAAGGAATTAACTCTGCTATGCTTAAATGAGTCATGAACAGCTGAAAATTTCATGTGTTTTCTTTCTGCAAGGCATGGAAATCTTTTAAACATGTTTAATTCTGAATTGAATACCTTGCAAACAAATTTCAAGTAGTTTCAAATTCAGATCAAGTCCTGGCCTCTGATACCAACTCGAACATAATCTACACTGCCCCTTCTTGAAGTGCGTGTCCTTCTGTCAAGGATTGTATCTTCTTTCAACTCATCTAAGAATTCTGGCAAGAAATCTTCTATAGATGGCAGCTAAACAACACTTTCATGATCAACAATCAAAGGAGGTTCATACAAACGTAAGTTCTCCACATTGACAACAGAATACATTTGCATGTAGGAAGGAAAATCTAATTGAAAAGCATTATTTCCAACCTTCTTGAGGATTTTGAATGGACCATAACGAATAGGCTTAAGCTCTTTACCTTCTCCTTGCATCCTTTCTTTACTAATGTACAACCATACCTCATCCCCTTCTTGAAACTTGTGATCGACTCTATGCTTGTCGTGTCTTTCCTTGTACTTGCCTTGACTCTTCTCAGTTCTTGAATTTGTTGATGTATTTGCTGAATTCTCTCAATGAATGAACGAGCTTTGTCAATATCACTATGTCCCTCAATGGCAACATCTTTCTCAAGAATGAAATCAAGAGGTGATTTTGGCAAGTAACCAAAATAAGTTTCAAACGGTGAGGTGTTTGTGAAAGAGTGCTTGGCACGGTTGTAAGCATGTTGTATGTAGTGCAAATGTTCATCCCAAAGCTTGGGATGCTTGCTGCAATAACCTCTCAAGAGGTGCACAATGGTTCTGTTCACAACTTCGGTTTGTCCATCTGTTTGCGGATGGAAAGCAATACTTTTCTTCTTGTTTTTGCGCCGAAAGGCTGTCGACGAGGAGGCCGGAGAGAATCGAACCCGGATCGGCCTTCTTGAGGGCCGAGGGGGAGGTGTGGAAGACAGTTCCGCCCAGGTTGAGAATGATGACAAAGTTCTTGGTGTAGTAAGCCGGGGGAGCAATGTGCAGAGATCTTCTAACTGTCTTGCAAAGTATTGATGCTTACCAGGTTGGAACTTAAAAGAGGGGAAGGGCAGTTGACTAGAGAACAAGAGAATCCTCAGTCAAGGAAGGCTAGAGAGCCATCACCTCCACATTTTATTGACACAGTTGAACTTTCATGCGGGTAATGGATGATGTCTTGCGTCCTTTTCTTGATGATTTCGTTATTGTATACTTAGATGACATCTTAATTTTCAGCAAGTCTAGAGAAGATCATGTCATGCATGTTAGAAAAGTACTTGATGTTTTGAAGAAGAATCAGTTATTTCTTAAAATGTCAAAGTGTGAATTTGGAAAGACTTCTTTGGTTTATTTGGGACACATAGTAGGAGGAGGTGAATTGCACAAACCAAACGACATCACAAGCCACTCAAAGAGTCCTTGTTTGTTTTTAAAGGTTGTCTTCCAAATGTCACTTTCTTCAATTCTTACTTGATGATATCCACTGCGCAAGTCTAGCTTAGTGAAATATCGAGCATCTTTCAGCTGGTCTAGCAAATCATTTATCCTTGGGAGTGGGTAACGATTCTTTACCGTTATCTTGTTCAAGACCCTGAAATCAACACACATACGCCAAGTGCCATCTTTCTTTGGAATCAATACAATCGGTGACCCACATGGCGAAGTACTTGGCCTTATGAAACCCTTGTCCAACAAGTCCTTGATTTGCTTCTTTATTTCAACATTCTCCATAATAGACATGCGGTGCATACCTATGTTTGGAAGAGGACAATCTAGATGCAAATGGATTTCATGCTGAATCTCCCTCTTAGGAGGCAAACCTGTTGGCTCCTAAAACATCTCATGATATGCATCAACTACATCATATAGATTTGATTTAAGTTTTGGATCACAATTTTCAAATGAATCATGATTCACATCAACCTTGGGCTTAATCATAAGAAGAACAAAATTCTTACTTGAATTGACCAGCCTTTTTACCCGTCCTGCATTCACCATCGCTATATTTGTCTTCTTGCGATGAGCTCTAACAATGAACTCCTTGCCATCTTTGAAAAGATGATATTTGTTTTCATGGCGATGAAAGATAGCTTTCCTGTCAAACAAGTAGGGACTTCCCAAAACAATTCCTGCTATATCAAAAGGTACCACATCAAGTTCAACTGTGTCAATAAAATGTGTAGTAATTGCAAAGTGCAATGTGCACTTTCTTGAAACTTGTAAATTTGCATCCTTGCAAATCCATCCAAGTGGATATGGCTTCAGATGTGGAACGGTCTCAAGTTTAAGCTGCTTGACCAAGTCCTATGATATAAGGTTTGCTTGTGACCCACTATCAAAAAGTGTGTCAATTTTAGTATGTTTTGAAATCACCCTCACATGAAACAGTTCAATTCTTTCTTCCTCATTAGGAGCTTGTACATGGCAGTTTGAGGTACTAGTGCTGGCTTGAGTTTCAACTTCTTTTCCCTTCAAGTTTTTCAATCCCATGGCTGTAATTTTGGTTTCATCACCTGAATCTTCCCCTAAATCTTGTGGTGTAGATGTAGTAGCAGCAGTTTTCTGTTTCCCTTTGGATTTGTTAGATTGAGTTCTTTTTTCAGGATATAATTTCCAACAGTTTTTCTCCTCATGGCCTGGTTTAGAACAGTGTTTACAGATCACTTTCTCACTCTCCTGCTTGACAGATGCATTCTTTTTGCCCTTTCCCTTGGAGGTTTTCTCTTTGTTTTTCCCCTTGGGGGGCTTGTTTCTACCCTCTTCAAATGTGTTTTTTCCCCTTGCCTCTAAATGGGTAGCTTAGACACAAACCTCGTCCAGGCTAGTAGGGTTAAACATCAAGATGGTGTGTCTAAGGTAGCTATGCAAGCCACCGATGTATTTCAGCAGGGTTTCTTGGGTCTGTAAATCTACCCCTAACAAGAGAGCTCTTCTCCTGAATTCTTGGGTGTAGTCTTGGACACTCTGACCCTTAAGTTGTCTGAAATTTTGCCAGTTCATAATGGCTTTCTGCATGTGAGCAAGAGGATAAAATTGTTTTTTAATGGCTAACAGAAATTCAGGCCATGTTAAGGTAACCTTACCAAATTTCTTGATCTCCTCTTTAGTCTTGGCCTCCCACCAGATCAATGCTGCTCCATCCATTCTCAAAGAAGCCAACTGAATCTTTGTGGCATCATCATGCATATTCTGGATCCTCAAGTAAACTTCCAACTGCCTAATCCAGTTGTCAAGCCTTTCTGCATTCACTTCACCATTAAACATAGGTAATTCGAATTTTACATCAAGCTTCAAAAAAGGACTTTTTCCAGAGGATCTATGCTTATGAACAGAAGAAGACGAAGATGAAGAGGAAGAAGGTGAAGATGCGGGTGGTGGATCACCATTTCCTCCATGTCCTTTCTTGGAATGATCATCATCCTTCTTACCTCCTGAAGAGCCCTCTCCTTCATGTGGATGCTTGGACCCTTCTCCATCCAATTTCTCATTTCTTTCTTGGTACAATATCCTCACCATTTCAGTGAGGTCCAAGAAAGCCTTTCTGAAGACTCTTTCTTCTTCTCTTGGATCTGTCTCTATAGGAATTTCTCCTTCATGTTTAGACATCCTTGAAGCTTCTGCTGAGACTCTTGAGGGTGAAATTGAAGGTGGAGGTGATGGCTCTCTGGCCTTCCTTGACTGAGGATTCTCTCGTTCTCTAGTCAACTGTCCTTCCCCTCTTTTAAGTTTCAACCTGGTAAGCATCAATACTTTGCAAGACAGTTAGAAGATATTTGCACAAAAACCCTGGGCTCTGATACCAACTTGATCTGAATTTGAAACTACTTGAAATTTGTTTGCAAGGTATTCAATTCAGAATTAAACATGTTTAAAAGATTTCCATGCCTTGCAGAAAGAAAACACATGAAATTTTCAGCTGTTCATGACTCATTTAAGCATAGCAGAGTTAATTCCTTTTACTATTTAACACATTAAAATGAATTTGTTCTGCAAAATAAATCAACCACAAATGCAAAAGAAGTTGATAAAGCAGTTCACCCCCTCCAGGGCTACGTCTGCTGGGTCCAAAGCTCCCAACCGGGCTTGTCCTTGTTTTTATTAAATGCTCAAATTGAAAATATAGCTAAATAGAAGCATCTATAGGAGAAATAGATGGTAGAAATGGATTCAGAACACTTGAATCCTTCAGGATTGACTATTGGATCACCTCCAAAGGATACCTGCAACCCTATATAGTCTTCCCAATACTGGGACCTAGTGGCTCCTAGAACTTCCATGGCTTCAAAACGTCTGAAAATGACCTCTGATGGCTGTAAAACCTGCACCAATGGCTTCAGAAGGTCGAAAATACCCAAAATTAAAAAAAAAATCATCCAAAACCGCCTTTCCTAGCCAAAGTTATGGCCATTTAATGATCCCCTCCAGTTTAGCCTAAAAGAACTCCAGCTAACTTTAGTGAAGGTCCAGTTAGGCCCGCCAAATATGGCGGGCCCGCCAATTTTGGCGCTCCTGCCAGATTTTCCGCCAAAACTGCAGTCACATTAATTGTTTGCCTCGGATTTCGTGCTGACCGTTTGGGGCTGGCGGTTGGGGCTTAAGCCCGTGGTTCTGGGTCGAGGTCATATGGAAGGCGGGGCTGGCCCCTTTTGTTTTCCCGCCCAACAAATTTCAAACTTTAAACATAGTTTGTGCTGCCGGCCTCCGGGCCTGCCACGTGGCAGCTTCTGATTGCCTGCTACAAAGGGAATATTCCAAGGAATATTCTACGGAATATTCTTTTTTAATTTTTTTTTGAAAAATTAAATTTTCTAATGTTATGGACAAATTATTCTTTTTGTCATATCTTCCTCATACGGCGACCGTCTTTCGAACCGTTTGTGGCGCCAGAATTGGGAGGACGAGCACTTTCCAGTCGTTCAACTTTGACCTAGTTCTGAGCACTTTAAATTTTGAGCATTTTTACGACACTTAGGACATGAGCACCTGATCATAGGAGGAAAATGAAGCTGAGTTTGAAGCTAAGTCCTTTATAGCTGAGTGAATTTGATATTTTAACTTTAAGATCCACTTTCTAATGTTTTATTTCACCTTTTTGACATCCTTGCTAATTTCCTTTTTGACTTTTTCCTTTGCAAGTGGATGATGTTGGAGTTTTGGCAATGTTTACACTTGAATTTTTCTTGGATGAAGTTGGCACATAGAGTTTGAGTGAACATCTTAGGAATAGTAACTTATTACATATAATGGACATAAAATTACATAAATAAATAAAAAATATTACATCTCTCTTTTTGAAATAAAATTACAATCTTGAAAGAAAACTCATACTTTGGAATGAAAATTAGAGCTTGGGCAACCCTAGTTACATGTTTGCAAATCCACTTTGAATGGAGAAGGGATATTATTTCTTTCACTCTCATGCTTTTTCTGGCTTTATGCAGTGAATGGTGTTTTATTGGACCTTGGAGGAATGAAACCTAATGACCTAATGGGATATTGAATAACCAGACTTCATGTAGACTTGATTGACCCAAGACATGATGAAATGAGCGTCTATAATGAATGTATGCTCAGTAAGATGCAGGAAGGTGGGCTAGCAAATATTGATTTTTTGAAGGAGAGTGGGACTTTGACTTGAGAGCTACCATGAGTGAGTAAATTTTTGCATGAGGACCTAGGTGGAATGATAAAAAATTCAACATGGCACACTAATATGATATGAAAGAGGAGTTTTGATCACTAATGGAAGTATGCAAATAGTGACTCTAACATCGGCCTTATTTGGGGATGGCAGATCCTTGGAGGTGTCAAGAACACCATAGACCAACTACCTAACCAGGTGGGCCAATACGGTCAAAAACTTAAAACGAAATGCATGACTAAACGTTGACAACTCAAATAACTCAAACTGACTTACTCAACTGACGATTGAATATTGAAAATGGCAGAAAATTAGTGAAGCTCCATGGCCTTCACTTCGGGCTTCTAACCCAGTGATTCTCTACTTCACTCTTGCAGAAAATTAAACTGTATGTACAATGAAACTAGGAAATTTCAGAAAAGATAGTGCTTAAGGAGCCTACCATTGACTAGTCCTCCTAAGCATGGTTCTCCATTCATCTCATCCAACAAGAAAGAATTTTGTCCTCGGAAAGCTGGTGTATGATAAGGGTATTTCCATGGGTTTTCAAATGTACGATGCTTAACCTTGTCTTCATTTCTGGCATCCCAACGAAACACCACATCTCCAATTTTGAAATCATCTTCCTTTGTTTTCTGGTCATAGATTATGTTTATCCTCTCATGAAGCTTAGAGGTGTTTTGAAATACCTCATCCCATGTCTGCTATAGGTGAATCATTTGATTGATCTGGCGATGAATATCATTCTCTTCACTTCCCACTTCTTGTAACAATTTCATGACTGGGACTGCTAATGGAGAAGAAAAAACAATATCTACTCCATACACAATCTGAAAAGGAGAAATCCCAAGAGATTTCTTACTACTCACCTGATCTGCCCACAATGCATTGATTAGCTTTTTGTGCCAATTCTTTTTGTTGGCCTCCAAATTTTCTTGATGATGTTGATTATCGATTTATTGTAGGACTTCGCCAGACCATTTCCTTGTGGATAGTATGTTGTAGAATGTCCCAATTTAATGTTGTATTTGTCACAAAACTCGGTCATCTTTTTGGACTTGAATATTTCCACATTGTATGTGATAATCTTATTAGGACAACCAAAACGGGACAAGATATTAGTTTCTAAAAACTGAATGATAACTGAATCGGTTTCTTTCCTGGTTGGGATCGATTCGATCCACTTAGTAAAGTAGTATGTAGCTATCGATATCCACTTGTGTTGTGTGGATGATCATGGATTGATCTCACCTATGAAATCTAGACCCCATTTTTGAAAAGGTGCATTAACTGATATAGGTTGTAGAGGCAATGGAAGAAGTTTTCTTTTACCTTGGAAAACTTGACACTTGTGATAACTCATCACTACCTTGTAGATATCTGCAAAAAGTGTAGGCCAATAGTAACCCGCTCTCAGTACTTTGTTGGTCGTGGTATTCCAGTACAAGTGGCCCCCACAATCTCCTTTGTGGAAGTCATTTATTACCTCTTTAGACTCATCTTTAGTCAAACAGTTTAGCAACACACCTCCAGGATCTTTCCAATAAAGTGCGTTGTCCATAATGCAATATTTTGAAGCCTTCAACTTCAATGACCTACTCTTAGCCTTAGACATGCCTGGAGGGGGATTTAGATGTTGAAAAACATAAATACTATCATAATATTGAGGGTATGATAGAAAGATTTTAGATACCTGATTGAGATCCACTTCTTCTTGATTATCGAACAATGTTGCTACTAGGTTGATATCTAGAGCATGAAGGTTTGACTCGACCATGAGTTTGGCTAAGCCTTGACCCTTGATCAGCTTTGTAGGCTTGATCTCAAGATCATATTCTAATAATTCCGCTATCCATCTACCTCTTCTACCTTCCGGGTCATTCTGCACAAGAACTTCTTTTACTGCTACATTAGGCACATAAGCAAGAGTATGCGAATGTAAAATGTAAACTCTGAAATATTTGATCACCTTTACCATAGCTAAGGCCTGTTTCTCAATGATGTTGTACTTAAGGGCTACACCCCTGATGTTGCAACTGAAAAATGCTATTAGCAGCTCAGTTTTATCCCTTTTTTGCATTAATATTGCTGCCATGATATGCTCAGAAGCAAAAGAAAATATAATAAAATCATTGGAGTAATCAAGACTGATCAAAACAGGGGCAGTGGTTAAGGCAAGCTTTACCGCATGAAAAGACTTGCAGGCTTCTTCGGACCACTTCACCTCATTATCCTTTTTCAACATATTGGTCATTTCTCTAAGATGTTCAGCCAAATTAGGAATAAATCTGTGTAAGAAATTCATCTTACCATTGGATGCTTGGATTTCTTTCTTGTTGCGAGGGAAATCAATTCGCTGAATGGCTTCTACTCGTGAAGGGTTAATCTGGATGCCATCCTTCGAAATGATGTGGCCGAGAAGTTTGCCTTCCTCCATAGCAAACAAACTTTCCTTCGGATTGAGAGAGATCTCAAACTTTCTACATTTATGAAAAATGTCTCTTAATGATGCAAATGTTCATCATCTGAATGCGAAAATATAGTTACATCATCTAAGTATACAACTAAGAAAACAACTTTTTCATCTGAAAAGGCTATGTCCATGGAACACTGAAAAGTAGCACCTACATTTTTTGGACCAAATGGCATTTTTTCATATTTGAATGTGCTCCAAGGTGTGGTGAACGTTGTCTTGTCCTGATCATCTTCCTGCACTAAAACTTGATTGTACCCGAAGTAGCCATCCAAAAGTGACAGCCGGGAAGCGCCAACAACTCTCTAAAGGATATGGTCCATTTTTGGAAGCGGATAACTATCTTTCAGAGATACTTTGTTGAAATTTCTGAAGTCTAAGCAGAGCCTAATTTCTTCGATCTTCTTTCTCGTCGAGATTATATTTGATATCTAATCAAAAAATCTAATGGGAACGATGATGCCCGCCTTGAAAAGTATGCTAATTTCTTTCTCTATGGATGGTAACAACCTTGGGTTAATCCTTCTTAACTTTTGCCTAAAGAGCTTTTGAATGGGCTTAATCGGGATGGTATGCTGAATTATTTTCTTGTCATACTCCTTTAAGTTTGCATAATCCCATGCAAAAACATCAGAAAATTCAGACAATAAATGAATATATTTTCTTTTACCTCAGGAGATAATGTTTTGGAAAACTTGATCATTTTTGGTTTGTCTGATGTTCCAATGTTCACGTCTTCCACACCTTTCTCATTAGGTACTAATGTAGGCTTCCTTGTTACATCATATTGATCAAACAAGTCTTCCAAAGGTACAAGATATTTCTGAATATTGTTGTCCTTCAGCTATAATATATCAACTTGGGTTGCCTCGATGACTTGATCATCCTTATCGTAAACTTCATCCATGGAACAATTTTCAAACTCTCCTTCACTTTGAAGAAAGTTATTCACATGTTTGTCATCCTATAATACTTGCCAATATCGCAAGTTATCCAGAACAGAGGGCCGATAATTCACATGAATATAAAATTTCTTGTTTGAAAAATAGGGATTTTGAAATTGCTTGCAGCAGTAGCTAATGAATCCGCCATGAGATTCTCACTCCTTGGGACAACTGAAAGTGTATATTCAGGAAACATCCTAAGAATATCTAAAATTGCATCTATATTATTTCATTCGTGGATGGTGAGCTTGATATTCACCTTTAACTTGCTTGATCACAAGTTCTAAATCACCATACACAGAAATCTTTCGTGCACCTAACCTTTCCAAGATCTTTCAACCTGTGATCAACGCTTCATACTCCGCCTTATTGTTAGTGCAAACAAAAGCTAACTTGTATGAGTATAATCTAACATTTTGAGGGAGATTTCCTCGCTAATGATGTGGACTTCGAATCCAAATGCCAATACCTGCTCCATCTTTCCCAAGAGCACCATCAAAGTCCATGGTCCAAAGGCCATGTTCCTCTTCCAAGGGCTGTAAATCTTGTTTCTGTTTTGGATCAATCTTCTAAAATTTCTCTTCAGACTGTTCTGAATTTTCCATTACCTTCTCTGATGGTCATTCTGAGCCTTTCTCCGCCTTATCTGATGGTTTCTCTGATGAACTTGGCAACTTTTCTTTTTCCTGATCTGAAATTGTCCTTATACAATTGAAAATTTCTGGTACATCTTTAATTTCCACAAGCTGACTATCTACATCGTTCAATCCACTATCATTATATAAAATAAATGACTCTAAATCTGTATGTACATAATTTATAGGATGATTATTGGGTTTCTCCTTGCTAGTTATCCTGAATTTCATTTTGGTTTCTCGGTACAACTTCCTCAATTGCCCGAAAACCGGGATGGTGGCATAGGAGAAGTCTAATTACAATGTGCCTCTTAGTTTCGCTCCCCATGATCTTGAAAATAACATTCCAAACCGTGGTGGCATGCCAGCTACCACCACATCCATTAAAACATTCTTTGTCGGGATTTGGTCCAGGGATACTACCAAATCTTTGATTAGACCAAGACAATGGACCTTACCGGAATCAAAAGAATACAAGTCATGGTATTCACGAGTAATGTCTAGACCCGACTTTTCCATGATGGACTTGGGCATTAAATTATGGGAGGCTTCGGAGTCAAGCATGGAGTTATGAAGAATGTATTGATGGATTCTTAAACTCAAGTAAAATGGAGGAACCTCACTATCTTCTAACTGACCATCTATGGTTGGACCAAAAATCAATTCAGGTTGGTCATCTTCAACATTAACCATGTCGGACATAGGGTCAAATTTCAGCATTTTAACTATATCAGACTTGTAATGGCTATTTTTGACAAGTTCATTAAGAGGGATCGACACTTTCAACTTTGAAATTTCAGTTTCTAAATTGAATGAGTTGGATTTGTCTACCTATTTTTGGATGGTGTCTCTTTTCTCGGGCAGATCTCTTGGTGTCTAATCCTTCTTTTGACTATCATGATCCTTGTTTGGATTGCTTGTTGATGGCTGATTTACTTTCTTTGGTTAGTTTCTGCCAGCTCTTTACCTTTTCTTTGATTTCCTTAAGGATTTGATTTTTGTTGGGTATCTTTCTGTTCTGATGTCCTTTTTTGAATAGGAGTGATTGGGGAAATCTCTATTTCTTAAGGAATATTGGTTGTATTGAGAGCTGAGTGCATTTAAGTATCCTCTTTGATAATAATCAGATTGAGTTTCCAATGCATTGTCATTCGCCAGTATGTAGTCTTCACCCTTAGGATCCTCCATCTCCTCGACATACTTCTCATTTTCAGTCAAGAAAATGGGATGGTAATCTTCTCTAAAGAAGTGATTTTCCTCGACAATCAGATCTATTTCATCATCAAATTCTCCTTAAGCATAATTCTGCTGCAAGGGTGTCCAAATTGGCTGCTGAGATGTTGATGCTTCAAAAGCTTTCTCCTCTCTTTGTTTTATCTTGTATTTAGGTTGCTGTTGGTTTCTGAAGTTTGGATTTATAACTTGTGGCTCCTGAGGTCTATCTAAATTTATCATCCAGTCAGCCATTCTCTCCATGGTTCTGATGAGCACATCTAGTTTAAGATTGGTGGAAGAAGAAGGTTCTTCTTTGATGGTTACTTTCTTTTCTGGTTTCTCATGTTTCAACTGAGACTTTTTATACATCAAGGTCGCTTCCACACTTACTACATTATTCTGCATTTCTTCCAGAGTTGCAGGATCTCTTTCCCTTAGTTGATAAGCCATCTCCAGATCAAAAGCATCTAGGTAATGTTGAAGTGCAAAATCAGGTGGAGGTTTCATGTTATCCAGAATGGAATTGTAGATCTGATTAAACTTATAGTGAATTATTGAACCATCTCATTAGGATTCCTTTTCAATGTATTGTATTCCACCAAGATCTGCAATGGATTTTTCTTTTCCCGCCACCTGGCTAAGAACAACTCATTTAACCTCTAAGGAGTATCAATGGAGCCAGCTGCCAAACCACGAAACCATTTTTTGACATCTCCAGAAAAACTTTGAGCCATTAGTCTCATTTTAGCATCATCTTCATCAACCTCCTCTAAGTCAATGAAATCAACCATCTTATCAATATGTTGTTGTGCTGTGACTCCTGGGCTACCATCAAAAAGAGGAAGTCTCTGGCCATAGGTCTGAGGTAAAGCTGCCAACTAACTAGGTAATACTAAGGGTGCAAATCTCGCCATGACTGTTGGGGAATGGTGAATGGGAACTGCAATGGGTTCTGTTGGTTGGGATGAAGATGGAGGTGGTGATATGGATGTTTTTGGAGGCACAGTAGGGGATATGGCAGAAGATAAGATTTCAAGATGATAATGAATATAGGCCTTTTCTGCAGTGATTTGTAATTGATCATCTAGGCTTTGAAGTTTCTAAAAATTAGACCAAACCTCGTGCTCAAGTTTTGAAGACTGAGAAGCAGTAGAAGGTTGATTAAACAAAGACTTTGAGGTGGGAAGGTATGAGTCAAACTTTATGGGATCAAAAACTTCTTCTGTAAGACAAGACTCAGATTTCAAACGAAATAGGGATAGCTCAAATTTAATGTCAAATGAAATATCCTCAACACTAAGTATTTGATCTAGCAAGGAAGTGGTCCTTTTTGTACGTTCAGTCTCAGGGAAAGGGACTTTAGGCTTTCTTAACAATCTTTCAGGATCATCAACTAGAGAAGGAGGATTTGGGTCAGGGTTTGACCTGGTATATCTTTTCGGAGCCAGTATCTTAACAGGGTCACAGACTATATAAGGTAAAATACCTAAGACTTTGAGCTGAACAAAGAAATTTTGAAAGGAAAGTATTCAATAGAGAAGTGTTAAATTGGTAATGATCGAGAGCTTACCAATGGAATGAAGTCTGATTGAACTTGTGATTTGTAACCTTCTTCAATTTTTGAACAAACTCTGATTGTCTTCGACTGAATCAGCTGGATTAGGATGTGAAATTTTGTCTTGTTTGTCTCCTTGAGGCTAGCTCTACAACCTCAACACTGAAGTTATGGAATCAGCCTTTATGAAACTTAGTTCCATCATCTAGAGGACAAAATTCCAATGAAAACTAGTCATACACCCAAGGACAAAATTCTGATGAAAACTAGTCGTACACCCAGGGAAAATGACCCTTTCATTCCTGGCAATGGCGCCAGTATGTTATCACTCCTCTAGATCTCCAAGGCTGAGGAAGAGTCCAGCTAAGGTAACCGCATACCAACCTTTTGACTTGGTAGCTAGCCCTACCAAACCAGAGAGGGCTCTCTCCAAATAATCACAACCAAGAGTGTATAAATTCCCATTGTAGATCAACAGCTTATGCAATATACTAAAGCAAAATACAAGATCTACTTCTACAACAAACTTGCGGAAGCTTAATTGAATATGAGCAAGATCAAATAGAACACATATAACAGATGAAGAGAAATCAATCACACATGAACACAAAAGAATACTATGGGGAAAACCTCAGCTAAAAACCCTGATCTTTGTATTATCATACAAGTGGTAATATGTTCAGATTACACAAAGAATCAGCTCACAAGTTATCCTGCTCTCTCTGCAATCAAACAATACAGCTCACAGACTGAATAGACACAAGATATGCCTTCCCTCATCCCTCCAAGCCTCCTATTTCCTTACGCAGTTTTTCTTGGGATCCAATGATGCCACCTGTGCGATTGGTCCCATCACACACTCACTAAACTGAAGAAGTAACTGCGCAATCTCCAAGGAATGAATTCCTTATGTATACAAGAGATATCCTCCATGGAATATTCCTTCAATTGATAGTACACTGTCCCATCATCTGATCTCAACTGGGTATCTGTCTGAACTGACATGCATGAGCTATTTATGAAAGAATATTTAGTTATCTAAAGTGCAATAGTTATATGAATGCATGCATTAACTAACTGAACTTACAATTAGTTCATCAAACTATTTGAGCTAATCTAACTAGACTTAACTCAGTTAATTGAGCTAACTAATAACAACTCAAATTACAACTCATCATTATCTCTTTAACTAAGGGATAAATTCCTCAATTAATGGGATAACTATTTCATGTCCTCACATAGACTTCATGTTTTATTTTCTACAACTAATTAACTCAAAATGAATTAATTAATTATTTTACAAACAGCTGCTAAGATCAAATTCAAATTTTACTTCTCTATTTTAGTTCAGGGACTAACTAAAATAGGAAGGTATCCCAAAATGCTATTTATGGTAGTGTTAATTTTAGCATTTCTTGTTGCTATTTATAACACTCCCTCTCAACAAGAAAGGGATTATTAGTAACCCCAATCCTGTCTTTGTGGAACTTGAACTTTCATTTTGACAATGCCTTCGTCAAAATATCAACATCCTTTCCTCAGTCAAAACATACAGCAACAACATGATCCTCTTGACCACACAGTCTCGAAGATGGTGATACTGGATATCAATGCGCTTGGACCTATCATTAAAAATTGGATTCTTAGAGAGTTTGATACAACTCTAATTATCACAGTAGATCACAGTTGGATCCATCCTCTGACCAAACAATCCCACTAGAATCTTCTACATCCAAATAGCCTCACATGCAGCCTAACTAGCAGCCATGTATTCAGCCTCTGCTGAGCTAAGTGCAACTGATCTCTGTTTCCTGCTGTACCAGGAAACTGCAGCTGAACCAAGGTTGAAGATTCCTCCAGAAGTACTCTTCCGATCTGATGGACTCCCTACCCAATCCTCATCTGTGAAGCCCTAAAGCTTCACTCCCTTTGTTCGTATGTACCAAAATCCATACTGAGATGTGCCTCTGAGGTATCTCAGCACATGCTTCGCTACCTTCCAAAACACCTTGGTAGGCTGAACCATAGCTTGACTCAGCTGGTTCACCGAAAAGCAGAAGCCTAGTTGTGTGTTCACCAGATACATAAGTGAACCCACAAGCTGCTGATAAATAGTAGTAGCTACTACCTCACCTGAAGTAGCATCCTCCTTCCTCCAGTTCCCAGCTAGAGGAGTCTGCGTGGGCTTGCACTTCTCCATGTGAAAGCGCCTGAGTATCTCATTGGCATACTTTCCTTGAGACACAAATACTTCACCATATTTCTGCCACACCTCCATACCTAGAAAGTAGTGCATAAGACCCATGTCTTTCATTTCGAAATCTCTTGCAAGGTCCTCCTTGCAAGACTGGATCAACTGATCATCACCTGTCAAAATCAGATCATCGACATAAAGAACAATGATGAATGGCTTACCTTCTACCATGATGTGGTAAGGTTCACATCTGCTTCACTCTTGGTGAAGCCCAACCCGGTGAAATAACTGCCGATCCTGGTGTACCAAGCACGGGGTGCTTGCTTCAACCCATACAAAGCCCTCTTGAGTTGGCACACATGCGACTCATGATCGAAGGTCTCGAACCTTTTGGCTGCTCAATGTACACCTCCTCCTCAATCTTCCCATTGAGGAATGTTGTCTTCACTTCCATCTGATGGATCTTCCAACCCATATGAGCTGATAGTGCCAACATTGATCTGATAGATAAGTACCTTGCTACAGGAGCAAAGGTCTCATCATAATCGATCCCCTCGACCTATGAGGAACCTTGGGCAACAAACCTTGCCTTATGTTTCTCAACACTGCCATCAGTTGCCTGCTTTACCTTATAAAGCCATCTGGAACTAACCACTGACTTGTCCTGAGGTCTTGGGACAACATCCCACACACTATTCCGAATGATAGAGTCGTACTCCTCTACCATTGGATCGACCCAGACTAGTTGTTGCACTACCTCCTCGAATGAACAAGGTTCAGACTCTACACATTCCCCAACTAGGGCCATGTACCCAGTGTACCGCTCGGGCGACCTCCTCTGTCTGTGCTGAGAAGATGGCTATCCCACATTCTCCCGCGTATCCAACATCAACCTGTCAGCTTCCCTTGAGCGTTTCTGCCCATCTCTAGAAGTCTCAGAATGAGTGGATGTCTCCACTCCCAGATCCTCTACATGCGGCTTCTCCGCATCAATCTGAGGATCCTCCTCTTTAGGAACTGAAAGTTCCTCCTCTGCATGCAACGTGAGCTCCCTCTTAAGTGATACTTGCATGGCTTTCTGCTCGTCGAACTTCAGATCCTTACGTACCATTGTCCTCTGACTAGTAGGCAGGTACACCCGATAGTTGTGGGGTGTATCAGTGTACCCCACAAGTATTCCCAACTCAACTATTGGATCTAGCTTCTTCCAAGCATCTTTGGTCACATGACAGTAAAAGGATGATCCAAAGATTCAAAAGTGACTCACATCTAGTCACTTCTCGGAAAAGGCCTCCATAGGTGTCTTCATTCCCAGTATATGGTGCGGGCTTATGTTCTGCACGTATATTGTTGTATTGCATGCCTCAGCCCACAAATGCAGTGGTAGGCTTTGGTCATGCAACATCGCTCGAGCTGCTCCCACAATCGATCTGCTCTTCCTTTCGGCCACCCAATTCTGCTATGGGTTATGGGGTGCCGTCAACTCCCGTTTAATTCCTTCTACAGTGCAGAAGTCCCTAAACTGTTGGGAGACATACTCTTCACCATTGTCACTACGCAAGGCTTTTATTTTCTTTCCAGATCCTTTCTGTGCCAAGGCATTAAACTCACAAAACCTCAAGAAGGACTGATCCTTCTTTTGCATAAAGTAGATCCAGCATCTACAAGAAAAATCATCAATAAAAATAACATAGTACCTTTGTCTAGTGGTGGATGCTATAGAGAAAGGTCCACAAACATCTGAGTGAACTCGCTCCAGGATTGCTCCAGATCTACTGTCTCGATCCGAAAAGGAAGATTTCACATACTTACCTAAGGTACAACCGTTGCATATATTCGTCTGCTCCAGTTTTCCCTTGGGAAGTCTGGTAGAAATGTGCTACATGATCTTCAGGGCTCCATGGTGCAAGTGGCCCAATCTTCTATGCCATAGCTCGCCAACACCTTGTCTCTACACCATCTCAGCTTTGCAACTCAATGCAGCATAGTCGTCTACCTCCAGCTTGTAGAGATTCTTTATTCGAATCCCAATTCTCTTGGTCTCTCCAGTGCCGATATGCCTCAGGAATACCTTTCCTTTACTAAAGACTACATCATAGCCTTTATCTTCTAGGATAGCAACAAACACAAGATTCTTCTTTAGACCTGGTACATACTTTACATTAGTCAAGGTGAGAGCAGCTCCATGCTCCCTTTAAAACACAACCGTACCTTCACCTGAAACATGGTACTTTCCATCATCGCCCATCTCGATCCACATCTGGAGATCCTTCTCCTCCAAGGCACTGAAAATATTCTTGTCACCTGACATGTGGAATGAAGCTCCACTGTCTAGGTACCACACAGATCCCACCGTGGATGAAACCATGCAAGCGATAAGAGAGAAATATAACTCAAACTGTGAGGCCAGTGCCTCACTATCAGATCCCTTTGAGGATCCCTTCTTGGATTTATTTTGTGGACAATTTGTAGCATAATGGCCCACTTCATGACAATGAAAGCATCGCACTTTTGATTTGTCAAATTTCTTCCCACCATGGGAAGAACTAGATTTGGGATGGAACACCTTCCCTTTCCCTTTCCTTGCCTTACTTGCTAAGGCTAGGTTTTCCTCATCATCTTGCTTTGATGAGGATCCATCTCTAGTGCTTCTTCTTATCTTCTCCTGCATCAGATCCGACCAAAGTCGTTCCCAATCTGGCAGTTTTTCTCTTCCATTAACCGAGTCTTAGTAGCTATGCCAGCTCTTAGGAAGACCGAGGAGTGCAAGACTCACCATGTCATCATCGGCTGTCGTGATCCCTACACTTCCAAGCTCATCCCTGTATGTGGTGAGCTTGTTCAGATATGTAGAGATCGTGTCGCCATTTTCACACTTGATTTTCTGAAGCTTGTCTTTCAGCACCATCTTCCTCTGATCGGTGTTGTTCTGATATAGATATTTCATGTTTTCCACATTGAAAATGGTGTCTCCTTCCCATGGAGGCTCGAGACAATGTGGTCTCGAACTCCCTCCAGGAATATTCTCCTTGCTCTAGCCACACATTTCTTCCATTCCGCCAATTCTATAGCATCAGCTGCTGTCGGCTTGGGGACTTCTTGATCAATGAAGTCCTTTAGACCGTTATCCTCTAATACTACTTCCATGCGATCCTTCCAGCCTATATAATTTTAGTTTCCATTAAGGGCATACTCGAGTCTTAAACCGTTGAATGCCATTGGTGAAATTGAGATGTGATAAGAACTTTATTTCTATATTCAGGAACCTCAAACTTCAAACTTCTCCCTTCTTGTATACTTTTCTTTGCTTTGATCACCTTTGCTTTGATACCATGTAGAAATTCCCACTGGAGATCAGCAGATTATGCAATATACTAAAGCAAAATACAAGATCTAGTTCTACAACAAACTTGTGGAAGCTTAATCGAATGTGAGCAAGATCAAATAGAACACATATAATAGATGAAGAGAAATCAATCACACATTAACACAAAAGAATACTCTCGGGAAAGCCTCACCTAAAAACCCCGATCTCTGTATTATCATACAAGTGGAAATATGTTTAGATTACACAAAGAATCAGCTCACAAGCTATCCTACTCTCTCTACAATCAAACAATACAACTCATAGACTGAATAGACACAAGATATGCCTTCCCTCAGCCCTCCAAGCCTCTTATTTCCTTTCATATTTTTTCTTGGGGTCCAATATGCCACCAGTGTGATTGGCCTCATAACACACTCACTAAACTGAATAAGTAACTGCGCAATCTCCAAGGAATGAATTCCTTCTACATGCAAGAGATATCCTCCATGAAATATTCCTGCAACTGATAGTACATTGTCCCATCATCTGATCTCAACTGCATCTCTGTCTGAACTAACATGCATGAGTTATTTATGAGAGAATATTCAATTATCTAAAGTGTTGCAATTATATGCATGCATGCATTAGCTAACTAAACTTACAATTAGTTCAACAAACTATTTGAACTAATCTAACTGGACTTAACTCAGTTAACTGAGCTAACTAATTACAACTCAAATTACAACTCATCCTTGTCTCCTTAACTAAGGGATAAATTCCTCAATTAATGGGATAACTGTTGCATGTCCTCACATATACTTCATGTTTGATTTTCTACAACTAATTAACTCAAGATGAATGACTTAATTATTTTACAAACAATTGCTAAGATCAAATTCGAATTTTACTTCTCTATTTTAGTTTAGGGACTAACTAAAATAGGAAGGTATCCCGACATGCTATTTATGGAAGTGCTAATTTTAGCATTTCTTGTTGCTATTTTCAACAAAGAGGGCTAGATAGATTAGGGTTTTAGGCTAGATATAGTAGCTCAGGGTTTGTTTGATTTGATTTGATTGGGGTAATCACTGGATGAGTGAATTAGGTTAGAGAGTGAACTAGGCCAGGGCAAAAGAGAATCAAAATTGTAGAATTCTGATGGGGCAAGCTATACAAGTTACTTTAACACTTTGTAGAATAGTGATGAAATGGTTTAGATTGGTGAGGTGCTAAAATGAGCATGAAAATCACGGATTCTTTTTAAACTGAAGAAATAAAACAAATTATGATGATTTTCCCAAAACATAGCATAGAAGATGAATTTTTCTTATCACACCTTGAAAATCAAACATATTTTGAAGTGAAATGGATTATGGAAGATACAAAACATTCACACACATGTAACTAAAGAAGAAACAATGTAAAAATACCATGCCACAAGAATCCCATCAAAATAGTTGCAACTCATTCAATATAATTGATGCCAAAGCCTGAAACGTTAATACAATATCCAATGGATTCCAACATGTAGAATGACTGAGAATTACATGATATAGGCCTCAAACCAACTCATCCTAGCCTCAAGGGTCGAATCCATGAGAGGAGTACCAGTTACAACAAAAACTAAACTGATAACTAGAGTGTAGGGTGGTCAAAGTGACTCATGTAACCTGATTCATCACATCTCATGGAGGCCATTTACCTAATGTACTTACCCTAGGTAACAGTAAAAACATGATAATTACATCAATCATATGAATTACAATAGTAAAATATTGATTTCCCATAGGTAAAAATCAAATTTGGAGAATAACAGTGAAAAACTAGGCCAACTGTCAAACGCGCAACGCCATCTTCAAACCCACTTTTTCCTGCCTTCCAAGGGTCCAAATTGAGCCCATGATAGCTCATTAGAAAGCTTAGATATTAGGAAAACTTGACTCAGGATAGAGTCAAAGTTGACCAAGTTAAACAGTGATGGTTTTGGGGCACATGGTATTGTGCACCCATAGTATTCTGCCCGTGGTATTATATGTAATGGAGCTTATAAAAGGTTGGAAGGACTTCATTGTAATGTAAGACCTGGAGGTGAGCGGTGAAGGCTCATGTTGTGGAGGTAAATCCTCTCTGCGGACAGAGACGATCCCTACTAGCCTAGACCGGGTCTAGCAACAATCACACAATGCTACCACGCAAATTCCTAACTGCAAATACAAAGTAGATGGTGAGAACCTACTTGGATTCCAACGCTAGTGTTCGTCGAAGAGATGTCGCCTTCGTTCCTTTGCTTTGGCCGGTCACGATCCGCACGATCTCCGTGATAGGATACCTGCACACGCAAAGAACAACACGAAAACAAGTGTAAAATCTAGTAGATGCAATTATATATCGGTCAGAAAAGATATAACTCAACATCAAACATAAAGCAATGAGAGTGGAACCATAATGATAGTCATCTATTATTAATGAATAACAAAGAAGAATACAACCATTGTTCTGACGTCAAATCCTCCTTTGGCTGGGTAGTCAGCTACACAAGTCTTGCAAAGCTTGTTGGGATGAAGAACAAGACTCTGTCTCTTTGGGTGACAAGAATCTCCTTACTTAGATTTGGCCTTATGGGTGCAAAGAAGGCTCTTGCAGCTTCAAACTCTTAAACTCCTGGAACTATTGTAATTCTAACTATCACTCCAACTAGCTTGCTCAAGGCATAGAGACAAGCTTTTATAGATAGAGAGGGAAAGAGATAGGATCAACCACATTATTCATGGGATTGGCTTTATCACTTGGAAACTTCCATGAAAGGTGGCAAACCACTTTCCCTTCTATGGAGATTCGAAGCCAAACCATCCTAGCCCAACATAGATTCAGTTGGTGAATGGGTTGAAGAGAACCTTCGGGAGTTTGGTCGTTGAAAACTTTACTCAATTCGGTTGGCGCAAGTGCGACTCTGGGACAGAGTGCCAACGGCGCACCCTTTATAGAGGATTTCCCTCATTGGCGCGGGCAGTGAACTATGAACCCGCGCTAATGCAAAAAGAGCTGTTTTCATGAGTATTTTGCAGGAGATGTCTTTAGGGCAAATGAAGCTCATACTTAGAGGAATATGATGCAAGTGGTTTCAGGTCATGTCACTTCTCACAGGTCCTGGAATGAGTCCTCCAGTGTATACGTGAGGGGTAACAGGGACGATGACAAACGGTGAGAAATTGCTGTGTAACAGATGCCCCCTAAATCATGAGGCCCGAGAGAGAGATGGGTGAAATGCTTTACAAGAACATGCGTTACTGAAAACACGGCCGCCGGAGAACCTGCGTAAAGAAGTACAACTGATATCTCAAGTACATGATATATGTGTGGTATGGGCGCAGCCATCCGTAACAGAGTACATAATAATCTAGATCCAAGGTATGGACGCAACCATCCAGAGAGGATAGATAAATAGACTTAGGCATGGTCGCAACCATCCAGTGAATGAGTCAAGTAATAATCATAATAAGCCACAAATTGCAACCTGGATTCCAATAGACAAAATCCAGGGTCTTGCGCTCCATCTCGACCCAAATAGAGTACAAATTCAAGCATGCGAATGCATGAGTTGAAGTCGAACATGCATGAACATCGTCTGATTACCAGTCAATGATGAAAACTGTTAACAGATGCGAGAGGTACCATCAATAATGACAATGGCCCTCAAGGTACTATAGGTACAATCTAGGGCGTGTGAATCAATGAACTGGCATCGAACACCCGTAGAATCATTCGATCGGAGGCCAATGATGAAAACCTCTCGTTGAACATGAAGAACCTGCCATTGAGGCATGCAAGCTCCAAGGCACCAAAGAGAGTCTCTAGATTAGCTTCCTCGATAATAAGCTGAAGTCGACAAGAAGTGATCTTGATCAAAGGTGGGCCATAATGTTTCCCACATCATTGACACGAGACAGAGGAAAGATGTTGTGGTGATGCAAAATTATGTGAGGTATTAGAGGAGGTGGTATTAATGCAGAGGTCAACTTCTCTTGAACATATCGGCGGCACGACAGTCGATTTGGCAGTATTTGACATCAAATGAGCAGAGGTCATGGTGACAAAACAATGAGCAGATGAGAGGTCGAATAGGATAACCCAAACCCATGGAGGGTAGTGTAAAACAAGATGAGATGTCCCCACCCCGACACGAATGCAGATGAGTGCCATGTTCAAGAGTGACATACTGCTGACACGACTACAATTATGGATCCACTTTCCCCACCATTTCTGGCGAGTACCCCAGTTATTTTTATCAAGCTTGACGGGGATAGCATATGCTTGTGAGTGTCATTACGACGGAATCCGATGTCATTAAGTTTTGACGAGCCTGACAAAGGAAAAACTCGGTGTCTTTTCCTATTTAGAGAGTCTAAAAAGACAGCAAAAAGAAAAACTCCAGGGGGGTCCTTTTTCGTAAAGTTGTGTCTCTCGAGCCCGAAAAAGTATAAAACAATGCTCGAAAGAACTGCCCGACCATTATGATCGAGGAGTACTTTTCAATTATAGTGACATCGATCTGAAAAAGTAGAAAAGTGATCAACATCACGTCGTTTTGTAACCATTTACGAACCGGAAACAAAAAGGGTCCGAAGATCTTTTCGTTTTTACACGGTCGGAAAAGGGTTTAAAGACGACCGCCTCTTATTTACTTTTAACGAGTCAAGAGGGGTAACTCAGTGATCTTTTCATTTTTAAACGGTCAGAAAAGAGCTGAAAGCAGACCTCCATTTTTTATTATCTTTAACGAGTCAAAAAGGGAAAAATACTCGGCAATCTTTTCATATTTTACGAGTCAGAAAAGAGCTTAAAGGTGACTCATCCTAGAGGAACGAGTGGTATAAGGGTAGTAACTGGTTCCGGTAATGGTGGAACTACTCAAAACATGTAATGGTCAAGAGGCTGGCTAATAAAACCACTCATTGCTGCGGTTCCTCAGGAAAGGAAAAACAACCAAGTGAAATCATATGATCGGCCAAAGAGATGGCGGCGATGGAATGAAAACAACCAAGGCTCATCTAGCAGAATTCAGCGGATAAAAATGGCAATCACGAGATGTAAATTGGGTATGGGTTCATTTTTACACAAGCTTGAACCATGGAGAACTTTGCTTGGATTCGGTTTCATGTTTACACAAGCTTGAAATGAAAAACTATGCTTGTTATGAGCTCACATGCCCCCAGCATAGTGACGCAAATCGAGGTACATGCCCCCCAAGCTTCATTGCATTCAACAAAGTGGATGGAATGAAGGTTCACTCTCGAGATCGATGAAAGACTCGACTTGGAAAGGGAGTTGTTTCATTTTTTAACGAGGTTGACACAGTAAAAGAACTATCCTCATAACCCGTGTTTCTTTTTTTAACGAGCTTGACACAAGATCAGGAACTATGCTCCGACCAAACCCCGTTTCATTTTTTAAGGAGCTTGAAATAGGACAACGAACTATGCACCGTACAGACCTATTTTCCTTTTTTAAGGAGCTTGACACAGGAAAGGAACTATGCTCCGCCTGAACTTCATCAGAATGAACAGGAAGTCGGGGCTTCCAATAGTGCCACTCCCGATGGAAGGGAAACATCTTGGAAGTCAAGGCCCAATGCCCCCAGAACACTATGCACGACGGTGGCATCACTGGATCCAGGCACGGGATAGGTGGCCACGTAGTTGATCTGTGATGGGGCAGATGCAACTGGTGGATGAAAACCAGGAGGGGATGACAACTGCGCAGGAGGCACCTGGGGACGGATGAATGATAATTGATCTATCGTCACTATTCTTCCATCGTGTGGAAAGAAAACCACCCGGAAAAGTGAAGAGACCAGGGCCCCCATGGGATAAACATAGTCATGACCAAGGAGAAGACTAAAGTCTAAAACACCTTGGGTAACCAAGACGTCTATATAGACGGTTTTTCCTCCCAAAGTAATAGGGAACTTAAGGAGAACTCCTAGAGATGGACAGGCTCCTCCGTCGAAGGCAAACATATTCTGAGTGACTGGCCCAAGCTGCGGGGAACCTAAAGCTTGCCAACTAGTGTACGAAATAAGACTGACAGACGCCCCTTCATCCAAAACAGTGCCAGGTACTGCCTTAGCACATGCATGTACTGTGATCTGGAAAGGCATATGAGATGGAAGGCGACCGGCGATCAGGCGATTCCAATCAAAGGAAGCGACCAGACTAGGTGGGGGAATCGTATGATTGCCCCCATATGCTAAAGGAACCGAAGGAGAACCTTCGAGAGCAGCTGGGTTAGGAGAGTCATTTCGGGACTCAAGAGAATCTGAAGAGACGAGAAGAACATGGGCGTGATTCTCTTCCGAAACAGAGTGAGCGAGCGGCGTACTCGAATCGACACTCTTTCCGACCAATGGTTGGTCTGGAACAGGCTGGGGACAGCCGGGTTCGGAAAGAGGGGCCTGGACAAGAGAAGAATATGAATCAATCTCTTCTTCAGCAAGGGGACGATCTGCAGCTGCAGAGAGACGTTGATAACCAACGAGAAGTTGGGGTGAAGGAGCTGTAAGACTTTCCAAGACAATAGAGGCTTTATCCATTAGTGGACAAAGGTGAAGGGGATGGTTGCCTTCACAAAGTCTACAAGGGATTCGAATCTTCCCTTTTCCCTTACCATTCCCGACTGATAAGGTAGCATTGTCGTGAGCTTCAGAGGATGATGAGGTGCAGGCCGGATCGCGAGACCATACTTCTAGTACCCTGGGAATGCCAGGACAATCACGAAGAAGATGGTCCTCCTTGCATAATTGACAAGGAAACTTGACCTTCCGCGGAGGAGCAGAAGGTGGCCCGACTTCAGGTGTACGCGAGGGGGTAGCTGCACTTGGAACCTCTCCCTTAGGAGCCTTCTTCTTCTTCGTCTGCTTCTTCTTCTTAGCCACCGGGTTATTCAAATCGAGACTTTCACCAGGTGAAGTGGAAGATGAGGATGTAGAAGTGGGTGTAGAAGGGGAGAGATCCACCTTAGAATCAACATGATGTTGTTCAGGTGGAGGGACAGATTGACTAGATGGTGAGACGGCAGGGACCAAAGAGGTTGAGAACAACCAAACTGACAACCCAACAGTTAACCCTGGGAGGGACAACATCGCCATATAAGGAGCACCAACATTTCCAAAAGGAGCGAAATGACCAGGGTTCCCGTCAGAGGGGATCCCTGGGTTGGTGAACCCTGAAAAAGTTGCCATTGAGAACGAAAAGAAGCATACTCAAGCTAACACAAACAAGATCTAACTGGGTAATGTTAATCGCGACCAAATAAATTTTAAGACCCAAGGACACAACTTGACCTTTTCATGTTTTAAGAGTCGAGAAAAGGACAAAAAGGTGACTCTAGTCGCCTTCGAATGTTTTGTGAGTCCGAAGTGACAAACTGCTCAAGTGAGCCTTTTCTTTTAAGGAGTCTGAAAAGGATCAAAAGTGACTACTCTGGAGAACTAGGCAAAAGGGTTTACCAAACAAATCCGTAAAACTGCATATACACCTTGGCAGTCATATGAAAACCAAGGACTTCCCATACGGCAGTCAATCTTCCCGAATGTTGTGTTCGGTGCGTTACGGCTTGTAAGGCGGCAGACACGGCTTCCTGTGGATAAAGGATGATAACCTAGTGGGGTCTCCCCTATATACGCGACGGTACGTGGGAGCTCAAGTCCGTGCTAGACCACTATCGAGTCACAAAAGGAGGAATCACCCAACCGTAATGTGAAACAACAGTGACTAGGTTTAACGACGCCGGAGCACGTCTCTAGCCTAGACCTCTAATCAGTGAGCGTTATGTTCCAATGCGTTTTTAAGTTCATTAAGTTCATTTTATGGTTGATCTTTGATTAAGTTTCGATTTCCAGGTCCTACTGTATGTAATCCCTCACAATTCCCTAAATGCAAGCTATATGCCAAAATATATCATTTCGTTCGATGAATGCTAACTACGAGAGGGTTGAGAGCTTTCACACAAACAAAAATGACCATAAAACAATCAACAATAACTCTAATGCAGCTAATGGCAATTAACAAAACTTTTCTCTAAAGTTACTAATCGTTAATAACAATGAAAAGCTTTATTTTCCATTAACTAATGGAAAGCAAAAGAGATTGTTTGTTTATTTTTAATGGAAAAGTGCACTAAACAAATTTTGAGAGATAGTAACACCGAGAAAAAGAGACAAATTTCACTCAATGAAAATACAATCAAGTCCATAAATACCAAGGCAGTCCTTCAGAACCAAGAGAAACACCAAAGACTTCAATGAGCCATGTGATCTAGGCCCAAAACGAAGCCGAGCGGAATCCGAGTGAAAAAGAAGTAAATCACTCAAATAACGCAATAAAATACTTAACAACCACTGAACAAGTGCAAGAGAGTACCCAAAAAATCGACTGGAATGATAGAAGACCAAAAATTTGACACACAAAGCCACTAGATGTCCTAGGGCTAAAACGTGAAATCGATAGAAAATGGCAAACACCCAAAGTATGCAAATGTAATCTATGCACACTTTTCATTCATATCCTGAAAATGAGAATTCTAATTATGCAAGTCTGATCTATGCAAGAGAATTCTCAAACACACGATGATTCTAATGTAATCTAAGAACCAATCAATTGCAAATCAAGAAAAACGGGTGTGAGTTCCAAAGATCATAAACTAAAAACACTCAAAGGCGATTAACACTCATACACAATTTAGCCCCCCCTGCGAATGAGGGGGAATTTTTTTTGCAAAAATAAAAGCAAAAAGATGCAAAAGTGTGAAAAGACTGAGACAAACCTCCAAGTAATGATCAAAGGAAATAAAATTAATAATTTCTCGAAAAAGAGACTCAAAACCAGTCAAACAAGACTCTGACACACTCCAGTGATTGAAGAAGATGTGACAAGATACAAATCCAAGCTCAGAAGGCTTGCAAACAAGCAAACTAGAAAAGTTGATAGGCCTGGCGCGACTATCAGGCTGCAACTCGCGCTTTTATGGGATTGGCGCGGGTTGTCTTTGAGCAACTTGCGCCAATTGGTGCGACTGTAAGGCCAAAAAGTGCGCTAATCGAGTTTGCTAAGTTAAAAACAAAAGCAAGCAACCCAGGGCTTGAAAACAGTATCTAGGCAAACCAGGGAGAAAGAAACAGCAAGAAATCCGACCCAGAAAGCTATCTAAGCAATCAAACGAGAAACCAAAGAGACAAGACTTCCCCAATGGAGTCGCCAAATTGTTGTGGAGGTAAATCCTCTCTACAGACAGAGACGATCCCTACTAGCCCAGACCGGGTCTAGCAATAATCACACAATGCTACCACGCAAATTCCTAACTGCAAATACAAAGTAGATGGTGAGAACCTACTTGGATTCCAACGCTAGTGTTCGTCAAAGAGATGTCGCCTTCGTTCCTTTGCTTTGGCCGATCACAATCTACACGATCTCCGTGATAGGATACCTTCACACGCAAAGAACAACACGAAAACAAGCGTAAAATCTAGTAGATGCAATTATATATCGGTCAGAAAAGATATAACTCAACATAAAACATAAAGCAATGAGAGTGGAACCATAATGATAGTCATCTATTATTAATGAATAACAAAGAAGAATACAACCATTGTTCTGACGTCAAATCCTCCTTTGGCTGGGTAGTCAGCTACACAAGTCTTGCAAAGCTTTTTGGGATGAAGAACAAGCCTCTCTCTCTTTGGGTGACAAGAATCTCCTTACTTAGATTTGGCCTTATGGGTGCAAAGAAGGCTCTTGCAGCTTCAAACTCTTAAACTCCTGGAACTATTGTAATTCTAACTATCACTGCAACTAGCTTACTCAAGGCATAGAGACAAGCTTTTATAGATAGAGAGGGAAAGAGATAGGATCAACCACATTATTCATGGGATTGGCTTTATCACTTGGAAACTTCCATGAAAGGTGGCAAACCACTTTCCCTTCTATGGAGATTCGAAGCCAAACCATCCTAGCCCAACATAGATTCAGTTGGTGAATGGGTTGAAGAGAACCTTCGGGAGTTTGGTCGTTGAAAACTTTACTCAATTCGGTTGGTGCGAGTGCGACTCTGGGACAGAGCGCCAACGGCGCGCCCTTTATAGAGGATTTCCCTTATTGGCGCAGGCAGTGAACTGTGAACCCACGCTAATGCAAAAAGAGCTATTTTCATGAGCATTTTGCAGGAGATGGCTTCAGGGCAAATGAAGCTCATACTTAGAGGAATATGATGCAAGTGGTTTCAGGTCATGTCACTTCTCACAGGTCCCGGAATGAGTCCTCCAGTGTATAGGTGAGGGGTAACAGGGACGGTGACAAACGGTGAGAAATTGCTGTGTAACAGCTCACTTGGTAGGACTGGCCAGGGTTTTGGCCAAGGATAATGGAATTTCATTATGGTTGGGTTTTTCCCGGATTTGGGTTTTCTTGGATAAACATGTGTGTTTATGTGTTTATGGTTGTTGCTGGTTATTTTTATATTTATTTCTCTCAGTAATTATTTATGTCATGTAGTAAATTTCTTAACCACTGGTATCAGAGCCAGATATTGGCTTCAAAGGGATTCTTTGATGCTAGGGGTTTATATTGGTTGATGAGATCAATGCAGCGTTTTTTACAGATCTGAAAAATAATGGTGGAACAATAGTATGCAGAAGAACCTCGAGGAGAATGTGCAGAAGATAGTGCCATAACTGCTAGGGATCATAGTGCATTTGTGATATTTACGGTTTGGAACATGTTGACAAATTGTTCGGGATTCATGCGACTATTTAAACAAGCTTGAGAGATACCTTTGGTAATATTAAAATTCAAGGTTGATTTTGTTCGGAGCTTTTTTTCGTAGGGAATCGATAAGGGATATTTCCCGCGTGTTCTATGCCATGTTGAAAGATGGAGTAGGCGTGGGCTGCATGCAGGTCAGCAGAAGAAAATTTTTCATGCGGCTTCGAAAATTATTCGTTTTCTATTATGTGAGGGCACCATTTCTAGAATCTACGAGGTTCTCGTCAAGCTCTTAGTTGGAGCGGTTTGATGGAAGTTTTTGAGCAAATCAAATTGAGAGAGGATGGATCAGAATTGCAGCAGCAATAAACAAAAAAAAAAATAATGAAGTCAAAATTATTGCATGTAAATGGGCATACTACTGTAAGACCTGGTAAGACATGTGTACCCCTTGGTTATCACCAGTAAAGTATGGGTTAGACCTAGGTGATAGGGGGGATGTCCGATTAGCAATACCCCGGGTAAAAAATTTGAAGGGGGTAAGAGCTAGAGTGAGGGGGATTGTCTCACTTAGAAAGTTTGGCTGGAGTTAGTCAAGGAACCCAAGTCAAGTTTAAGGGGTGAATTGTTAGGTAAACTTGACTCAGGATAGAGTCAAAGTTGACCAGGTTAAATAGTGATGGTTTTGGGGCAAATGGTATTGTGCACCCATAGTATTCTGCCTGTGGTATTATATGTAATGGAGCTTATAAAATGTTGGAAGGACTTCATTGTAATGTAAGACCTGGAGGTGAGCGGTGAAGGCTCACTTGGTAGGATTGGCCAGGGTTTTGGCCAAGGATAATGGAATTTCATTATGGTTGGGTTTTTCCTGGATTTGGGGTTTTCTTGGATAAACATGTGTGTTTATGTGTTTATGGTTGTTGATGGTTATTTTTATATTTATTTCTCTCAGTAATTATTTATGTCATGCAGTAAATTTCTTAACATTAGCATGTCTAGTTTCCAAAACTTCCTTTGGTTTTCAAAATGGGATTGATTTGACCCCCCAAAACTCCATTCCCCCAATACTAGTCAAACGCGTAGTGCCTGGTCCAAAAAGGAGGTAGAAACATGATTTTTTGGTAGTTTTTTTCCTTTTTCACCTGCCATTTTTGCATTCCAGGGCTGGAAACATGGTTTTACTAGATGTCTTGGTCCTTCTGAATCCGTTGGTGCCTTCCATTCCTCTAAAAAGTGTCCCAAAAAAGTGCGCAGTGCCTAGGGCGCTACGCATTTGACCATGCAGCTGATATGAAATTGCCTCAAAAAACACAGAAAAGGCAGTATTACCAAAAAATGAGCAAAGAGTTTGAAAAATTGGTCAAGGAGCTGATGTTTGGTGTGGCTAGTCATGGAGTGAAGCCTCTGCAAGTATATCAAGCTTTTTCTTCTCTTCTTGGTGAGTTAGGGCTTCAATTTTTTCCTTAGCAGCCTTGAGCATTACCCTTGCTATTTGGTTTCTTTGGAAATAATACTTTGCCATTCTTCTCTGAATTTTATTGTCTCTTTTGGCCTTGTCTAGGAGCTTTTCAAGATGATTGTTTACCCTCTCAAGCCAATGCTCCCGATTCTCATTGATCATTTTGGCAAATTGTTCATTTAGGGTGAGCTCATTAGCTAGTTCAGCCTCTTTCTGTTTTTCTAGCTCCAATGCTCTTTTTAGGCTTCTGGTCCTTGGTCTTCTTCTTGGAACTTGTTCCTCTAGTTGATCACCATATTCTCCATATGCTTCATCAACTAAAGCCTTGGCCTTTTTGTTATCGGGAAAACTAGTGTCTATACAGAGCTGCTAGTCCCACTAAGGCTGGTAGCTACCTTAGGAACAAACACACTAAAAACTACTTTCGTTTTCCTTTATGAGAAATAGATAAGAGAAGAATAAGGAGACCAACCTCTGTTTTGCGCTTGGTTCCTTGCTTGATTCCTCTCTCTTCTAGTAGGTCTTTGCCACTCGCTTCCTTGTCTACCCAACTTTAAGGAGTACCTGTAGAATCAAAGCAGCATAACACTATCCAAGAACATAGATCTATTATCATAAAAAATATAGGATCAGATGTACATTGACCACACAAATCCATAAATAAAAAGTCATACAAGAATGTGGAGGAAAACTTGAATAGCTTTATTGATAATCAAGAAAGAGCAAAGAGGATTACAACCAATTGTTCTGACCCAGCATCATCCTCTCAGCAATAAAGCCCTTCTTCACCTCATGAAAAGCTTAGATCACTCAACACTATGATATTGCACCAAGAAACCAACATCACTTCCTTACAAGATACAAAATTCCATCCTCTGGATCTCTGGGATGAGGGATGCACATATAGACGTTTGCAAGGGAGGTGAGTCAGTTTTTGAGATTTGATTAGTGTCTTCTCTCTGATAGTTCTTGATTCCACTTGGATATTGATGATCTCTTACTCATCCCTGGTCGAATTCAGAGAGGCAAGTGTCACAGGAGAGGTTTCTGGAAGATTCCATGCTCCTCCACCTTGCGGATTGACCCTGCCATTTGCCCCTTCTCGCCCATCGCACCCCATAGAAGGGTTTTTTGACATGCATCACAGCTACTGTGTGTATTCAGGTGGGATGCAACGCACTTTTCCTATGGAGCAGGTGAAATGGTCCAGTTTTGACCAGTTATGAGTAGTTTTTCATGGAGAACTTCTGGGAGATGCTGTAATCAGTTGACCTTGTTCTTTTAGGGGTTGGAACAACACCTTTAGGGACTTAGGAGCCCTTGGTTTATGGACATTTATTCTTGGGGTTGTAGTGCCCAAAAATGTCTATAATAGTTGCCCCCTAAAGCATGAGGTCGTTAATCTTTTGATGTCCGGTGAAATGCTTTATCATGAGGATCCGAAGTTTTTTCGAGCTGGAAGGCGACCTGTAATAAGATACAATACACTAAATTATCTTCATATTATTTTCATGATCTAGCTGAGGCGGGCATTCCCATGCTCAACTTTATAAATTCATTTTCAAGTACATAGGACAGACAATCGTCTGAGTGTAGACTGATGATTCTGGTAGAGCCATCATCCCTTAGATTGGATGATTATCTATGCAGCAATGATGTACATTTGATGTCTTTATTTTCCTGAATATATATCGCAGCCCGGATGGATGAAACTAGATCCGGGGTCTTCAATCTCGTTCGATCTTCACTCAAAGTACAAGTTGATCCATGTGAGAGATGTTCTGGAGTCGAACATGGAAAGACATCACCTGATTACCAGCCAATGATGTAAGCTGTTAACAGGCGCGAGAGGAATCACCGATAATGATAATGACCCTCAAGGTACTGCAGTACAATTCATGTGGTGTGAATAAGAGACTTGACATCAAACACCACGCAAAATCTTTCGATCGAACGCCATTGATGTAAACTTGTCGCCAAAAGTGAGAAACTTGCCATTGAGGCATACAAGCTTCAAAGTATTGAAAGGGTTGTTCCTAAATCGACTTCTTGGATAATGAGTTGATGTTGACAAGAAGCGATCTATCATAGGAGGGCCTTAGTGAATCCCACATCAATGACACGAAACAGAGCAAATGATTTTAATGGAGGTGAAAACGATCTGGTGATATACGGTTCAGGGTGGCGGTCATGAAATAATGGAGCGAAAATGTATTATAGTGGGTGAGACACAGGTGAATTCTCTGAGCGACTTCTCTTGAACATATCGGCGACACTGACATGATGGATTGGTAGCATTAACCCCAAATGTGGATAGTGTGATGGAACCATGGTGATGTGACCAGTGAATAGAACAACCCAACCCGACTCGGATGCAGAGTGAAAGTGTCATTTTCAAGAGCGACTTGCTACCAACAAAGTTTCTTCAAGTTTTCTACCCAATTTTTCCCCAATCATTGCTGACCAGTACCTCTTTATTTTTGTCAAGCTTGAGGAGGATAATATATGCTTGTTCTATAATTTGCCCTTCGGGCAAACCCATCGCTATGTTTTAACGAGCCTAGCGCTAGTGAAACTCATTCTTGTCTGTTATGGACAAGTTTGTCGCTATTAGGTTTTAACGAGTTTAACGAAAAAGATAACTCTTCCTTTTCAATTTTAGAGAGTCTGAAAAGGGACGTAAAGGAAACTCCAAAAGTCCTTTTTCGTCATCTAATCCCTTAAGTCCAAAAAAGTATAAAATAATACAAAAGGGATGAATTTTCAGTAATTTTAACGAGCCGAACAAAACAAGCGGTCGATCTTTTTGTGTAATAATCCCTCAGGTCCAAAAAGATTAAAACTAAAGGATGGATAACACTTCTGGTCACTTTAACGAGCTGGAGAGGCCAATGGCTTGACAATCTTTTCATATTTTATGAGTCAGTTGAAAAGAGCTTAAAAGAGACTCGTTTTTTGAGGAACGAGTGATAGATTCGGGTAGCAGCTGATTCCAGGTAAGGTTTGGAATTTTCCAATCACGGAAATGTCACAAGGATGGCTAACAAGATCACTCTTCGCAGCTGTTCCTCAAAAGGGGTAAACAATCAAGTGGAGGTGAATGATCGGCCAATACAGAGTGGAGGTGATGATGAGAACACGACCAAGGCTTCAAAGGCTGAAGTAATACATTCACGATGGTTATTTACCAGAAATTGGTTCATTTTTTATTTTAAAATGAGCTTAAACTTTGGAGGAACATTTGCTCATTGCTTATGTTTATTTTTTAACGAGCTTGAAGTCCGCGTTAAAATTGCTCGATATAACAGTCATTTCTTGACTTTACCATTAATGACTTTGTTCCTTCAAAGGTTGTGCTGCATGCTTAATTGCTTCATCAAACTAGTTAGAAATGAACAATACATGTTTGGAAAATGAGTTAAGACACTAATATTTTACTTGAATTACGTAAAAAGTAATTTAAAAGTGCTTTTACCCCTCATTTTACCATTTCATTTGAACTTTGGTCTGTTGGAGCCTTGGAGGTGCTTTCCCCATTAATTTTCACCAGCTGATTTCAGAAGATTCTATGGACAATTTTTGGTGCCGTCTGGACCAGGTAGGAGCTAACCCTGAGATCTTTCAGTTCATCCTTTCCATTTTGCATTTTGAGCCTGATTTCTGGTTTTTCTGAGCCTCTGGGGTTTGAAAAACTTGCTCTGGCTCCATTGCACCCTTTCTAAATCAAAATATGTGTTGCATGTTGGCCTACTCACTGGACAGTTGGCATGCAACGCACCCAGAACACTGTTGGGGGTGCGATGGGCGCAAGGAGGGAAATTTGTGCACAGTTTTCAATGGAAATTTTTGCCTATTTCTCACCAAATCAGGATCTAACTCTTCTCTTGTTTGTTTTCAGAGATTTATTGGAGAAAAATGCCTATTACATGGCGAGAACGTGAGCATGAAGAAGAGGACATGCTTTCTTTACATGATCCGGTTACGGTAAATGCACCGCGGAACTGTGGCTTGCTCAAGTTTGTCCACATCTCTAGCATGAGGCAACAAATCAACTTGTTGTAGTATTTGCTTGACGCCTGGGACCCTACCAGCCAGGTGTTCCAGATTAGGGGCAAATCCATCCCTTTAACTGTCGTGGACATCTATCTTTTGACCAGCTTATTGAGGCGGGGTGCCCCTATCTCCTTATCAGGTTCGACCCGTGGGGGTGAATCTGTGAGAGAATAAATTCGCAGGTATTGCAGAGAGGGATCTCAGCTGAGTAAAGATGGCAAGATCATCATCTGAGATGTCACTGAAAGGTCCCTGAGGACCATTCTATTCACCTTTGGTAGGATGGCTGGTGGTGCGGCTCTTCACGTGGTCAACCGGTCTTATATGCAGTATGCCTTAGAATGTCTCGAACCGAAGGTGTTCAACTGGTGTGATACATTACTCTTTGTGATGAAAGAATAGTTGACCAAGGTGAAAAATAGAATATTGAAGAACTTTGGATATGGTTCTATTTTGACCGCTTTTTCCTTGGAAAAGATCCCGTTGATGCAGTCGCAGTATATTTCACTTGGTTTACCTCCACCGACTGAACCACGGATGCAGAGATGGGTCGACCATATGTCCAAACATGTTGGTCAATCTCAGATTTCCTTTTCTGATACCTTCTTCGGGTGGTTCGATCGTCACGAGATGGTTTTTTGAGTATCCATATGCTGGTATGGACTTCCGGGGTGACCCGGATTTGGTACTGCCAGCTGGAGAGCAGTGGGGTGCCATCGGTAAATTCTTTGACCATATTTCTGTTTATCATTTCTCTTTATAATGTCCTTGTGCTTTATTCTATCAAGAATAATCAGAACTCATGTGCTCATGCAGATGTTGGTCCCGTTCGGCCAGTAGTACACCTTAGAGTGCCAGTTGCCGCTCCAGTAGGAGAGGTTGTGGGAAGGGCTATCCTTCGCGACCTTGATGTGGCCGAGACTCTTTCAGCATTATAGGATCAGGTCGAGGACCTCACTCTTGGTATTCCAGATGTGAGGACTGACGAGCTGCCTCTAAGGTTGCAGCGACATACTATTGGCGTGCCAAGTCGATGGACTAGGCTTTTACGCATGATTGCATAGGCGGTGACTTGTTATCACCAGCATCATTAGACTAGGGTGCCCCCTAGCATTTTGAGTTTTGGGTCATTTGACCAATTTTGTCTTGGTTACAGGACATTATGTGTAAACCATAAATAGTTATATATATATATATATATATATATATATATATATATATATATATATATAATTTTTTTTTTTTTTTATTCGGAGTTCTATTTTGGTTAAGTTACATGATCCGAATGCAAATGTTGATGAAATGCTTCTTTTTATAAATGTTGCAAATGTCTATCTAACACATAATTTGTCAATGAGTCAGTTAATGTGTTTAAGATTATGGAAATATGCTGATATCGAATAAAATAAAATTGCCTTTCCAAAATCTTGACCCTTAGGAACATGAGATAGATAGCTGGATTTCAGACGGAGTAGATACCAGTGAGTTGTAGTATGACGAGCTGTGAGTCTAGCCTGACGACAAGTCGGCGTATGCCATGTGTGATGGCGATGTTATTCGTTGATCGACCAATACATACCCCTCTGAAACTTACTAACTTGCCGCTTGGATAAAAAATGGCCCAGGCCGCAGAAGATAGGTTCCGCGAACTACGACTTGCTCCGTCGGCATATCCAACAAAAGATTCCAATAGGTTCGACATCTGTGACAAATGTAAAAAGTGGATTTACTTGACCAAAACGATTACCCTTAGCGAAAACAAAAATGTAACAAAAGCATATAGGTTACCACACTGAATCATGCATAGTAACGCTTAAGGTACAACCCGTTACGGGGTTGCGCCAGTGGAATTCCGTCGTAATCCATTAACTCGTAGGCTCCTTTTTTTAATACACGTTTAACAATATAGGGGCCCATCCATAAAGATTTGAATTTACCTGCTCCCAATTTATCGGATTCTTGGTCGTAAAGTAAGACCAGGTCACCTTTTGAGAAGACACGGGGTTTGACATTCTTGTCGAACTGCGCCTTGACTCGTTTCTTATGGGCTTTGTTAGCCAAAGCGGCATCACGACGGGTTTCATCCAATTGGATTAGTTCCAAGAAACGAGCCTCCTCTTTTGAAGTTCCGGGGAGAAGGTCGATTGCGAGTTTGAGGGACGAGATTTCACACTGAACTGGTAAGATTGCTTCTAGGCCATACACCAGTTGGAAGGGTGTAAACCCAGTTGCATTCCTTACCGATGTTCGGTATGCCCACAAGGCCGAGTACAGGATCAAGTGCCAACTCCTTTTGTGGACTCCAATCATCCTTTGCAGCGTGCGCTTCAGGACTTTGTTGATTACTTCAACTTGTCCGTTGGCCTGTGGGTAGTATGGAGTAGAGTTGTCGTGAGACAACCCTAATTTGGTAGCTAATTCGGCCATCATGTGATTGAGAAAATGCGATCCATGATCTGTAACTATAGCCTGTGGAACGTCGAATCTGGCGACTACATGATTGAAAAAGAAAAGGGCAGCTGTTTCACCAGTGTTATCTAATGTAGGCATCGCCTCGGCCCATTTGGTAAAATAGTCCACTGCAACTATGATATACCCATGCCCCCCGGTCGAGGTGGGGTTACATGTCATGAAATCAATGCCCCATTGGGCGAATGGCCCAACAACAACTATTGGCTACAGAGGTGCAGGTGGTATTCTGGTTTTGCTATCAAAAATTTGACAGGCATGGCAACTCCTGACTATGGTTATGCAATCTTTGAACATTGTTGGCCAGAAGTATCCTGCTCGTAAAAATTTTTGCACTGTAGCGTAACCAGATTGATGCCCCCGCACGCGCCTGAATGGCAATCATTCACGAGTTTTTCGGCTTCCTCATGGGTGAGGCACCTCCTCAGAACTGTATCGACGCCACGACGGTAAAGTGTATCACCGACGATCATGTAGTCTTTTGATTGGTATCGAATATGTTTTTGTTCGGAGTGGGAGGTATTAGGCCTATATTTTTGGGTTTGGAGATAGATGATTATATCTCCATACCATAGATTGCTCGAAGATATCAAAAACAAAGATTTATCCAAAATTGTTTCATCTGATGTTTCATTGTTGGACGACGACGGGAGATCGCATAGTAATTCTGTGAAAACCAGGGCTTTCTTTGATTTGGACTTTAAAAATTCCAGATCAAACTCTTGTAGAATTGCTATCCATTTTGAATATTTTCCCCCCAGCAACTGTTGCGACAATATATAAGTCATGGGGTTGCAATCTGACGGAATGGTAGTTTTTTGAAAGAGGACATAGTGAGGACAGCTGCGAGCGCCAACTTTTCAACATAGGAATATTTTCTTTCTGTATCATTTAAGTTTCTACTTAAATAATATATAGGATGTTCAATTCCGTTGTCTTCTTGAACTAAAACCATTGCGATGGTTGTATCCGCTGCAGCGAGATACAGGTTAAAGTCTTTTTGATAATCAAGAGCGTACATTAATGATGCTTTTATTAGGGATTCTTTTAATGCATCAAAGGAGGCTTGTGCGACTTGATCCCAGACGAAGGGCACTTCCTTTTTCAATAGACGTGTATAACCTTTAGTGAGTTCAGTGTAATTTGGAATGAACCTCCTCAGAAAGTTTGCTTTCCCTTGGAGTTTCTGAATCTGAAGCAAATTTGAAGGTGGAGGCAAATTTATGATTGCCTGAACCTTACATGGGTTGAGACGAATCCCGTCTTTTGAGACTACAAAGCCAAGTAAACGACCAGAACTGACATAGAACACACATTTGTGTGGATTGAGTCGTATCTTGTAGTGTCGGCAACGTAGAAATATCGCTCTCAAATGCTGCGGATGATCGATCCGCTTTCACGAATGAGCCGGAAGGTCATTGAGATATGGTTGAACAATGTTTTTGATGTCATGGAAGGCATAATTCATTGCCCTCTGAAATGTTGCCCCTGCGTTCTTTAAACCAAAGGGTAATTTTAAATTTGCGAATGTGCCCCACGGAAAAATAAATGCAGTCTTTGACTGGTCCTGTGGGCGGATATTTATTTGATTATACTCGGAGAATCCATCCATGAATGAAAATATTTCGCATCTGGTGCATTCATCAATTATCTGGTCAATAAAGGGTGTAGGGTAGTTGTCTATTGGACAAGCTTGATTTACATCCCTATAATCGACACACACTCTAATCATTCCTTGTTTTTTCATAACAGGAACAATGTTCGATACCCAATCAGTTAGAGGAACCGAGTAAATGAAATCAACATGGAGAAGCTTTTCAACTTCTGCCTTGATGGCAACGACTTTCTTGGGGTGCACCTGCCATAGTCGTTGTCGTACTGGTTTGACATCTGGATACATCTTGATTTCGTGTTCAACTATACTCGAGTCAATCCCTGGCATTTCATCATATGACCAAGCAAAGACATCTCTGAATTTGCAAAAAAGAGATTTATATATTTCTAGTTCTGAAGGAGAACAACATTTGCCAACATAAATATTCTCTACAACATCTGTTTTGGTTGAGATATTTATGGCGATAGTCTCTTCAATGTTGGACAAGTTTCGTTCGGAATCCACCATGTTTACAGTATTTAATAGGAAATCAAAAACTGAAGGATGATGAAGGTCATCAAGAGTATCTTCTTTAAAATTCGGAAGATGGGAACGATGGTGGTAATCTTCCCATGGCGCCCCTTCAATTTCCATTGATTGAACAATTCTTCGTCGGTGTAATGCACTTGCGACCAAGGATCTAAAGGGGTGCCATATTCCTTAGACCTATCTATCCAAACGCTTGATGAGCGTTGATTCGGGTTTGCCTCCCATGCCAAAAACATTGATTGCTACAATATTTCTATTGGGCTTGGAGGAAATACCTGCGTATGATCCATGTTTATATCGTTTTCTGAAGATATCATATTGCAGGTTCCTACCGACGCTACTTCCGCCAGATTGATTGGAGGCGGAAGGGCAAAATTCCCCATTAATATAGGGTCTTTTATTAGGCCTACTCTGATATTTTGAAGCATATGGGGGCTTCCATGGATCATCGGAATGCTTCCCGTAACTTGGGAACTATTCGGGATAAATGTTTGTTGGTCGACGATCGTAATTCCTCCTTGAAAAGGAAATGCAATCTTCCTAAAGTAGGTCGACACAACTGCAGCCATAGCATATATCCATGGTCTTCCCAGTAGGATGTTGTAATCGAGGTTTCCGTCGATTACTTCGAAATCTATTTCTATTGTTTTCCCTCCTTGTTCAAATTGCAAGTTACTTAGAATACCGTATGGGGTATACGTTCGTTCATCAAATGCTTTTAATGTTGTCGAAGATTGCGACAAGGTTGGAGATCCTAAATTTTTACAGCAACTCATCGACATAATACATGTAGATGCCCCCTCATCAATAATTGTTCGATGAACAGTTTTGTTGAGGGCTTTCACTTGAATGAGGAAAGCTAGTTGACCTGGTAACTGAGGATCGTATCCTTTATTATTAAAGGACACAAGATTAGAATCCTTTGGGTCTATCCCACCGATAGCTGATAATAAAGCCTGCTTTTGGGATGGGCAATTTTGCAGTACCTCAAGTTTCGACATAGCATATGGCGATTGGGCTATATCTTTCACTATATTATAATGCTGTGCTGCTCTGGCACGAGGATTAAATGTCGACTTGTGTACTACTCCCTTTGGCAGTTTTATTGCTAGCTCAGGAATGATGGGCGGCGCAGCTTCTGTTGAAGTTGTTGTTGAACTACTAGGTTGATCTTTATCCTTGTTGTTCGACAGCTGTGGATTCCCGTAATCTTTGTTCCTTGTCGATATCAAAGCATCATTTTGCTGTTTCAAAACTGACAACATCAGTACTTGGGACAGGGAAGCATTTTCACTAGCAACCAGATTTGTTCCTGGATTTGGAAACGGATCAGTCAATACGACCGAGGTTTTTGAACTCTTGAGGAATCTTTTAAGCTCAGCCTTATGTGGAAAATCTCTTGTCCAATGATCCTCATCACATATTATACATGGATTTTTTGGTTTCCTATCTCCAGGAGGGTTTGCAGAAGATTTTTCTGGTGATGATTCCTTCTATTTCTTCTTCTTCCCTTTGTTTTTCTTCTTGCCTCCCGGTTGCTTGGTTTCTTTTCCTTTATCTGTCGAGATGGCATTTACTTCCGAGGCGAGAAGTTCTTCTTTTGCATTCTAACTGGAAATATTACGGGCCTTTTTAGATGTAGCCTTTTTCTATTTCGTGTCTGTCGTGCCAATCACGCCATCACCGACATGAGAGTCATTGTTCGATTTAGGAGGACGGGGGACGGAAAATTCCGGTCTGAGAGCGTTACAAATTTTATCGTAGCGCGTGCCAGACTGAGTATAAATCAAGTCTAAATATTGTGCACGAGCAATAACTTTCTCTTCAATGACGAATCCTCCTTTTGCCACATCTTTTGTAATGGAAGGTAATAAAGACTTAATAAACCATTCAGCTAACAGCTGATCAGGAACATACGTTTTTACCATTCTACAACGACGTCACCACTCATGAATATGATCGGATATGTGAGTGGCCGTTGTTTGCTTGAAATTGGTAAGAAGTTCTATTCTCGTTTCGTACCTTATCGGTAACTGAAAATGGGTTAAAAAGGTTGTGGCTAGTGTACTGAAGTTGTCAAACGAAGCTCTGGGTAACTCGATATACCATTTTGTTGCCGGACCAGTTAACATCCTCTGAAAAAGGCGAAGCCTAATCGAATCATTTTTTACGGTGTTTGATGAACACCACAGATGAAATGTCATCACATGATTCGACGGGTCTTCACCCGGATTTCCATTAAATTTAGGAATATCTGACGGAAGTTTATGCGGAATCGCTGGCCACCAAGGGGCTTAAGCAATTGGATCGTTTGTTAACCTATTTAGATCTGGTAACTCCAAAGTTTCCACGAAGGGTAACTATTGATTCAGGTTTGGCAAAGCATACCCAAGATATGATGGAATTGCCTGAGCAGTTGGTCTTTGCATACCAGCATATTGCATTTGATGCTAGTAACTTTGGTAAGGTTGATGGGCATAACCATTGTAGAACGGTTGATTTTGACCGTTTTGAATATACGACTGCCCACTATTTGCAAAGATTTGTTTCTCAGATCCTTGGTATACTTGTTGGAATTGCGGTTGTTAGTATTGCACAAGCCATGGTTGTGAAGCCATGTGTTGTTGTCCAATACTGACTGTTTGACCAAGATGAGGGGTAATTGTACCCGTTTGGGGCTGTTTTATTCCACTAGTTGGCGATTGTGGTTGAGTCGTAGGGACAAGAGGTTGTTGCATTACCACCTGAGAAACCTGAGGCTGGCATACAACAGGCAACGCTTGTACTTGCAACACCATCACAATAGCTGGCGTAGTCGGTATATTTGACACAGGTAAGCATTGTTGCATCGAATATACAACTCTTGGTTGTTGAGGTAGTATCTGTTAGCCTCTTGTTGCAACAGGGTATCATCTTTCATGATTGACATTTTTACATGCCAAATATGTCATACTTTGCAAACTGCAGTGTTCCATATTTCCAGATGAGACCAAAGAAGAAAGCCATGAAGTGTGCTGGTCCAAATGCCACTGCTGATTCCATTTTTGAGGAGTTGTCCCAGTTTTGAAGAGTTTTCATTTAAGGGAGGTCCAAACAGTCTAATCTTGGTCTCCCTAGGTTTCAATTTCCTGTTGTAGAATATAGAGAATGCATCTGTCCAAACAGTTTAACCTTGGCAGATTTTGTAGATAGGTAGAGAATCAAAGGGACCCAACTGTTTAATCTGGGCCCTGGCAGAAATAAGTGCAGATTTAGATAGGAAACATTCAAAAGAAAAATTGTAATTCTGGGTCTGCAAGTCTAAGTGCACCCTAATCAGAAAAGAAGAAAAAATGTTAGGAAAGTAGGATGGGTAGGTAGCTGTGGTTGCAGAAAGGTGATTTATGATCAATTTTGTGTTTCAAACTGTTTTATCTTTACAGATCACATTGCAGGCAGTTTTCATTCAGAAAGAGATCAAAGCTAGACATCACTAACTTCCCCTTCTTCTAATTCCCCAAGTCACTTACTAACTCCCCAAAGAGGACAAGATCTGCTTGAGCCTCTTAGTTTCATCATCATCCATATTAGTTGCCTTGGTGAAGATCTGCTTCACTCAAGGACTTCATCTCTTTGCAAATTCTTTTCCCCAAAATTTAGCCTAAGGTCCCTGACCTTAGCGCCTGCTTATCACCTTCATATTAACTATTAACAGTATTATATAACTCCCTAGCAGTCTTTCCCTTCCCCTATTGAAACTATGTACATAAAACTCCCCTATGTAAATATCCCCACCCTGGCAATATAGCCATATTTTTATAAGTCCGGGGAAAATATGGTCCATTTGAGGCTGTTTTTAGCCCATCCGAATCATAACAGGGATTAATCTGACACCTAGTCAGACTAATAACCTCTCCCCTAGCCCTAAAACCCTCAAAAAACCCCCTAATTCAGCCCCAAACCAAAGTTTTGTGCATAAAATATTAATCCCGCTCATTTAAAACCCATAAAGCCCCATTTCCTAAGTCTAAAACACTAACCCGCGCTCATTAAACCCGTTTAACTCTCAAACTCTGCCATTCGCATAGTTTAAACCCACCCGCGCATATATTAAAAATAGAATATTCCTATGAATATTCCCCGCCCTAACTACCCGCCGCCTCGCGTCTGCCGCCAATCATTGGATCGCCCGCCCCACAGATCAATGGTGGGCAGGCCATCCCATCCCCGAGCTACCCTAGCTTTAGTGTCCAGGAGATGGGCGGTATTGCCATCGTACCTCCCGCCACGCATCAAGCGTTGGGCTGTGGCAGAGGCCCCCCTCACAAAACCACCATCTCCAAAAAGCGGTGCGCCACAATACCGCTTACCACCTCCTGCCCTATGACGTCGCCACTTACATCACCCCCTTGCCCAGTCACCGTGACACGTCAACCGCCTACGTGGCCTCCTGCCACCATGTCGCTGAGTCATCTGCCTGTGTGGCCCCTTGCCACGTGTCATGCCATGTCACTGTCCGTACATGATGACGTCATGCTGACATCATTCCGCCATGTCGTCATGCTGACGTCATCGCTGACATCACCCGCCGTACAACATCACATCATGCTGACATCATCAACACTTTTTTTGGCGCGAAGGAGCAAAAGTCGCACTTCGGAGCCCCGGAATTCGATTCTAAGGCAATTTTTGATGAGCGATTTGCGCCTCATCGCAGGACTTTTTAGGCCGAAATGGAGAATCTTCAAGGAATCTTCAGGGAATATTTTCATCATACAGCCCCAGGAAGCCCAAAAGGCACAAAAATGACCCGTTTTCTTCGCAGAGCATACAGAAAGGAACAAAAGACAGTTCCAGAGGATACAGAGGCCGAACGGCAGCCATCAATGCGTGATTAGACCCACAGCATGTCAGAATACCTGTCCAGATTTTGTCAAAGAGTATCAGAAGGAAGAAAAAGCGCCAAAGAGTATCAGCAAAGATTTTTTAGGGGCTCGAAGCACTTGTACATTAATGAATCCCCCAGAAAGTCAAATAAGGCATCATCAGCCCATCCTTGCCTTCAAATCACAATTAAGGCATTCAAAGCCATAGGACAACAAAGAAGCAGAAACCCATGCACATTTATTTTAGAAGCACCTGCACCAAGCCACCAAGGACTACATAAGTTATTTAGTTTTGATACGGCCGCCCCAGCGCAACCTGAGATATTTTCATGCATTTATTTCAAATAGGAGTAGGTAAATTAATTATTCTTTATGACCTGATTAGGTCAAGATGTAATAAAGAACTCTGTGGATAGAAATTTTTGCCCTATATATACCACCCTCTGTATAGTTTTAAGGGTTGGTCGATTGAGAATTTTCACTAGAGACTCGCACTGTATACCTGACTGTTTCTATAATCAAAGATTGCAGAAAGCTTGGAGACCAAAATGTCTATTGTAAATGAATGTTTTGGAGATATGAAGATGGAGTTCTTGTGCTGCAGCCTGAAGCAATAAGTGCATCTTACCTCTGTTTATTGTTTACCACTATCTAGATAGCAGAAAGAAAGAATAGCCTAGAATTAGTTTAAATACTCTCTATGCTCAATTTCTGCTATTCCTTTATGTTTTCCTCTATTTGAATTGGTTATGAATATGAATTCCTCCTGGCTCATGTTTACCCCAATTCACCTGTGTTTGCCAATTATCTAGGGATTCTTTACTGCCCCTAGGTAGCGCTCTGTTACCTCCTCTGCTAAGCTGATTGAGAGATTCTTAATTGCCTCTCATTACTTAGCATTATTTCCATCACTTAGACCTGAAACATTGTTTCATGCTCACCTGTCTTGCTCCATTATCCCTCTCTTGTGACTGAAGAAATGCACCAGCAGTTCTCCTCCTTGACTCCACGCCCAATGGTTTGAAACTTCCAGACTATGCCTTGCCTCTCTGTCTGAAAACATCAATTTTCCCACCAAAAACAAAACAAAAACCCTCTAAACTCGAGACCTAGCCTAAAATCCTTTTCAAACAAAGCTAAATATAAAAGAGAGAGCCCTCTCTGATTGCAGGTTGGCTAGAACCTGCAGTCCAAAGTTCGTCTCTGGTTACCTCGGCTGTATCCTTTCTGGAGCTTAAGGACAACCTGAGTGATAACATAATGGCGACTCCACTGGGGAATCTAATCCTCAGAAAGTTTTATTGATTAAGTTGGAAAGCTCCACTGGGGACTTCCTCAGATAGTTTCACGAAGAAGGTAAGAAAGCTCTGCTGAGACAATAAATCAAACTTTCTAATTGCTGTTTATCTCTTAAAACTACAAATGAAGCCTGAATGTCAGCCAGGAAGCCTTTGAGATTGTTTTTTGCTTTGCATTAACAGGAGTAAATAAATGTTGCTTCAGTCAATCTTCATGCTAGTTTTAAGTTACAAACAAGCTGTCCCATATTTTAATTAGTCCCTTGTCGATTACAAAAACATTCCCAGGAAAAATACCCAAAAAACGATTCAGAAGCTAGCTCCCAAGAAAAATCCACGATATACAAGGTCAAATCTAGACCCCAACCCTCCAGCTGTTTTTGAAAACCCTAACATAATCCTGAAAATCATTAGGAAGCAAGAAGGATGGGAAAATTTTGATGATTTGAGCTCTGAAACAACTTACCCTAGCTGTTTTCCGACTCCTGTCAAGGTTTTGTTCCGTTCAACCCCTATTTCCATCAGCTCATCATCTACATCCCGTAGTACTCCTTCCACACCTTCATTCACTGCACATACTGACACCACTGTTGTTTCTAGCGTTCCAGTTACTCCCGTGATCCCCGTTACTCCAGTTGTTCCACTTATCCCAGTTGTTCCACTTATACCTGCCAATATGGCTAATAGATACGCACCCCTGCAATTACCTGCTAATGCTGGGGCTTTACCTCAAGAGTACCAATCTAAAATCACATATTTTGACAGCACCGGTCCTTTCACAACCATTCAGCATACCAAAAAAATGCAAGACTATTTTGAAAACTATGAGATAGACGATGATAGCATAAGGATGAGAATTTTTGTTTAGAGTTTGACAGGTGATGTAATAACTTGGTTCAGATCACTTGCTGTAAATTCCGTAACCACCCCAGATGAGCTTTACCAATCCTTTACCAACAGATGGGAGAAAAAGAAAGACCCCTTGCACATACTAGCTGAATATGTCACAATTAAGCGAGGTCCTCAAGAGACTTTTTTGGAGTACTGTGCAAGATTCAATAATGTATATAACGCAATACCACAGAACTTAAGGCCTCCACCCGATCTGGCCTTGTACAAATTTCCTGATGGATTCGACCCGGATATGGCATACCAGTTAAAAGAAAGAGCTCCTCAAACCCTTGCAGACATGCAAAATGTTGCTGTCAGCGTAGAAGCCAATTTAATTGCCAAAAGAAACCGAGCTAGAATGGAAAGAAGAACCACCTTTAAAGAAGAACCCTCAGCCTTGGACCAGAAGATTGATGCTATCATCAATGGCCTGCAAAGACTGGGAGAAAGAGTAGAAAATGTTGAGAGAAAAGCATCATGGGAAGGACAACAGTCTAATACCATAAGGAACCCAAATTTTAGAAAAACGCAGAACACAAATGCTGGTAGGCTCAACCAAGACCACGATATAAGATCCCCTTTCCAAGATAATTATGTTGAAGGATCTACTTCTAGTGAACCCATAGAGGACACTCACATGAACTTAATGGATCTAAAGGGTGAACATCAAACTGTCTTGTCCCAAGAAGACCAAAATGAACCTGATTACAATCAGTTTCAGACTAAGTCTGGCGAGTCTTTTGATTTTAAACAAGGCTATGATACGGCTGTGTATGAAGTACACAAACAATATAAGTTGAGAACTAGCACCATTGACATTTCCGAACCTAGTAAAACAAAGGATGGAAAACAACCCAGCAAGACTAAAGGCAAGGCTGTCACAACAGAACCAGCTGATATACCTGTTTCAAACCCGCATCAAGTGACTGTAGAAGACATAACGGACTCGCAGCCTTCGGTTGAGCAGCCTTTACCACCTTCTTCCTCGAAAGAAAGCTCAAGCAGTATCCCAAAAAGCACTCCTGAAACTGAAAAACCGCAAGCAAAAACTTCCCATAGCAGTGATAAACCAGAGCAAAATGTAGACAAGTCAAATGAAACAGAAAAAACTGCCATTGTCAACACCAAAACTCCACTGGAAAATCCATTTAACTTAGAGACAGAGATAGGAAAACTCAAGATAGCCATTCCTCTTTCAGAACTGGCTAAACACGATGTATATAGGCAGCAAATTCAAAGGTCACTTCAAATTCCAGAAAACAAGGATGATGTAAATGTTTTAGACGACACCCTAGAGCTGCTATTTGGCCCAGAAGTTAACGGAAAATCAACACATGGACCTATCCCACCCTTTTATGTCAGTTTGCATATACATGACAAAGTTTTTCACAATGCTATGTTTGACTCAGGGGCATCGCACAATCTTATGCCCAAAGCAGTTATGGAAAAACTAAATCTTGATGTTACAAGACCTTACAAAGATCTGTACTCATTTGACTCAAGTCAAGTGAAATGTTTAGGCCTCATCAAAGACTTGTGTGTCTCCTTAGTCCAATATCCCAACAAGACCATCCTCATGGATGTAGTGGTGGCTGACATCCCACCAAAATACGGTATGCTCCTATCAAGATCATGGGGAGCAAAGCTCCAAGGATCCCTTCAATTAGACCTTTCCTACGCCACCATTTCAGTCTTTGGGCAACCAAAGAGACTGTACAGAGAAACGCTCATGAAATATGTGGTGAGTAGTGAGAGCAGGCCTGAAAATTTTCCCATTTACTCAATCCACTCTGATATGGATTCATTTATTTTGTTTAATCATGATACAAATGTTTCAATTGATAATGAGCCCTTCGCTTTAGAGCAACAAGCACACATCAATGAAGAGTCGGTTGCACACACCCATGAAACTGTCACAGCAGCTGATGCAACCAGCCTACCAAAAGAAGTTCCCCAGACAAAAATTTTAAATCTGCCCAATCTTAAAACAGCGCAATCTCTTGATACTGACCATAAGAAAGAAATCACATGGTATTTAGAGTTTGATGGCTCTGTCAACAAGTTAGGAGCAGGTGCAGGTGTCTGGATTCACAATAAATACAATAACCATGCAGAAGGTCATGCCTACAGACTGAACTTTAAATGCACAAATAACATGGCAGAGTATGAGGCTCTGCTTTTAGGCCTTAAACTGCTTAAAACTCTAGGAGCTGTAAAAGTGTCTATCTTAGGTGACTCTGACCTAGTTATACAACAGATGAAAGGTAATTTTGTTACCAACGACAGCAGAATGAGAGCCTATAGGACCGCTGCTACTAATATACTCCAGGAATTCACTGAATTCAAGCTTGACAAGATTTCCAGAAATCACAACATTCATGCACACAGCCTAGCCACCTTTGCAAGTACATGTAAGCTTCCTTTTGATCCAAACCATCACTTCATGGCTGAAATAAAACATAAGCCTATTGTCCCAAACAACGTTAGATATTGGCAAGTATTCGAAAATGATGCCCAAATTAACAGTTTCCTTACCCTCGAGCATGAATTTTCAAATATTAACATTGACATGGATGCTATGACAGATACAGAACACCAAACAACTGAAAATCAGCAAGATATAACAGCTGCAACAGTCAAGCAAATCAAGAGACCGACTGTTTTTTACAAAGAAAATATAGAACAGCTGAAACCAACGCAGGTAGAAGAGACAACCAAAACAGAGGCAGACATCATTGACTTAAAGGATAACTTTCTGCCTGCTGGCCTAACCCCATTAGAAGACATGTTTGATGCTAATGACGTGCCCAGAAAACCAAAATTGCAGCCCATAAACGCTGAAATAGAAGAACACAACATCGGGACACCAGAAAATCCGAAAATGATCAAACTGTCCAAAAATCTACCACCCGATCAAAAGACCAAGTACATTGACTTATTCAAAGAGTTCCAAGATGTATTTGCTTGGAGCTATGAGGATTTGAAATCCTATGATACCTCGATAATCCAACACACCATTCCTTTAAAACCAAACCAGAAACCCTTCAAGCAGAAACTTAGAAGAATTAACCCCATGCTTCTTCCCCCGATTGAGAAGGAAGTAAAGAGGATGTTTGAAGCAGGCATAATAGCACCCATCAAATTTTCTGAATGGGTGTCCAATCTTGTCCCTACAAGAAAAAAGACAGGTGAAATCAAACTTTGTGTAGATCTCAGAAATTTAAACCAAGTCTCCCTAAAAGACCATTACCCTTTGCCTAAAATGGACCACATATTGCAAAGAGTAGTGGGATCATCTAGAATCTCTTTTCTAGATGGATTTTCAGGTTTTAGCCAAATACTTGTTCACCCAGACGACCAAGACAAAACTGCTTTTACTACACCCTGGGGAACATTCAAGTATGTAAAGATGCCATTTGGTCTTAAAAACACTGGTGCTACCTTTCAACGAGCAATGGATATTGCTTTTGCCAAAGAAATACATGACTTCCTAGTTGTCTACCTTCATGGCTTAACCCCATTCTCCAAATCTGATGAAGAACACCTCAAGCATCTTAGGCAAATTTTCATGACATGTAGGAAATATGGCATTTCCTTGAACCCCAAGAAGTCTCTGTTTGGCCTTGAAGAAGGCAAATTACTTGGCCACATCATATCAAAGGATGGGATCAAAATTGATCCTGAAAGAATACAAGCCATCCTCCAAATCCCATTTCCAAGAAACATTAAAGAGCTACAAGCATTCCTTGGAAAAATCAACTTCTTGAGAAGATTTATTCCAAATCTAGCTGACCTGATAAGATTGTTAAGCAACATGTTAAAGAAGGTTGCCAAGGTAAAATGGTCTCTTGAAACCAAGCAAGCATTTGAGAGTATCAAATCAGCCTTAACACAAACCCCTGTCCTAACTAGCCCACAGTTTGACAAAGATTTTATCATATTTTCATTTGCATCAGATCACACTATAGCTGCTGTCCTGTTGCAAAAGGATGAACAGGGAGCTAAAAAACCAATCGCTTTTTTCATCCGAGCCTTAAGAGATGCCCCGTTGAAGTACCCAATCATGGAAAAACAGGCCTACGCACTCGTTAAGGCCATCAAGGATTTTAGAGTGTACATACTGTATTCACACGTAATTGCCTACGTCCCACACGCTGCTATAAAAGACATATTGACCCAAGACGGATTAGAAGGCAAAAGAGGTAAGTGGATTGCAAACATCCTTGAATATGACATAGAAATAAAACAAACCAAGCTGATAAAGGGACAAGGTTTAGCTAAACTGATGTCCGAGACGAATTTTCAAGCCTTAGAGATTAACAAGCTGGACAATGAACCGGAGCTGGCGACTCCACAGATCAGTGAAATCTTTTTACAATCCCCATGGTACGCTAATATATGCTTTGTATTGTTAAACCTGTGTGCTCCCCCAGGATTGTCCAGAACCAAGAAAATATTTTTGAAAATGAAGGCTTTAAAGTTTTGTGTTATAGATGGTGCATTATTTTGGAGAAATCATGAAGGTATATTGCTTAATTGTTTAACGATGAATGAAACTAACAATGTCATGAAAGAATTCCATGCAGGTGACTGTGGAGGACATCTATATTGGAAGTCCACTGCTGATAAAATTTTAAGGGCTGGTTTTTACTGGCCTTCTCTTTTCGCAGATATAAAGAAGTTTGCCATGTCATGTCACAAATGCCAAATTTTTGAGGGCAAGAGAAAGTTGTTGCCCCTGCCCCTTAAACCCATCTCCATAGAAAAACCTTTTCAAAAATGGGGTCTTGACTTCATTGGAGAAATCCATCCCTCTTCCTCAGGCCAACACAAATGGATCCTAACAGCCACCGACTATTTCACTAAGTGGGTTGAAGCCATTCCCTGTAGACAGGCCAATGATACCATTATTATCCAATTCCTTGAGTGCAATATCCTTTCCAGATTCGGCTGCCCTGAGAAAATCATCACTGACAATGCCGCTGCCTTTAAGTCCAAAAAGATGATCAATTTCTGCCACAGATTTCATATTGCCTTGGGCCACTCCACAGCCTATTACCCTCAAGGAAATGGCTTGGCCGAATCATCTAACAAAAGCCTCATCAACATCATAAAGAAAGTGTTGAAAGAAAACACGAAGAACTGGCACAAAAAACTGGTAAATGCCCTATGGGCAGACAAACTTTCAAGCAAAAGATCAATTGGGATGAGCCCTTATGAGCTAGTATATGGCATGGAGACTAGATTTCCTTCATCCCTGGGCATTCCTACTATCAAGCTGTTACAAGAGATTCAGGCTGAACCGAATGACATTCAAAGAAGAATCAATCAGACCATCCATCTGTAGCAAACCAGAGAACAAGTTTATGATAGAGCTCAAATTCTGCAAGAAAAGCTCAAAAGGATGTTTGATAAGAGAGCTAAAGCTGAAGATTTCAATGTTGGTGACAAAGTTCTAAAGTGGGATTCAAGAAGAGAAGACAAGGGTAAACATGCCAAGTTTGATTTTCTATGGAAAGGTCCATTTGTAACTTCTGTTGTTTAGGGAAACAACACTTATTTCCTCAGATCTATAGAGGACAACACTGTTGAAGAAGGCCCTGTGAATGGCAGGATGTTGAAACATTATCATGATCCTTGTTGTTGAAACAATGCAAATTCTGTAAACACCTTTGTACAATATTATTTGTAAATATCAGCACTCAATTTTTATTTTTGTATAAACTAGCTGATTTTTTGAGGAATAACAGTAAAATTCGGGGAGGACTCAGCCGATGCAAATTTTCCAGTCTCAAGAGTATCAAAACAGAGCAAAAATTTTCAGTTCATATCAACACCTTGCTCTAAACAAAAGCAAGGCAAGCACAACAGTTTGATCCTTGTTCCTAAACTGTTTTAATAGGTATGTTCCAGCAACATTGTGAATAATTATCAAGCACACAGAAGAAAGCAGACGATGTTGTACCGTTCACAGAAAGCTCAGTTGAGGAGGAGGTTGTTCACAGTTCCAAGTTTATATTTTTAGCAGCCAGAACAAATGTTTCCAGTCTACAACAACAACAGAAGATCAAGGCAGTCTGACCTGCTGTTCTTGGCTTTTCACAAGGAAAAGCCATCCCCAAGTGGAGCCACTGTTAGCCTCCTGTTGCAACAGGGTATCATCTTTCATGATTGACATTTTTACATGCCAAATATGTCATACTTTGCAAGCTGCAGTGTTCCATATTTCCAGATGAGACCAAAGAAGAAAGCCATGAAGTGTGTTGGTCCAAATGCCACTGCTGATTCCATTTTTGAGGAGTTGTCCCAGTTTTGAAGAGTTTTCATTTAAGGGAGGTCCAAACAGTCTAATCTTGGTCTCCCTAGGTTTCAATTTCCTGTTGTAGAATATAGAGAATGCATCTGTCCAAACAGTTTAACCTTGGCAGATTTTGTAGATAGGTAGAGAATCAAAGGGACCCAACTGTTTAATCTGGGCCCTGGCAGAAATAAGTGCAGATTTAGATAGGAAACATTCAAGTCTAAGTGCACCCTAATCAGAAAAGAAGAAAAAATGTTAGGAAAGTAGGATGGGTAGGTAGCTGTGGTTGCAGAAAGGTGATTTATGATCAATTTTGTGTTTCAATCTGTTTTATATTTACAGATCACATCGCAGGCAGTTTTCATTCAGAAAGAAATCAAAGCTGGACATCACTAACTTCCCCTTCTTCTAATTCCCCAAGTCACTTACTAACTCCCCAAAGAGGACAAGATCTACTTGAGCCTCTTAGTTTCATCATCATACATATTAGTTGCCTTGATGAAGATCTGCTTCACTCAAGAACTTCATCTCTTTGCAAATTCTTTTCCCCAAAATTTAGCCTAAGGTCTCTGACCTTAGCGCCTGCTTATCACCTTCATATTAACTATTAACAGTATTATATAACTCCCTAGCAGTCTTCCCCTTCCCCTATTGAAACTATGTACATAAAACTCCCCTATGTAAATATCCCCACCCTGGCAATATAGCCATATTTTTATAAGTCCGGGGAAAAAATGGTCCATCTGAGGCTGTTTTTTAGCCCATCCGAGTCATAATAGGGATTAATCTGACCCCTGGTCAGACTAATAACTTCTCCCCTAGCCCTAAAACCCTCAAAAAACCCCCTAATTCAGCCCCAAACCAAATTTTTGTGCATAAAATATTAATCCCGCTCATTTAAAACCCATAAAGCCCCATTTCCTAAGTCTAAAACACTAACCCGCGCTCATTAAACCCGTTTAACTCTCAAACTCTGCCATTCCCATAGTTTAAACCCACCCGCGCATATATTAAAAACAAAATATTCCTGTGAATATTCCCCGCCCTAACTACCCGCCGCCTCGCGTCTGCCGCCAATTGTTGGATCTCCCGCCCCGCAAATCAACGGTGGGAGGGTCGTCCCATCCCCGAGCTTCCCGAGCTTTAGCATCCGGGAGATGGGCGGTATTGTCGCCGTACCTCCCGCCACGCGTCAAGCGTTGGGTTGTGGCGGAGGCCCCCCTCACGAAACCACCATCTCCAAAAAGCAGTGCGCCACAATACCGCTTACCATCTCCTGCCCTGTGACGCCGCCGCTTATGTCACCCCCTTGCCCAGTCACCGCAACACGTCAACTGCCTACGTGTCCTCCTGCCACCGTGTCGCCGAGTCATCTGCCTGCGTGGCCCCTTGCCACGTGTCATGCCACGTCACCATCCGTACATGATGATGTCATCCCGCCACGTCGTCATGTTGACGTCACCCGCCGTACAACATCACATCATGCTGACGTCATGTTGACGTCATCAACACTTTTTTTGGCGCGAAGGAGCAAAAGTCACACTTCGAAGCCCCAGAATCCGATTCTGAGGCAATTTTTGATGAGCGATTTGCGCCTCATCGCAGGATGTTTTAGGCCGAAATGGAGAATCTGATTTTGTCAAAGAGTATCAGAAGGAAGAAAAGACGCCAAAGAGTATCAGCAAAGATTTTTTAGGGGCTCGAAGCACCTGTACATTAATGAAGCCCCCAGAAAGTCAAATCAGGCATCATCAGCCCATCCTTGCCTTCAAATCACAATTAAGGCATTCAAAGCCACAGGACAACAAAGAAGCAGAAACCCATGCACATTTATTTCAGAAGCACCTGCACCAAGCCACCAAGGACTACATAAGTTATTCAGTTTTGATACAGCCGCCCCAGCGCAGCCTGAGATATTTCCATGCATTTATTTCAGATAGGAGTAGGTAAATTAATTATTCTTTATGACCTGATTAGGTCAAGATGTAATAAAGAACTCCGTGGATAGAAATTTTTTCCCTATATATACCACCCTCTGTATAGTTTTAAGGGTTGGTCGATTGAGAATTTTCACTAGAGACTCGCACTGTATACCTAACTGTTTCTATAATCAAAGATTGCAGAAAGCTTGGAGAGCAGACTGTCTGTTGTAAATGAATTTTTTGGAGATATGAAGATGGAATTCTTGTGCTGCAGCCTGAAGCAATAAGTGCATCTTACCTCTGTTTATTGTTTACCACTATCTAGATAGAAGAAAGAAAGAATAGCCTAGAATTAGTTTAAATACTCTCTATGCTCAATTTCTGTTATTCCTTCATGTTTTCCTCTGTTTGAATTGGTTATGAATATGAATTCCTCTTGGCCCATGTTTACCCCAATTCACCTATGTTTGCCAATTATCTAGGGATTCTTTACTGCCCCTAGGTAGCGCTCTGTTACCTCCTCTGTTAAGCTGATTGAGAGATTCTTAATTGCCTCTCATTACTTAGCATTCTTTCCATCACTTAGACCTGAAACATTGTTTCATGCTCAGCTATCTTGCTCCATTATCCCTCTCTTGTGACCGAAGAAATGCACCAGCAGTTCTCCTCCTTGACTCCATGCCCAATGGTTTGAAACTTCCAGACTATGCCTTGCCTCTCTGTCTGAAAACATCAATTTTCCCACCAAAAACAAAACAAAAACCCTCTGAACTCGAGACTTAGCCTAAAATCGTTTTCAAACAAAGCTAAATCTAAAAGAGAGAGCCCTCTCTGATTGCAGGTTGGCTAGAACCTGCAGTCCAAAGTTGGTCTGTGGTTACCTCGGCCGTATCCTTTCCGGAGCTTAAGGACAAACTGAGTGATAACAGTATCGGCACCCAACCACTAGATGTAATTCCAGCATAACTTGAATTTTGTTGTGAACTCCCGTAAGGTTGTCCTCCCGGAGGAGACAATGAAAGGGTATATTTCCCCCCATACGGCGATAATCCGGTACTTAAAGGAATTTTTTGCCCTTGAGGACCGGACTGCCCAAATTGACACCCTGAAGGATCAATTTGCTGAGACTCAACATAAGAATTCCCGAATACTATTTCCGATGAACAAACAGGAACGGACCATACTGTCGAAATAGCCCCTGAATGGGCTCCGTTTAGCGATTGAGAGCTAGTTGGGACAGATGGTATGCCGACGAACATTGTAGGAGTGACAACAGGGAGTTCTGCCGTTGCTGTGTCAGATGACACAATCCTAGATGTCAATGGTTGTTCATACATTTCTAGTCTATCCAAAAGATTGCCTAGCGATTCTACAGGAGCTTCCTATGGCGGTAGACTAATTTCTGACGAAGAAGGATATAGAGTGATCCCGACTCCAAATCACGATGGAGTACTAGATGGAGGATCCTCCACAATCTCTTCTATAGTAATCAGACCAGGTGGAAGAGGAAGACCATCAAGTCTGTAAAATATTTCTGGTGCGAAAGAAGGTATAGAATCTGCAGCGACAGATGTTTGGGGAATAACACCTTCCGAATCAGCTGTAGATGGAGCTGGCTCAGTAACATAAGTGTTTACTTTCACACTAGTTCAGTTCTACTGTCCTTCGGTGGCTGCTAAACTTCTTCTGTAAAGGCAGGGATACCAGAAATGTTTGGAGTAACCGGAGTCTCCGATGGTGTCGGAACACTTGTCCTAACTTTACCGGGGGATTTGGAACCGGTTAAATGAGTTCGCTTTGTTCGTAACAGTTTCGACTCTGGAGACAAAGACGGTTGACTCGTAAGCCTCCGCGAACGACGGGGTTTCAATTGAATTTCTTCCATGATTGCAGATTACTCGATCAACTAAAAATCAAGGGGAAATATGTTTCCGAATTAGTTGAATTTTAGACGCTTTGACACAAATTGTTTTTTCAATTTTTAAGAGTCGAGAAAAGACAAAAGATGACTCCAGTCGCCTTCAATTTTTAATGAGCTTGAAGTGACAAGTGCTCAGATGGACCTTTTCCGTTAAGGAGTCTAAAAAGGAACGAAATGGACTGCTCTGGAAATCTAGACAGAGGGATTACCAAACCAATCGCAAAACTGTAGAATACTTTTACGGTACGATAGTCAATATTCCCGAATGCTGTGTTCAGTGCATTGCGGTCGATAGGGCGACAAACACGACTTCCTATGGATAAAGGATAAAGCCTATTGTGGTCTCCCAAAATATACTTGACGATATGTGGGAGCACAAGTCCGTACTGGCACTTATCGTCTCAAAGTGGAGGAATCACCCAACCAATAGTGAAAGCAACTGTTACCAGGCTTTACGACACTAGAATACATCTCTAGCCTAGACTTCTAGATGTTGTGCGTTAGGTTCCAAAGCGTTTTTAGTTTCATTAAATTTATTTTATGGTTGATCTTGCTTAATAAACTTTCCTTTCAGGTTCACCGCGTGATGTAGATGTAAAATTCCTAAAATGCAATCTAAGATGATAAACAGTCGTTTAATCTTCTTTCTACAATGAAAATCCTAATGCAATCTAAGATGATAAACAGTCGTTTAATCTTCTTTCTACAATGAAAATCCTAGCTACTAAGGAAAGAGAGATGGCATTCTTTCAACAAAGAGCACAGAGCACACACTATATGCACTGTCCTAAATCAAGCCAACAAACAGTCTAAATGCAAATGCACATGCATGTATTTGTTTTCAGCCTTCTTAATGTGTGAATGATAAAAAGAAAGCTAAGCGCAAATCTGAATTATTTTCCAAAGCGACAATTACTAACAAGTTTCTTTTCAAATTAAAATGAGGACAATGACGACACTTTGTTATTTGGAATTGAAAACTTGCTTTCGACACTTGAAAAACTACTAACTCAAATCAAATACAAGAGTAACAATGTAATCGACTATCAAGAACAATCAGATTCTCTCCTATGACTGAAAACAACACTTGCGACACTTTCAAATCAAGAAACGACAGTACAATTACGCTACTTCTTTTTAAATGAGAACTGAAAATGACTCAAAAATACATAAAAACATTTACATTTCTTTGCACAATGGAGGCGGAATAACAGCAAGGAAATGGGTTTCGAACAGAGGTGTACTGACTACAGGCAGCAAAACTCCTGAATAGAGCTGAAAAGAGTGAACACAGAAACCAAAATTTAGGAACAAGGCCTTGTGTGATTAGCGCACCTGTAACACAGTGAAACTGAAATGCAACGCACCTACTACACTCGGGAAGTGCGATGCATTTGAATTTCACAGAACAGACAGTGCGCTGGACCAGGGACGAGACTTTGATTGGGTTCCGAGTCACAGTTTGCAGTTCAGTTCAGGGATTTAGGCCGAGCAAGTGGTATTCAGTAAATCAATCAAATGGGTAGATCTAAGGAGGTTACTAGAGCCACCACGAGGGCAATTAGAGAGCTTGTAAATCAATCATTTAATTCATAAACAAAACCTGGAGATAGACTGAAGCAACGTTGATCTACTTTGCACTTGCATAGAAAATGCAGTTCGAAGGCTAGTTGGCTTGACTTCAGGCTCCGTCTATAAGTTTATAAAGTAAACAAACGTAGATGAAAAAACAATCTACTCGCTCCCTAGCGGAGTCACCATTTTGTTATTGGGAAAACTAGTGTCTATACAGAGCTGCTAGTCCCACTAAGGCTGGTAGCTACCTTAGCAACAAACACACTAAAAACTACTTTTGTTTTCCTTTATGAGAAATAGATAAGAGAAGAATAAGGAGACCAACCTCTGTCTTATACTTGGTTCCTTGCTTGATTCCTCTCTCTTCTGGTAGGTCTTTGCCACTCGCTTCCTTGTCTACCCACCTTTAAGGAGTACCTGTAGAATCAAAGTAGCATAACACTATCCAAGAACATAGATCTATTATCATAAACAATATAGGATCAGATATACAATGACCACACAAATGCATAAATCATCAATCATACAAGAATGTGGAGGAAAACTTGAATAGCTTTATTGATAATCAAGAAAGAGAAAAGAGGATTACAACCAATTGTTCTGACCCAACATCATCCCCTCAGTAGGAAAGCCCTTCTTCACCTCATGAAAAGCTTAGATCACCCAACACTATGATATTGCACCAAGAAACCAAAAATACTTCCTTACAAGATACAAAATTCCAGCCTCTGGGTCTCTGGGATGAGGGATCCATATATAGATGTCTGCAAGGGATGTGAGTCAGCTTTTGAGATTTGATTCTAGTGTCTTCTCTCTGATAGTTCTTGATTCCACTTGGATATTGATGATCTCTTACTCATCCCTGGTCGAATTCAGAGAGGCAAGTGTCACAGGAGAGGTTTATAGAAGATTCCATGCTCCTTCACCTTGCGTATTGACCCTGCCATTTGTCCCTTCTCGCCCATCGCATCCCATAGAAAGGTTTTTTGACATGCATCGCACCTACTGTGTGTATTCAGGTGGGACGCAACGCACTTTGCCAATGGAGCAGGTGAAATGGTCCAGTTTTGACCAGTTCTGAGTAGTTTTTCATGGAGAACTTCTACGAGATGCTATAATCAGTTGACCTTGTTCTTTTAGGGGTTGGAACAACACCTTTAGGGACTTAGGATCCCTTGGTTTATGGACATTTATGCTTGGGGTTGTAGTGCCAAAAATGTCTATAACACTTTTCAACCTCCCTCTTTGCCTTGATGAGCTGAATCTACATGACCTCATGTTTGGCCTCAAACTGCTTGTTTTCTTGCTCATAATATGAGATGATGTATTTTTCCCTTTGCAAGTTGATCTGGAGCTCCCCGATGAGTGCATCCTTTTCTTTAGTGAAAATTCTTGTGCTCTCACTATCATCATTCTCACTTAGGTCAACTAAGGCAAAATCTTGCTATGTCTCATGGAGGTCCTCCTCCTCATGTTTAATCTCTGCCTCTGTCATCTTTTCCTTGCCATTCTGTACCTGCTTTGCTGATGAAGAAGGCAAGGCACCTCCCACAATATGTGGGGAAAACACCTGCCTATGGCCTCTCTAATAAGTGTGTGTCAAATTGCCCAAATCAACCCCTTTAGGCTTGATGACCTCAACTTGTTCAATGTGCTCTTTCTCCCTGATTTCATATTTGTTAGGTGAATGAATATGCTCATGAAATGGTGATGATGGAGGTGATGGTGAGGTTGACTGATCAGATGAGGATGAATGATCTATGGGCTGAGATGGAGGAATGGAGGTGGAAGGATGAGATGATGAAGGGATACTTTGAACATTTTCAGTAGATGAATGCGTGAATATGGGATTAGCTATGAAGGTTCTCCATGCAATGTTGAGTTCCTTGAGATGATAAAGGACTATGATTTTAATGAGGGAATGATGAAAGAGAATCTTCATTTAATATTTGTAGTCCCTTTTTTGGGCAATGTAGGCCATCTTCTCAACTCTTCGGAAAAGATAGTAGGGTATATTGAGCATTTTTACCCTAGTGAAATGCATTAAAAGTTGGATGTGATAGGAATAGAGCCTAGAAAATCTAGCTTCACATGAAAAATATTTCATGATAATCTTCATCATTGGGGCATATCTATCAAGGAGGTGAAAGGAAAATAACCCCTTCTTTCATTTTGGTACCTTGGTTTCATGTAAGGCTCATAATAATGTCCCTCCAAATCACCTTGTTTAAACCATTTCTCCCCAATATCTGGGATTCCAGTAGCAGTTGATATAATGGCAGTAGATAAAGTAAAAGTGACACCTGCTAGAGTGACTTGGTTGTCTTGGAATTTAGATATGAAGAGCCTAGTCAACTCAAGATGGTGTTGGACTGCCTGAACTTGCTCACAGAAATCATAATAGCCTAGCCATTTGAAGGATGTCACAGCCATAGGAGATGCCAAGAGTTCCTTGAGATCTGTGGGCTCAAATCTATGTATCTTGTCTCCTTTGTGTGTTTTCTTGACGTCTGTCTCTTCTCTATTTGTTTTCTCTTCCTCACTGTGTGGTTTGTATTCCTTATCTGCCATGGTGTTTAATATCAAACCCTAGGGAGGTATAAGGTAGTGGGAATGTATTTTTTTGGGAATAGGAAATGGGGAAGGGTAAATATGAAGGAGATGGGTGAAGGGATATATGTAATGGAGGAGGATATAGGGTACTAGTATGATAGCTTTTGAGATGGGGGAAATTGTTTGCAATGTAGGGGTTTTGGGAGCCTAGGTAGTTGTGCACCTAGGACTTAGGGTTTTGGGACAAAGGTTTAAAGGGTATTTGGGATAAAAGGTTTAGGGAAAGGGAATAAAGGTGTAGGGGAGTGTATAAAAGGAATTGATAGTGCAAGGGTAGTTTTGGGGGAGATCTAGGGTTTAGATATAGGATGAACACCAAATCTTCAAATAAACTTTTAAAACACTTTGAAAGTGACTTATGGAGGAAGAAACACGTTATCCTTAGTTGTTACTTACTTGTTTGGAGGTCAAATTCCCTTTGGGGGAGCTGAGGAGGTGACTGTAGCCTTTTTTGGACAAATGCACAGCGCCAATGGGGAGTGCGCAACGCCTCAAGCAAGCATGCAATGCCTTCAGGGAACGCGCAATGCCTTAAGGAAACACGCAGTGCCAAGTAAAGGCACAACGCATGAAGAGAACGCACAACACTTGCTTTGTTCTGCCAATTTTCACCCAGAATTGTGAAAAGGGTCTCTTGGGGTTTGCTCAATCAGTGGTAGGAAGCAAATGAATATGAGTTTGAAGCTAAGAATTCCTTTATAGCTGAGTGAATTTGATCTTTCAACTTTAAAACCCACTTTCTAATGTTTTATTTTACCTTTTTGACATCTTTGCTAATTTCCTTTTTGATTTTTTCCTTTGTAGGTGGATGATGTTGGAGTTTTGGCAATATTTACTCTTGAATTTTTCTTAGATGAAGTTGGCACATAGAGTTTGAGTGAACAACTTAGGAATAGTAACTTATTACATATAATGGACATAAATTACATAAATAAATAAAAAATATTACAACTCTTTTTTTTGAAATAAAATTACAATCTTGAAACAAAACTCATACTTTGGAATGAAAATTAGAGCTCGGGAAACCCTAGTTACATGTTTGCGAATCCTCTTTGAATGGAAATGGGATATTATTTCTTTCACTCTCATGCTTTTGCTGGCTTTATGCAGTGAATGGTGTTTTATTGGACCTTGGAGGAATGAAACCTAGTGACCTAATGAGATCTTAAATAACCAGACTTCATGTAGACTTGACTGACCTAAGACATGATGAAATGAGCTTTTATAATGAATGTACGTAGGAAGGTGGGCCAACAAATATTGATTTTTTGAGGGAGAGTGGGATTTTGACTTAAGCTACCATCAATGAGTAAATTTTTGCATGAGGACCTAGGTGGAATGATAAAAATTTCAACATGGGACACTAATATGATATGAAAGAGGAGCTTTGATCACCGATGACAATATGCAAATACTGACTCTAACATGTCCTTTTTTGTATATAGCTGATGTTGATGGTTTTTTTTTGCAATAGCCCGTACAATTTAAGACCTTATATAAATACATGCTCTCCTTTCATGAAAAGTATTGCTTTGAAGTTGACCATGTAATCTTTTTTTATTAATAGAAAAGGTTGACATTTTCTTTTCTAGAAAAAATCATACTCTTGAAGTCAATAAGATCTCTAATTAATCATGGTTTTGAAGTAGATTAACATCATAGGTCCTTAGTTAAATCTCACAAGGAAGACTTTTAATTAGTTAAAATAATGAAAATAAATTAACTATATTTTGAAGCAATGCTAATGCGATACTCTTTATATCATAAAAATTGATTTTTAATATTTTATAGATGGATGTTTTTCAAAATCCATATTTATATGAACAAATTATTATACATATTTATGTGCAAAAATTATTACATATGTGATGGTGGACATAATGCTGAATTCTTTTTGTATTTTCCAATTATGATATTATCACAACATAATAATTAATTTTATAATATTTTCCAATAATGATATTATCAGAAGATATATAGTTCTTTACATTATGAGATGAAATTTTGATATTATCATATATGTGATTCATTGTAATGATTATGAATGGATGATAAAAATGTGAAATCCATATATAACATGGATAAATAATGGATTTTTCAATACAAATGATGGAAATTTAAAAGAAATGATAAGTTTAAAAACATATATTTGCCTAGCTATACTAATATGAGCAATCTATTATAAATGTGGGAGAAAATTGTCTCACCCTTTATTATATAATAATCATTCCTTCTAAATGCAACACTTAGAGGAGGTAGGGTCTAATATATTCAATTAAAATACATCCAAATATTGGACAATGTTACATTGATATAAGATGATAGACTAGTGACAAATTAAAAAAATAAAATGAAAAAGCAAAACCCTTATTAATTTCAATAGTGGGTTGTCCAAAGAGCATAAATAATTCTAGTACCTGCAAATATTAGAGAGTTTTATATTGCTTTAAGATAATATGATAGTGACAAATTAGCAAAATAAAATGAAGAAAAAAACACTCCAATCAATGTTGGTAAGAGAGGGGTAGGTTGTCCAAAGAGCATAAATAATTATAGTATCTGCAAACATTAGAGAGCTTTACATTGCTTGTCCTAGGATGATGAGAGGGGTGGGTTGTCCAAAGAGCATAAATAATTCTAGTATCTACAAACATTAGAGAGTTTTACATTGACCGCCCTAGGATGATAGAATAGCGACAAATTAAGAAAAAAAATGAAAAAAAAAACACTGTTATCAATGTTGGTGATGGGTTGTCCAAAGAGTATAGATTGTCCAAAAAGCATAAATAATTTATATAAAAATATGAAAATTGATATTTATAAATAAATATGTAAGAAAGTCACAATCATTGGAAAAAGAGATTATATATATATATAGATATATTCTTTTAAATATTTAATAATATATATATATATATATATATATATATATATATATATAATACTATTTTAATAATAATAATAATTATAAATATTTAATAATAAATAATTTTTTATTTCTTAATGTATCAATGAGATTATATAATTAGTAAAAAAAGGGATAACCAATTTATATTTATTTGAAATTTGGATCTACCAATTGATAAGAGGAATGAAGTCTAAAATTAAGATGAATCGAAATTGATGTTCTTATATTCCCTAAATATATATATATATATATATATATATATATATATATATATATATATATAATACTATTTTAATAATAATAATAATTATAAATATTTAATAATAAATAATTTTTTATTTCTTAATGTATCAATGAGATTATATAATTAGTAAAAAAAGGGATAACCAATTTATATTTATTTGAAATTTGGATCTACCAAATTATAAGAGGAATGAAGTCTAAAATTAAGATGAATCGAAATTGATGTTCTTATATTCCCTAACAATTTTTTTTTAAGTCTTTAAATAGACTTTATCATAACAAATACCATGACCTATATAATACCATGGGCTTCTAAACCTATCAAATAAATAACTCAAACTTATATATAATTATTATTTTTTAATTTTAATTTTATTTTGAATAATTTGTTCGAATCAACTTAACATTACATTACATAATACATTACAACTTTTTTTTTTTGAAAAGGTGGAAAAACCTATCAAACTCAATTGTCAAACCAACAGTGAGGACAACCATATCTGGCTGCTATCCGTGAATGTTTTGAAAAGGTGGAAAAACCTATCAAACTCAATTGTCAAACCAACAGTGAGGACAACCTTCTCTGGCTGCTATCCGCGAATGTTGGTTGATGCATCACTATTATCAAGGAAAACCACGCCACCTGGAATAACCCGCTGGTGGTTCGTAAGGGAGCAGGGTTTCTCTCCTGCCAGATACCTCTGGGTCTTGGGCCGTTAACCTGTTTCCTTACCTCCGAGGAAGATGAGCTCTTAGCCAAGCAGAAGCAGTTTTAGGGCACACTCCAGGCCCACATTACAACTTTTACAACATCACTATCCCATATATATATATATATATATATATATATATATAATCATTTTAATATAATAAATATAAATATTTAATAATAAATAATTTTTTGTTAATGTATTTATCACATTAATCTATATTTTAAGAAATATAAATGCAATCAACATCACCTAATAATTATATTTCTCAATGACAAAATATAATTATTATTTTGGCGTTGTTTAGCTATTAAACTTTTTCGAGTTTTTGGTTAGAATCTAACAAATTTTTTTTGGTCAAATCTTGATTAGTGTTGTTTAAACTGAGTTTTTGATTGCAATATAGATTCAACAAGCTGAAAAACCACTAGAGCACTTAGATTATAAAAAGTTCACAACTCAAACTTATAGTTTCAACAAATAAATTACTAAATTCTAAACAAATTAGACAACAACAAAAAAACTTCCAAAATATCTAACAAATAAACTACAATTTTATTTTTCTTTCCACTTTTTATAAATTTAAAAAACCTCACAAAATTGTTTAATTACAACATAATTAATATTTCTTCAAACCAAAATACTTTAAATTCTATATATATATATATATAACCTAACCAATTAAATAAAAATACTTAATATCAACTTAAAAACAACAATAACAATGAATTAAAAAATACTTAATATGATCGAGTTAATATATATATATATATATATATATATATATATTTCACCATTCAAACTTCTTCCAAATTGAGATAACATTAGTATCACAAAATTTTAATCCATCTCACTCTGTCAAACATTTCAACCTTTTCACTATGTCAAAAATTTCAACCTATCTTATTAGCATGATTAGAAGAATTATTTGAGTATCTCTATTGGCTAAAACTTTAATAACATAGTTGAAGACCCGATCTCACCATCGTAAGTAAGAAACAGGTAGATAGACAATTCCCAAGGAAAAGTGGGAAGCAAGCACTTGTATCCTCTTAGAGCAAGAGCGATAGAAACCGAATGACACTTCATTATGGAATGTGCGGCTATGAGGACATTCGTAACCAATTTGAAAATGATCTTGAGGTAGAGAGTTTCATTAGGGGAATTTTGAGGTCTAAAATGAGCCTCCTAAGAAAATTATAAAATAATAGTGGAAATAATAAAATAAGGTTAGATTACATCATCAAATTTTAGAGGGAAAAAAGCAAAAACTATTTTTTCAACTTTTATTTTCAATTTATCTCTCTATGGGTTTACTCAAATTTCAAGTGGAAACACTCGTTGGATGTAGAATTTGATTCTTCATCTAAGGAGTACCCATCTCACATACTTTCAATGGACCCCGTTACATGAAAAATGAGAAATATATGAAAAAATGTGATTGCGAACCCTGCTACATGAAAAATGAGAAACATATTTCTCATTTGAAACATATTTCTCATTTTTCATGTAGTAGGGTTCCTAATCACGTGTTTTCATATATTTCTCAAATTAGTTTTATTATTTTATTATTTTATTATCTTTTAATCTTTTTACTTTTTTACCCTAAAAATAGTAAATCATGCCATGGTTGATATCATTATCTTGAATTCTATTAATTTTTATTAAAAAAAAAAAGTTATTTTTTTTTTTAAACCCATTTTAAACCATTTTTTTCTAATAAAACAAATTATTTGAAAAAACAAAGATTCATAAAACTACAAATTTCTTAATCAAGATTTATGACAAAAGGCCATTTTAAAAAAACTTCTAATTGTAATATCTTATTTGGTTTGGAATCTAAATCCCTTTGAAAACAGATGTTATAAGTTCATTCATTCAAATATGAAATCTAAATATCTTATTTGGTTTGGAATTTAAATTCCTTTGAACACCATATGTTATAAGTTCATTCATTTAAATATGAAATCATGTGAACTTGTCCCTGCTACCTCTGCCAATTGTTCTGCAAAGAAACAAACGTGGTTGGAATTTATTGGAAGACTTGTTCGGAACATGCCTAGAATTTCAAATCCCCTATGCCCGTCAAATGAAAATTTGATGACGTTTTTGCATTTTTCATGCCCTTCATTTTACATTCTACCCAAATTTGTGGGTGTCAACTACTCTTGCATTTCAACTTTCATTAATCTCTTTTAAGAGTGCCTTATTTTTTCCTAAGTTAGCATGTGATTTGATATAGCATACAACCATACTTTTGATATAACACAGTATGAGGTTTATTTGTTTCGATATAGCATACAACCATACTTTTGATATAACACATTATGAGGTTTATTTGTTACAGTTAAACTGCTCTAATGGTAGCCGAGTATGTTTTGATTTCCTAATTATATGGTCCAATGAACTAGGTTTTTTTTTTTTTAGGACCTAAGAGTCAACACAACATATATTTCGATATGAAATATAATGATTTTTTTTAGGGAAAAAAATAATACATGTTGCAATAATTGATATATATTTTGATTTTGTTTCTAGTAAGATGTATAAAGGAGGGGACTTTTTTTATACATCAATGACTTTTATACTTAAAACAAATCATCTCTCAAATTCTTTATCAAGTCCTTTTTTACTATTGTGTATATAATGAAATTAGTCAACTAACATGTTAAGCTCAATATTTAGATGAAATACCTTCAAGCTAAACACCAATATTTCTATAAAATACCTTCATGCTAAACAAGCATATTGAAAATATAACGAGCTGCAAAAGCCTAAGAAATACTATTCATTTTTCTAATTTGACCTTTTCTCAACCATTAATAGAAGAAGAATAATGGGACACCACATAGAAAATGAGCTACACTTAAACATTTGGGTAATAACTCTACCAAGGAGATCCTATTACAAGAATGACATCAGATACAACAATCACAATTTTTAATGCCCAATAATCAATTTTATAGGAGAACAAAAAATAACCGTTTTCACCAAAAAAAAATTGAGTCACTGCAACCAAAATTATATCCTTACCCCAAGTTAACTTATAAGTTTCACATGTAACATCCATATTGAATCCACATGTGACCTAGACATAAATACTCCCAATATCCTTAATAAAACCACCATACTTTCTAACCATATATGGTGGTGCACACCTTAAGTGTCCATGTTACACCACCATTAATTATATTACAATTATTCCATGATTCTATCACACTCCTTTTAATATAAGTGGTATTTGTTTTTTTTTACAACATGGTGAATCGATAACTGCTTGGCCTAATCTAAGGGAGACCCAGGATCAAACCTCAACGCTGCCACTATAACACCAAGAGCATAACCAACCACCTGCAAGTCGGGTATACTAAGTCTCTATGATTTAGCAAGAGCAAACCTCAACGTTGCCACTATAACACCAAGAGCATAACCAACCACGTGCAAGTCGGGTATACTAAGTCTCTATGATTTTAGCAAGAGCAAACCTCAACACTGCCACTATAACACCAAGAGCATAACCAACCACCTGCAAGTTGGGTATACTAAGTCTCTATGATTTTAGCAAGAGCAGACTCATGGGAAAGGGGAATCCGCCCCTCTAGCCGCCACCACAGCAGGTCAATGTACTCAATGAGATTTGAACTTCGGTCAGCCTAGGCATAGCCCAAGTGACTTTCCATCAAACCACACATCACTGTACAATATAAGTGGTATTTGTTATGCAAAAAACTAGATATCTTTGGGAGTATCCGATTGGCATCCGATGCCAATTCAAATGCTTTTCTTTCCCTTAATTTCTTTACCTATTCAAACGAATGCTCGACTTGATTATTTTCCATGTTTCTAGGTTCGGTAAATTTCCCCTTGCATTGCATCAATTTCTTCATGTCCTTTACTCCACACTAATAAATAATTTACATTATTCGTAGTAAACAACATCTTAGATGGCAGGAATTTAGAGGCTTTCAGTTCCAATAAGATAAACGACAATTTAAATTATGCGTCTTATATCATAATAAAGATATCTTAGACCAAAGGAATTGATAATAGACTCCCTACATCCCAAGGATGGCGAAGACAGAGATTTCAAGTGATTTCCATTCGACATTTCAAGCATGTTTACTGTGATTTCCATTCAGCGTTTCAGGCATGTTTACTGTTTATTCAAGAAACCTAGTACCGAGCATACTTATGACCGAGGCTCAAAAGGATCCTTTGAAATAGAGACGCAATGATGAGAACGATAAAAATCGTAAAGAAGAAATACCGTGACTTTCAAAAAAATGCGTTACCATTAATGACCCTGGAAGAATTGTCGCCCTGATTGAGAGAATCAACGGGTGGCTCTACAGGATTAGGCATGAACTTGTGCTCCCCTCTGATAAAAGCTAATCATTTTGTGCCTCTTTCCAAGGTTGAGTAGGAAATTAAAACCTATAACCTATCAGTTTAATCCCGTTGCAGCTTGCATTCGGTCATCAAGTGCAAGTAACCATCTAAGCGGCAGTTATGACTGGAGGGTGACCATTTAATCCACAGTTAACACACACCGCAACCACTGTACCCTAATTTTGTCAATTGCTACGGTTGCCATGTTAATGAATTCGCTTGCTAGAATCCAAGGTGGGAAAGAAGCAAACAAAACTAGATACCAGATACATATTAAACATTAGTAGCCTACCTGGCGTTACCTTTGTTGGTGCTAGGTATTATAGATTTGGACGGTTCCAATCCCAAATTAAACGTCAATATGACGGGTCAGTGATATATAGGACACGTCAAGTTTGACGTGTAGAAATTTACACCGTAAGTCAAATACGTTTTGAAATAGAAAATACGTCCTGTAGGACGTCAAATTCCAGCCCTGGTTCGGAATATCTCATCACAATCTCGTCACAGTCCTTCCGACTGTGATTCTGGCTACATATTAGTCTCTACCAGCTTTTTCCAATAGAAGAATCCAAGCCATTTTGCTTGTTGGATGCTCTGATCGTCACTGGTCACTGCTTCAAAATTTTCCAAGGCAAGGCTGTATGATTTGAATTCCACCTTCACAATGTTTCAAACACAATTCCTGCTTCTTAAACTGCATATTCATATGCGCAAATTACTGATTTTGATCAGTTTGCAGAAAACCTTTTGCCAGAGTCTGCTAAAATGGGGAGTGGAGGCAGAGTTCTAGAGCTCAACACAGGTACCAAAATACCATTGGTCGGTCTTGGAACAGGTGCCGTGAATCAAAACCCCGAGGACATTAAGACAGCAGTGGCTACGGCAATAGAGGTAAATTCTGTATCAAAACCCCGAGGACATTAAGACAGCAGTGGCTACGGCAATAGAGGTAAATTCTGTTTTTATTATTCTCAGTTATTACTGTACCGAGAAGTAAGGTGCATTTTACAACCAGTCCAGGAAAATATAAAGATGAAGTGGAGGTGAAGGTCATCCATTTTGATATTTTTCACAGATTCATCTAAATACACCTTGTAACCTTTTAATCTAACCCATGGAGTTACCCATTAAAGTATTTGCAATCTTGCTCTGCATATCAAACTGAATTTGCAATCTTGGTCTGCATATCAAACTCAAGTTTAAAATGGGTTTGTGTTAATTTGATACTATGATCCAATTGCAGCATATTATGCAAAATCCAGCTTTCCAACCGTGCATATTAGTCAAAATGTATATATGGTAACAAAATATTATAACCAAACTTAATCTATATATGTAAAACTCGAGCTTCCTAATGTCCCAGTTTAGAATGATTCATGGCAGTTAAATTTTTAACGAAACTTACTGTGAATATCGGATCAGGCCCTGGTTTGGATGGATGGATCAATGCTAATTGGACATTATAATCAAACTACAGCTATAGATATGCAATTTAGCAAGGAGACTGAAATTATTTGTACTGGCAGGTGGGTTACAGGCACTTTGACACAGCTAGCCTATACAGGTCAGAATGTCCCTTGGGAGATACTCTAAAGGATGCCTTTTTGAAGGGCTTAGTGGTACGGGAGGAGGTTTTTGTGACCACAAAACTGTGGTGTGGAGATTTAGATGATCCTGTATCTGCATTGAGGACGAGCTTAAAGTCTGTGCATCTTGTTCCTTTCTTGAATTTATTTATTTATAAATTGTCCTTTCGTTAAAGAAGTTGGCTTAAGGGTATCTGTCACGCCCTACACCTGCGGTGATCTTCCAACCGCTTGTAGCGAGGTGTGGCACCACCGAACGCTTTCTTTTTAACAATACTAACGTTTATGGGCTACGCCTATTCCAATATGAACATACTTAACTTGTGTTCTTATAACCGAATAAAGTGTTATCCTTTATACTTCAACAAAGAACATTCTCATTCATTAACCATGAACAATAAACCGAGAACAATACACAAGTATAAAGGGAGGGGCAACTCCCGAACAGTCTGCCCAACAATAATATTATGTCAAGAATATCAGATTTTACAACAAGTGTGTCTTGGCTGAACCAAGTCTCACACTTAACCAATTTTTACAAAGATAGGCCACCTGCCTTTTACAATAGTCTTGTGCACCTCTTGCACAAAGAATGGTGCTCACCCGAGCCACCTAAAATCTCTGCCAAGTCCTACACCAAAACCCGTACCTTAGAATTCACTCGGGCACACCTTGCCCTATCTTCGGCTCACCCAAGACTAAACTCACAACCAAGTCTTCATACCTCAACCTGCAAACCACTTCCTCCACGCACCTAGGTTAGACTACGCATGAGGTATGCGTATCTACCTCTAAACCTGCGCAAGTGTTTACCCCTTGAGCGTAAGAAGAGATGAGCGAAGTTGCTTGGATGAAATGAGGTGCATCCACCTCTTATATATACGCTCCATACTTTGGATATAATCTTGGGCCGACATAACATGAAGCCCTTCACATAGTACTTTATGATGTCGGCTTGTATATTTTATGCTCCACGTTTCAACATGTATAAACCTTCGTATTACATGGTTTTAATGTATGTGCTCCATTATATTTTATTATCCATGGTTCTTCACATACATATGTGCCATCGCATGTCCATATGTTTTATTAACATGTCGGTCTTTATATTTTTAATATTGCATATAAATGTGCTCGCTCACACTTAGTCGCATTAAGTGTTGCACATGTATTGTCGCTTTTAACGTCGCATTGCTGTCGTAAGTTCATCGCACAAACGTCGCACAATCGTCGTTCAGTGCGCCCGTGAGCCCGCTTGCGCGCCCGCCCGTGCCCGTGCACGATCGACCGCCCGGCGCCCGTCGCACCCGCAACCGGAGGTCCTTACATTCTCCTCCACCTGAAATCGTTGTCGTCCTTGACAACATACCATCATCCACGATGTCGACCTTTCCACACAAGGCAAACATCCCTGCAACATATGTAGAGACTCTTCTCCACTATGTCTCGGCTTAATGACCACTGCCACCAAGCTCACCATACCAAGGTATGTATCTCCATAATCCATGCTCAGGTCCATGGAAACTCCATCCATCTCATCTGCAACATGTTGTCCATATGTGTGTCTCCTCCAAAGTGAAGTGATCATCTCATCAAACCGACTCTTGATGTGCTCCTTTCAGGTCCATGAAGCTCTCTCCATCATCTGCAATGTGCCACCCTCAAGTCTACATTCAACTCTCGATGTGCCCCATTCAGGTCCATGAAGTCCTCTTCATCATCTACAATGTGCCACCCTTAAGTCTCCATGTCACACTAGCAAGTCCTCCTGCATAACATTCCTGCCCTAGCACCTTGTTAGGATGTCCCTTGACATCTCTACAAGTGCTTCCACACAATGTCCTTGCATAGGTCTCTGCCATGCTCCATGTCTTCAAGTCTCCAACCTGATGTCCATGACTAAGCTGCCCATGTAGTCCAACCAAGTAGACACATCACAACATCTGGCCATCCCATCCAAGTCTTCAACTTTCGGTTTAGTGAACTCGGTCACTCAACCAACTCATCATCGTATCATCATGTCATGAGTCCCTTCACCATAGCTCCTCCACCAAAGTGTCCACCAAGACTACCTCTTGGTCTCGGCCATGAGAAGTCCACCCAAAACATCATCAACCCCAAGAGTGTGCCCTCTAATCTGTCCATGAGTCATGCCGGGCACTTAGCCAATCCTCCATATGGCTAAAGCATGACTCAATCATCCACAACGATCATCAAGTTCCACCCTTGTTCCGGGTCCTTGCACCTTTCATCACAAGGTCACAAGTAACCCCAACAAGCTTTCCAACAATTGACAATCCTTGCTCTTCCATACAAGGTTCCATCATAGTCATCCATGGTAAGATGTCCTCTTGCCTTGGCAAACTGACTTTGCCCTTCACTGCACATGGTTCATCTCCCAAATGCCCAAATGAAACACAAGTATCATTACTTACTTCATTATCATGAGGCTCCTCCATGTGAGTGACCTCATCCACACATGTTGACAAACTGCAGGATCCTGGTTCAACCTGATCATCCTCAAGTTCATCCTTCATCGTAGTCATGTCTTCAACATCTTCGATCATCACGACTTCCTCTTCCTTGATGGCACAATCTGCAACTTCACCTTGCTCCATTGTCCAACCGGGTTGAAGAAGTTCTTTCTCAGCTTCCTTCTTCAAGGCTATGAGATGCCCCAATTCCTTCTTTCTTATCTTGAGCCTCTCGAATTCAGCTTCAATCAACTCTACTTCCTCTGCAAGTCGAAGAGCTTCCCCTCTATCAGGAATCCCTTCCTTAACCAAGGCATGAAGAGCATCCTTTGCTTCAAACAACCTTTTGCCCCATTCTACAAATCCTTGTTTTACTCTTTCTGACTCTTCAAGTAGACTCCCTTCGAATTCTTCGAAGGATGCATAACCCAATTTCTGCAAGATAGACATCTTCACTGCTTCACCTGTCACCAGCTCCGACCGAGCTCTGATACCAACTGTCACGCCCCTACACCTGCGGTGATCTTCCAACCGCTTGTAGCGAGGTGCGGCACCACCGAATGCTTTCTTTTTAACAATACTAACGTTTATGGGCTACGCCTATTCCAATATGAACATACTTAACTTGTGTTCTTATAACCGAATAAAGTGTTATCCTTTATACTTCAACAAAGAACATTCTCATTCATTAACTATGAACAATAAATCGGGAACAATACACAAGTATAAAGGGAGGGGCAACTCCCGAACAGTCTGCCCAACAATAATATTATGTCAAGAATATCAGATTTTACAACAAGTGTGTCTTGGCTGAACCAAGTCTCACACTTAACCAATTTTTACAAAGATAGGCCACCTGCCTTTTACAATAGTCTTGTGCACCTCTTGCACAAAGAATGGTGCTCACCCGAGCCACCTAAAATCTCTGCCAAGTCCTACACCAAAACCCGTACCTTAGAATCCACTCGGGCACACCTTGCCCTATCTTCGACTCACCCAAGACTAAACTCACAACCAAGCCTTCATACCTCAACCTGCAAACCACTTCCTCCACGCACCTAGGTTAGACTACGCATGAGGTATGCGTATCTACCTCTAAACCTGCGCAAGTGTTTACCCCTTGAGCGTAAGAAGAGATGAGCGAAGTTGCTTGGATGAAATGAGGTGCATCCACCTCTTATATATACGCTCCATACTTTGGATATAATCCTGGGCCGACATAACATGAAGCCCTTCACATAGTACTTTATGATGTCGGCTTGTATATTTTATGCTCCACGTTTCAACATGTATAAACCTTCGTATTACATGGTTTTAATGTATGTGCTCCATTATATTTTATTATCCATGGTTCTTCACATACATATGTGCCATCGCATGTCCATATGTCTTATTAACATGTCGGTCTTTATATTTTTATTATTGCATATAAATGTGCTCGCTCACACTTAGTCGCATTAAGTGTTGCACATGTATTGTCGCTTTTAACGTCGCATTGCTGTCGTAAGTTCATCGCACAAACGTCGCACAATCGTCGTTCAGTGCACCCGTGCGCCCGCCCGTGCCCGTGCACGATCGCCCGCCCGGCGCCCGTCGTACCTGCAACCGGAGGTCCTTACAGTATCTATTCTGTCAAAATTACCCAAAATGACATTTGTTTTGATATCTTGCTTATCGCAAGATAGCAGAATCCAGATAGCACACGATTGATCACATTAACACGACAGCATGTTTTTAGGGATTGAACATGATCTCTAGGAAAAAATACCACTAGATTTGTCACGTGATCATAACTCACCTTGCTCCCATTCTTAAAATTTAATTGTTTTTATATCTTCTGTTTTATTTCTTTTGTTGATCAAGTGACCTGCATGCAGGAATTTGCAGCTGGATTATGTGGATTTGTACCTTATCCACTGGCCCGTAAGGTTGAGAAAGGAAGCCTCCTTTCCAATCGCCTCCTTTCCAATCCTCAAGGAGGAAGACTTTTTGCCCTTAGATCTTGAGTCTGTATGGCAAGGAATGGAACAATGTGTTCATCTGGGGCTCACAAAAGCCATTGGCGTGAGCAACTTCTCTTCTAAGAAGATTGGGGATCTGTTGACCCATGCCAAGATTCCACCTGCTGTCAATCAGGTAAATTTCTAGTGTTTTCAGCCCACGGCTGGCAATGTTGGCATGTGATATTTGATTTTGTTTGCTCTCAAAATTGGGTTTTTCATGGGGAGACGACTTTAACAGGTGGAGATGCATCCACTATGGCAACAACAAAAGTTGAGAGATTATTGCAGCAAGGTGAACATTCACGTGAGTGCATGGTCTCCTCTTGGAGGTCCCCCTAAAGCACAGGGTTCAAATGGTGTTATTGATAACCCTGTTATTGAAGAGATCGCTGAAAAATATGGAAAAACTACTGCTCAGGTACATATATAGCATGCTTTTGTTTTTTTAAACTGGGGAAGCTTAGGGCTCCAACATAACTCCATAACTCCATGCTTATTAAGCTTTTGCTTCATCAGAAAAACATAGTTTGATTGCTTTAAATAATTGAATTTGAAAATATTGGTTTTTCAGACATTTGCTTGCAGAGGGCCACTTCAAACGTGTAGGTTAATCAGGCTGATTCTATTTCCTGGAAATGCATAAATCTGTATTTTATTTCTGGAATCCATTAAGGAGTTCTTTTATGTCAAATAATTGAATTTGAAAATTGCATTTCCAGACAATTGCTTGCAGAGGGCCACTTCAAACATTTAGGTTAATCAAGCTAATTCAATTTCCTGGAAATACATAGACCTGTATTTTAATTCTGGAATCCATTAAGGAGTTCTTTTATGTCAAAATATGTCGTTTTGTGCTGTTTGGGAAAATGGATCTGATATTTCTTTACTAAACAATATAGAAACATGATACATCAAGATGCCTCTAGACAAGAGGTAGAACCTAACACATGTTAGTAGCATGAGAGACTTGTCTCATGCTACTTGAAAGTACATGACCTCACTCTTATAGTCATCTCTGCGATAGTAGTAAGGGTTATGTACCTTTTACTTGAAAGTACATGACCCCACTCTTATAGTCTCTGCAATTGCTTTTTATCAGATACTATTTAGGTTGAAACTGTGTTAGTCTGAAGTATGTTCTAAAACTGCTTAAACTAGTATGATCTAAAACTGCTTAAACTGCTTCAGATTGCATGTTTATTAAGCTTTTATTTCATAAAAAAGCATAGCTTGATTGGCTTAAATAATTGAATTTGAAACTTGGTTTTCCAGACAATTGCTTGCAGGGTGATGGCAGAGTGCCACAATGGAAGCTACACACAAACCAAATGATACAGCTACAAACAAAACAACTGAAACACATACTATAATATTTAGAACTCACAATTCTACTCATTAAAGAGCTTGGGATCTTTGCCCCTTCTTTCTTGGCCCAACAAATGCATTGCACTCCTATTTATACTTGGAGACTTAGCGACTTAGAGAAGGAGAGATCTAGAATTCTCAAGAGATAATTCCTCTCCTAGACTTGTGGAAGAAGCCGAGAAAAAATCATTTTTTAAGAATCTATCATAACCTAAGTCACATGACACGAGGACACGAGACACGGATGACACGTAAATACGAGTATTCAATACGAAACGCAGTGACGTGGAAACAGGACACGGGGGACACGTTTTATATATATTTAATAAAATATATATATATATCTATATATATATATATATATATATATATATATATATATAGCGAAATATAGTTTTTTATCCTTATTAAATAGCAGGTTGCAGCTTATCTAATCAAATTAAAATATAATTACTTCTCAAAGTTCATAATTCACTTTAAAAAAATAAATAGAATCAAAATCTACTATTTAGAAATTAGAATGTGATATGCTTGGTCTTGATTCTTGAATATTCAATGTTCATTGTTCATGTACAACTTACGAGCACGTAAGAAAATAACTAAAGTCTAATCCTATTGATTTCCTTTGCCCCTCTTGCGAGAAAATGCCACAACTTTCCCTTTCCCTCTAGATGTAGATGCTGGTGCTGGTGGAGTTGGCAGTGGAGTTTGCTATGCTCTAGAAGCTGAAGAACTAGAAGTAGGAGCTATAGGAGGTAGACCACGTCCTCTACTGGTGGCAGGGGTAGCCCGGGCAGGTGGTGTTAACTGAAAACATTACAATCTCCCAATCCTGAAATCCTGAAAAACTGATAAGTCTGCTGCATTTTGAATGAAATCTAAAATTCTACTTTCTCCATATGAAATCCAATGAGGTTGGAACCACTCTCAAACATCCTGAGTCATTTCATGGTAATGTTAAAAATTTAAGTAAAATGAGGAAAATGAAGATTAAGGAGAATGTCACTTTTACTTTAAGAATTTGACATTACCATGAATAGCATATCAATACTAGGGCCTAGACTTGATCATTACGCTGCCCCACTCAAAAATTATTTGTTTCTTTCCAAAAAAATTGCAGCTTATGCAGGCAATGTTTTCTATCAACGGAATACGCGTTTTCCGGATGCAGGACATGACGAAAACCGGCGAATACATTTTACATTTTACAGGACACGATGAAAAACGTTTTCGACATGTTTTAGGGCCGTTTTCGTGTCCGACACGTAAAATAGGGGACACGGGACCTTGGAGGACGTGTCCTGTGACTTAGATCATAACTTTTCCTAAATAAAACAGTTTTTTTTCTTTTTCATTTTTTTTTTTTCCATATCGTTTCTAGACTTCTTACATAGTTTAGTATTTTTTTAAAATCTACAAAATCTAGAATTCTTTAAAACTTCTTAGATTTAAATCCGGCATCGCAGGCCCCTAAGAACATGTAGGTTAATCAGGTTAATCCAATTTCGTGGAAATACATAAACCTGTATTTTTATTCAATTTCTTGGAAATACATAAATCTGTATTTTAATTCTGAAATCCGTTAAGGAATTTTTTATGTCAAAATATGTCTTTTTGTGTTGTTTGAGAAAATTTATGTAATATTTCATTACTGAACAATATAGAAGGAAGCATGAAGCATGATCCATCAGGATGCCTCCCACTGTTATAGTTTCTGCTATAGTAGTAAGGGTTATTTGCTTTTTAGCAGATACTATTTATGTTGAAACTGCTTAAACTGCATCCGATTGCATGCTTATTAAGCTTATTAAGTTTTTTTTTCATAAAAAAAGCGTAGTTTGATTGCCTTAAATAATTGACTTTGAAAATTGGTTTTTCAGACAATTGCTTGCAGGGCCACTTCGAAAATGTAGGTTAATGGGCTAGTTCAATTTTCTGGAAAATTATAAATCTGTATTTTAATTCTGGAACACGTTAAGGAGTTCTTCTATGTCGAAATATGTCTTTTTGTGTTGTTTGGGAAAATGCATGTCATATTGCTTTACTAAATAATATAGAAGCCTAAAGCATGACACATCAAGATGCCTCCTCAGTGTTAGTATCTTGTTTCATCCTACTTGAAAGTACATGATCTCACTGTCATAGTCTCTATGATTGTTTTAAGGGTTATTTGCTCTTTTGCGGATACTAGGTTGACCGTTGAAACTATATGCTAGGATTGAAGTATGATCTAAAGAACTGCTTAAAACTGTTTTTGATTGGTTAACAGCTTGTCATTCTCAGACATAGAGAAAGAAATAGGTAACATTTTAAAACCCAAAGGGATTTGGCAAGAGTGAAAGTCTGCATCCCAATGGGTTATTTCAGGTTCAGGTGGTCAGGTTTTGTTTGCACACAATTTTCAGGTTTAAGTGGTCAGGTTTCGTTTGCACACAATTTTCAGGTTTAAGTGGTCAGGTTTTGTTTGCACACAATAATGTAGTTGCACGTTGGGGACTTCAAATTGTATCAACAGAGGCTAAGCCGGTAACTTTGAATTTCAAAACCCAAAGGGATTTGGCAAGAGTGAAAGTCTGTGTCCCAATGGGTTATTTCAAGTTTGGGCTGTCAGGTTTTGTTTGCACACAATTTTCAGGTTCAAGTGGTCAGGTTTTGTTTGCACACAATTTTCAGGTTCAAGTGGTCAGGTTTTGTTTGCACACAATTTCAGGTTTAAGTGGCCAGGTTTTGTTTGCACACAATTTTCAGGTTCAAGTGGTCAGGTTTTGTTTGCACACAATGATGTAGTTGCACGTTGGGGACTTCAAATTGTATCAACCGAGGCTAAGCTGGTAAATTTGAATATTGTAACTTTAAGTATTGTAGACTTTTTCATTTTTTTGGGAAAAAAGGTAAGAATAATGAATGGAGTTTTGGTTGGTTGGTAAAGTGAAATGTTACCAATCTTTCACCACGTTCAAATTCCAAATTCCACTAGAGACATGTTTACCTTTTGTGGACTGATATGCCTGGTTAAAAGGACTATTTATTGCACTTGAGACTAGGCGCAAGTCCTGCCTGACGTTGGTGGACTGATATGCCTGGTTAAATGGCGTCCTGCGTGACTTTGGTTGGATAGATTCATGGGTTCTTTACAGAAATAACTCTCTCATCACATAGGCATGTAGGGAAAGCATGCCTATTGTCAATCCTCCTTTTGGCTTCAACCTCGAGAGATTCTACATCATTCATATACATATTCATCTTGACTAAGAGCCATATAATCAACTGTGGTCTGAAAGTTGTTAGTTTTCTCCCACATGGACCTGGTCAGTTGCCTCGTTAAGCATTGCTCGCCATCATATTTTCCATAAGAAGGAAATGCGTGACAATTTGATCAGGTCTACAACCTCCTTCCAGATCGAACCATATATATTTATCCGTCAAAAGGATTCCCTTTCCAGTAAAGGGGAGGAACGAACAAATAATACTATACCCAACAGCAGTCCAGCTCCAAAAAGCTCTAGCAATACTGTAGTTTCACATAACATGCTCATACATTTCTGCTTTGTGGCAAACGACACAATGTCCATCGGTAATGCCTGTAGTCAATCATTGATCACCACTGTCATGAAAAAGTTACTATTATGTCAAAATATGTTTTACCTAAATTGAATTCAATTTTGCTGAACTGTGAAGATGCTCACAAACTTCTTTAAGAAAATTACTAGGATGACTTGTAGTTTATTTGACTGAAAAAGCATAATGGAAGTTAATAATTTCCACCTGTGTCAAGCGGTAGCAAGAATAATTTGTTTGAAATTGGGAAGATTTAATGTTTGGTATTAATTTGTATTTCATGTTTGAAATTTGTATTTAATGTTTCATACAGCTTGAGTGGCCCTAGCCCTAATGTAGTGGTTATGAGTATTTAATGTTTGAAATTTGTTGAGTGGCCTTAGCCTTAATTTAGTGATACAGTGGTTATGAGTATGTGTCAAAGGTAAGAGGTCAAAGGTTCAAATTCAGAGGGTAGAGTATATACACCTAGATTTTGGCAATTAAATTGCGGCAGAGGCAGACTCTTTGTCTCATAAACAAGGAGTTTCACACACCAAGTTGGTGTTTGACTTCACTTTAATTTTAAAATTAGATTATTATTATTATGAGGAGGTGGTTTCCATGGTTGATTGTTATGAGTAGCAGTTTTGGTATTGCTTGATAAAATTACTCTTGGGACAGTGTGTCTATTAGAAATTGAATGGGATACTGCTTTGCAGGTTATATTGAGGTGGGGTTTGGAACAGGGAGTAAGTGTGTTGCCAAAAAGCTACAACAAAGGTAGAATAACTCAGAATTTTCAGGTATTTGACTGGTCTTTAACTGCAGAAGATCATTCAAAAATCAGCAGACTGGAACAGAAGAAGGCCTATAGGGCACAGGAAATGATTAACTCTACCACCAGCCCTTACAAATCTGTTGAAGAATTATGGGATGGAGAGATCTAACAAGATAATTAGTATATTGAGTGTTATTTGATTCATCTGTACTATGGAGGAAGATATTTTTAACCTCAAACTAAAAGATGTTAAATAAGTTAATGCGCATATAGAGGGTATTATTCTGTGTGTTCCAAAACCATATGAAGGATAACTAGCATTGAAAATCTGGAGATCTCAGTGTATCTCTGTTTATTTGTGTACTATTTATAACTTATGCACTCAATTGCCACTAAAGCAGGTCGTGTTTTCCATTCTTTTCCCATTCTATTACTAAAATATCTAGTGCACTGCATGCCTGATTGAATGGGAATGATGAAGAAGATGAAGAATATTTGCTTAGGTAATTAGCTATTCCGCTTCTCTGCTGATGGATTATATTAAAGCTGCGATATATCCTTTGGGATCTAATCTTGCAAGCAGTTTATCTTTGTACTATTACATGATTTTATGCTTGTCAGTGACAGACTTTATAGGCATATCATAAGTTCGTGAGATATCTTTGTTTTTTTTTCTGGTTCAGAACCTATATTGTTATTTTCTCTGTGTTGCATTATATTTACCATTACATTATATAAGCCACAGACAAACTGTGTACATCACATATTTCAAATGCTTATAGTTGCTGTGTACACATATTTCAAATGCTTTTAGGAAAACTATGTATCTCATACATTGAGAATCAGAGCTGGCATGGTGTATGAAAATTAATGCTTTTACACATTACTGATAAGTGTTACCCTATCTATATTGTGCTTGTTCTTGTTTGTTAGAGAAAATCTCGAAGAATTTCTTCTTAACTATAGATCCTCACTTTTTCTTCTCCTTTGCATCAGACACTCCTATTTATGATAGGAAAATGTATCCATATCTAGATGTATTATCTATCCAGAATTTCATCCACAATGGCTTTACTATAAATACTGTTGTCACTAACCATTTTGGGCATGGTTATACTCTTAATCTTGCTATTTATGGTATGGAAAGATACTTTTAAATTTAAACTAGGAAGATGTGCAGCTGTAACTTCAAACTTTCCTATTGAGCGAAATAGAAAGTGCTTTAGCATTTAATTATTATTTCTGTTACCTTGTATTTAATTGATCTCTATGCTGGAAAAATTATCATTAGACAGTGCCTTAGTTCTGATATTATATCACAGAATTTCAGTTCATTTTGATCCTCAGCTATCTTCTCTGTGTTGAAATAATACTACTGGTTTCAGTTTGTTTTATCCTTCCATGAAATCAAGGATGCCGAATATAGCTATGCAAATTTTATTGTCACAATGCAATTGAATTAGGCCTCACTGATTTTCACGCTTATTTCTAAGCAACATTTTAGGCCGGATGGCTTTCGAAGTGGCATGACATACATCATATATTTTGTTTGAATCCTTGACAGTGGAAGGATAGGTTTGTATCTAATTATTCCATTCCTTACAGTGAATAGTAGCCCATAGTGTATCCTTCTTTTTCCGAAAGTGCTTCCACTGTAAGATTAAAGAAATATTAAACAGAATCATTAGAGTTGTCCTATTAGAGTTGTCTTGTGTCGGTTAAATAGCTGTGGAGGGGTGAACCACTGAACATTGTTGAGCTCTTGAGATCACAAGCCAAGTAGGGGATTGAATGGAACTACACAATCAACCCGCAAAACAAGTGCAATAGAGAGAAACAGAATGCCAAAGATATAATGTCTATAGGCTTAAATCACTTTGCATAAAAGAATGATGCCTATAGGTTAAAAATGCCTATATCACTTTGTATAAAAAATGTTGTGTATAGGTTAAGAAATGATTACAATATCATCATATGATTAAACAACATGATATTACAACTGAGATTTGAAAGATAAATGTCTATAGGTTTAAATCACTTTGTATTATAAAACAATAATGCCTATAGATTAAAGCATGATTAGAAGATGATATCGTCAAGACAGAATGATATTACAACTTATGTGTACAAGTTAAAGAATGATTACAAGATCACATGATCACACAGATGATATTACAAATACAAAACTCAAGTTAGGGGGGGGTGCTTCAAATATCATATACAAAACTCAAGTTGGAGGGTTGCTTCAAGTCGGGTTCAAGATGATATTACAAATACAAAACTCAACTGGGGTGTGCATGTAAAGAAAGGTTATGTTAGATAAGTAGGATGTGCCCCCAAGAGGGACTAGGACGCTCTTAACAAGAAACTCTAAACTCTAAAGAGGTTATGAGGTCACATAAGTAGGATGTGCTCCCAAGAGGGACTAGGTCGATCTTAACAAGAAACTCTAAACTCTAAATAGAGGTTATGAGGTCACATAAGCAGGATGTGTCCCCAAGAGGGACTAGGTCGATCTTAACAAGAAACTCTAAACTCTAAAGAGAGGTTACGAGGTCACATAAGTAGTATGTGCCCTCAAGAGGGTTATCACTCCTACATATCAAAGTTGACTAGGTTGATCTTAACAATAATCTAGGTCACTTGGTTTGAATTCTAGCATGAGGACTTTGAAATTCATAAAAAAAATCAATATTGACAAATTTCCATCATAGAATGTGGCATTAAATTTGACACTACAAAATTTAAAATTTTATGTTCGTATATGGTGGACTCAAAGGTTGTTGTGGGAGGAAACTCGTAGGGAAAAGGAGTTTGGAATTGGGTTGGATGCACTTGCAAAGGAATGTATGCACTTTTAGGGAGGAAACTCTTCAGGTAGAGGAAGTTGGAACTATGTTGAGTTGACTTGTGGAAAAGTATGTAGTTGCAGGAGGGGTTTTCATGCCAAATCCATGTTCAACGGGTGGTGGCTAAGTTTTGTTTTTTTTCTTTGTTGAAATTTAGGGCCAAAAAAGAGGAAACCCTCTATTTTTTACCCATTTTATTATTTTGAAGTTCAAATTCGAGCTTGAGTTTGCATTCCAATTGAGATTCATCAAATTTGAGTCAAAATAATTTCAATTGTCGTCATATTTGGAGAGTTTTGAATTTCGAGGGGAAAATTCATTGAATGTGGTGACATTGACATTAATCTAGTATGACAATAAATAATGACCTTAGTTGCATTTCCTAACAAATTACATTAATAACACAATATGAGATGGTTGAGGCCACATGTGAAGATTGCACTATTCTCAACACCACCCTTTAGTTCGAATAGGAGGCTACAAAGAGAATTGGTGAATATAGATATGAGTGGGTTTATAGATATCAACTCAATATAGGGTTAGCAAAGGTCGAAATACAGATAAGGGCGGGTTTATAGGTTGGTCATGACAAAATACAAGTTACAAAATTCATTTGGTTTATAGATACACAACTCAAAATAGAGATTAGGCATATAAATACACAACTCAAAATATGGTTGGCCCTATTCACAACCCCTTCCCACTTAGTTTGGGCAAGATGCTTTGGAGAGAAGGCATTACATTAAAATTTTCCTTCTTAATGTTGAACACACACCATATAACTCCCCCCAAATCTTTGGGGAAAAAACTCCCCTGCAAATGTCACATCTCCAACACCAACTTTGTTCCACAATTTGTTGAAAGTGGCATTTCGTAGAGGTATAGAACAAGGATCCATTAGAGCGTGATGGCAAATTCAAGATATAAAGGGTGGCATAATTTGTATATGATTACAAAAGATGTTAGAGTGTAGGGCATCTAAAAAGGATAGCCATCATAGTGTGTAAGGAAGAGGTTCAGTGAGATGTGTTGAGAATCATTTGTAAAAATTAGTAGGAAATGTCTTGCAAACATGTGATTGGAGACTATAACAAATAAGGTGAGAAAGTACTTATCTCCCTGACAAGAACAAGCAATGATAGGTCGAAAAATGTCACTTTGAACCAACTTCAATAATTGAGAGTTATCCCTTGCACTGTAACAAAACAATGTATCCATTAGAAATCCACCAACTCTTAAAACATAAAGGCACTATCCAAAGATAGGCCTTGCATCACAATAAAACAATTTATCCATTAGAAATCCACTAACTCCCAAAACATAAAGGTACTCTCCAAATGTGGTGGGGTTAATAATAAAATCATCACATCCTTGAATAGGTAAGGCTATATAGGAAAAATGTAGTTTAATCCATTAGAAATCCACCCACTTCTAAAACATAAAGGCACTCTCCAAATGTGGTGGGGTCAATAATAAAATTGCTTTATAGGAAAAATGCACTTTTGAATGTGCACTGTAAAGAGAATCCATTGAGTTTAACAAAATTGTAGAATAAATCTTTGTAGAGCGTACATTAATAAGAGGAGGTAAGGTATGCCCAACTACAATACATGTCTATCCACTATAATAGGAAAAAAAATCATTTGTACTCAGATAGAGGTAGTGGAAATTATCCTAGCATACCAAACAAACTCCATAAGTATAATGTCTCTATTAGAATAATCATATAGGCAATACACTGGAATCTAGGCCCATGTACTTTATCAAACAGACTCAAACAAAAAAGGAAGAAGTTATACCTTTTCTCAAGGATTTGGCACAATAAATCGAACCTGTATGCAGAGTGCACAACTAGATGTGCATTGTGAAATGTGTTAAAAATATCATCTAGAAGATCCCTATCACAAATTGTTGCTCTTGCAAGCTCTTCGATACCTTGAACACATGTCAAATGAGTTTTTCTAAAAAGTTATGCCAAACTATAATATAGAAGTATCCACTATGATAGGAAAAAAATCATCTAGATTTAGATAGAGTTAGTAGAAATTATCCTAGCATACTATAGATAAATACTTCAAGTATAACATCTCTTACTAATATATTCATATAGACAATATATCTTTCTTTAATTCACTATCTGATGGACCCTGAGTGGTATCTGGTAGCTGCTGTGGCGCCTACAATTTTTGCTTGTCTTCCAATATTACTTCCACCACAGACTCCTCATATGATGTGTTAGTACCTGCAACGTTTTCTGCTTCGGACTCCTTGGACTCTACTTGTTTACTGATGGAAATATTTTGCAATGTAATTTTCTTCTTTTTATACGAGAGCTTTAGGAATTTTTTCTGCACAATAATATTCACTGTACCAATAGATTCCATCCAAGGGTATCTCAAAATAATATCCACATCAGCGATATCTAAAGCATAAAAATCAAAATGAAAGACATATTTATCCAGGGAAATCTTCAAATCTTTATAAACTTGCACATCTTCATTATCAACTTGTGTGTGCTCCATTTGTTTTGTTGGGACTTGCAATATTTTAGTCAAATGAACATTAATGAAACTATGCTTGCAACTATGATTGATAGACATAATGATCTTCTCTTTCTGAATAGATCCGTGAACCTGTAATAAGGATATACCAGTAGAAAATAACCCCTTATGTTTCTCATTATCCTGTTTTCTAGCATGAGACCATTTGTCCAAAAGGATTTTTTCAAATTCTTCATCGGGAAGACTTACCAACTTCTTTTTGTCAAGTGAGTCCCACCATATGGCAGTCTCATCTCTAAAATTAAGCCATGATATCTCTTTCCAAACTTTCAGATATATTGACTTTTCCATTTTTAGGACTTCTTCAATGGTAGGGCCATCATAGTTTCCTGTAAACTTCCTCTTAATAGAAGCCATGACGAAGAATGAGGGTTTTGAAAAAAATTACTTATTTTATGCGGAAAATCTAAAATGGCCACAACTTGGTCACTATGGTGCAAAATCCTTATTATAGCCCGTTTTCAGAAATGGAACAACAATTATGTATCTTCTCATGCTATTGAAATCTTGATTTGGGCACTCTGGAGCTTAGATTCGAGCTGCAACTGTCTTTTTGTCACATTTTTTTTTTGAAAAAAAGGTTGATTTTAAATCAACAATATTTCCCTCATCTGGTTTTCGATTCGACCAGTTTTGTTTTTGAAATTAGGTAATTTTTCAAGAGAAGCTCAGATCTGCGATCTCTTTTCTGAAATTCTGCAACACAACTGATTTTAAATCAGTGATATCTCTCTCATCTGGACTCCCATTCGGCCAATTGTTTTTTGAATCTGGATATTTTTTGGCAAGGAATCCAGATATACTATTTGTTTTTGCAAAATTTACACCAAAAGTTTCATATCTGATCTGCAAACTCGTCGCCCAAAAAAACCTGCAAAAAATGAAAAACAAAATTTCTTCCCCTCTTCGCCCAAGAAAGTGCTCTGATACCACTTGTAGTAGATTTGACTTGCAAATATATTAAAAATACCAAATATGCCCAATACAAGAAAAAATATAGAATCTTCAGATCTTTATTGATAAAACCCTTGAGGTAGGGAAACACCATACAATCACTCCTTAAGGAAGGATATCACTCTACAAGCCATATGCTTATCAATACAATAATCCTTGACATCCCTCAGTGAAGAGTTTCTAGCCTCTATATAGGTTTGATACATACAATACCATGAGTAATTACCATGAGTCTCTCAATACCATACATATAATACAATGGAATTATCACATTATTCCTAACTACTTGTGGTCCCTTACATTATGCGGGTTAACCACTTTATTTATTAACTATGATTCATTATCATAAACTTGTCATGGATCACAGAAGCCTCAACTCTACAATATGATTCATTATATTATTACATTATTCCCTTGGGTACCTCCCTTTGTACCCCATAATATCCCTCCTAGGTATACTACAAGGCTCATGTACTTGATAAAAAATACAAACAAAAAAGTGACCAAGTTATACCATTGATAAAGGAATTGGCATAATAAGTCAAACCCATATGAAAAGTGCACAACTAGATGTGCATTGTAAAACGTGTCAACATCATCATCTAGAAGATCCCTGTCACAAATTGTTACTCCTACAAGCTCTTCAATACCCTGAAGACAAATCAAGTGAGACTCAAAGACATAAATATTTGTATAATAACCATTTCAGATATTGTTTTTTTATGTTAAGCCTACCCAAATATAAGTAGCCTTGTTGAATTGGGAATTTGAGGTCATTACGTTCTCATAAAATCTTCAAGGAATCCTTTATATAAACCACATAAGCAAATGATACTCGTGCTTCTAAGAAACCTACAATGTCTTGTTTTTGCATTTAGGTTGAAAGAAAGCTTATCAAAAAACACAACCTAGAGAAATATTATTGCAAAAGAATGATCCAAGAAAACCCTATGTTTGCACTGTAAGATATGATGCCAATAGCCAATATTTTTTAGATAATATGGTTTAATTGAGTTGTGAAGAAAGATTTGAACCCCGGGAAACCCTAAGAGATGATCATGAATCTTTAGGCTTGGAACACTTGGGGCAATGTTTATAGAAATTAATCTTCATATCACTTGTAAAGAAAAGATAGGTTTGGAAACCCTAGTTCCATAGTTCTTAGAATGATGCCACTAGATGAAAACATATAAAAATTTAGGCTAAAAATATCTTTTAAAATAAATCAACAAATGGGCGATATGAAACCCTAGTTTCAAAATCACAAATAATACTAATGCCATTAACTAATAGCCTTGGATTTGCTACTAAAAATTATAGAAATAAAAATTAACATAGAAACCCTAATTTTGGTCACATCAATTTACGGACAAGATCTCCATAAAGGTGCACAAAACAAACAAACAAAATGCCACCAATTAGGTTCGGAACCCTTAGGAAAATGCTTCTAGAAATAAATATTCATATCACTTATAGGGAAAAGATAGGTTTGGGAACCCTAGTCCTATAGACCTTAGAACAATGCCACTAGATGAAAATGCATACACATTTAGACTAAAAAAATATTTTAAAATATATTCGCAAAAGGGTGATATGAAACCTTGGTTTCGAAATCATAAATAATAGTAATGCCACTAACTGTTAGCCTTGGACTTGCTACTAGAAATTATAGAAATAAAAATTAACATAGAAGCCCTAGTGTTGGTCACATCAATTTATGGACAAGATCTCCATAAAGGTACATAAAGCAACCAACCAAAATGGCACCAACCAATAGCGGTGGAGTTGCTACTAAAAGCTATTGAAATAAAAATTAACATGGAAACCCTAATGTTGGTCACACAAATTTATGGACAAGATCTTCATAAAGGTGCACAAAACAACCAAACAAACACAAACAAAGTGCCTTTCTTAAGCCATTAATAATTCCATGAAAATTAATAACCCCAAAACTCCTTGATTTAGAGCTTTTGGTATCCCAAAGTATTATTGTAGACACAAACCGTACCAACATGAACAACCTAGAAGAAAAATTTAACCAGTAGTGAAATAGATAGAAAAAGGTTCAAATTTTTTCTAATGCCATGTTGGGATTGTTATCCACCCACATGTTTGGGTAACCTTGGGAGATTATTTTTTTCTTAAATTTATGATGCAGTTTTCCAACCAACAACCTTACTGTGATCCATAGTTAGCTAGCCTTAGATTCCTCTGAGTCACTTCCTAGTTAGTGCATTCATTCATCTAGCTTGCTCATCCAATGAAGGCGGGTCATTTGTTGTGAAGTGCATTAACCTTTTATATATTCAAGTGCTTTCATTTAATAATTAAAAACATTTGATTATGGATCACAAGTTGAATTAAATGATAGATCACTCTTGGTTGTACACTTGTTTCCTTGCTTCACCTTGGTGGTTATCAGTTTCCCCTAGTCCACTACGACCTTCCTTAAGGCCCTTTATTTCACTTGTTAGGAGGAGCACAAATAGGAGGCTTTGATGATAATATCATCCCATGTTATCTATACTTAACATTTGACATCATTCCCTTGCTCCATTGTCCTACCTTTTGATTGGTTGTTGTCAATCGCTTATGTTGGTTCAATATTTCTTTTGTCTAGTGAGAAGAAGGGGTTGCATACACTTGAGATTGATGTAGCTGTAAGAAAAGAAAGAACATGAATCAAATGTTAAAATGCAAAAGAATCGAAACAGATTTAAAGCATGTAAAAGCTTATTTATAACATGAGCTCTACTCCCTCTTATTGCCACTTGTCCTTGAGAATATCCATGCATATCAAAGTAAAAGGAACTCTCTATGAATATCTCGGCCCTGATGAAGCAATAAACTTCTCATCACTCAAAGGGGTTATGCCATATTACTGTTGGAAACTAGATCACTACTGAGAGGAGGCGGGGGGGGGGGGGGGGGGTGGGAGGGGGGGGGGGGGGGGGGGGGGGGGGGGTGGGGGCTGGGGGGGCGGGGTGAATCAGTAATGTTGGCCTTTATATCAATTTTTATTCTTTTACCACAATGTCAAATAACCATGCAAATTCACAACATTAGCTTAACTGAATATGAAAGAAACAATAAATTCAAAACATAATAACCATGAGAAAAATAAACACAAGCATGCACACATAAGAACCCAAGTATTTCTGGTTGAAACTCTTTCGGAAGAAAACCACCATGTTGTTGTTGCGCTGCCCAATTTTTCTATTAATCTACTGAACAAATTTTACATGGATTAGCTTACACCCATAAGCCGGAAGACTCGGCTTCCTTTACCGAATGCTAGAACCTACCAGGAAGGAAAAATTGTTTCTCTCACAGATCTAAGGAAACCTATCTGCTGGAAGCTCCCACGATCAATGATCCTCGCCCAATTACCATTGGACTATCCAACTCCTATTAAATAGAGAAATATCTTCTACTGAATCGGCCAAATCACTGTCTACTCTGAAGCCTTCATGCCTTCACTTCATGTGAACCACGTTTCATAAATATTTCATATTGGGTTCTCAATTCGCTCAACATGGCAACCCAACAACACCATCGTTATGCACATACAATCTGGATCAAAATTTTTTCCCTAGAGAGGGTTATTTCTTCTCTTCTACTCACAATCATCTCTCCTCTCTAACACACCACAAGCTACCCATTTTCTAACACAATCAACATATAAAATCTAAATCTTCTTCTCAACTCTCTCTCCAATTTCTACACACAATACACTGATAAAACACTGCAAAACAATGTGAGCAGCCGCTGCAATTTATACGCATTCCCAAGGCCCTCACTATGGTATACTCAAACACTCTCAAGACCATAAACTAAATAGACTTAAAGCCTTCCTCTGTTTATCAATTTTTTGTGATGATTAACTCAGTAAATGCTACAGGTTATGGATCACTCAACAACTCTTTTCTCACACTTCAGATTTAGTTGAAATAGGCTTCTTGACCAAATCAACCACTAACTCCACTATCCTTTTGATATCTTCAACCTTGATTAGATTCTGGAGACCCCATGACTTGATTCGACCTTTTTCTGGAAAATTCCAATCATAAACTTTGTCAAAATACCCAAATTAGTTGAGTTGTGCGAGGAATACGGAGAAATTCTCGTGAAAAACCTCAGTCGCATGCACAACACATGGTAGATTCGACTATAGCTCCTCAGTCGCTCCCAGAGGCATGTCTACCAATGACTTGAGATTTTTAGTCACTCCCATGACCCATCATCCACGCAACTGGGGCAAAGGATGGTCATAACTCAGTCAAATCATCTTAGATCCTACTTAAACATTCTTCCAAATGTTAACAAGCCTTTGTAGTACCTCTAGAAGTCACTGACACCTCTGCAACACTTCACCAAGTCACTTCCATATCACCAACATGATCACAAGTCAAAACAGGTCGACTAGGATGTCAACCAACTATCATACGAAGCAGCTGGGCCATCAAACTTCTCCACAACATCTCTACCATCAGTATGCAACTCTAGTACCTTGTCAGACATCCTCCAACATATGTACAACCATCTCAAGCATTCAATAAGACTTGTAGATCCTTTTCAAGCCCAATATACAACATCATCAAAATGAGAGACTTAAATCGGGACATGGAGACCTAATCGACAAGGGTCCTCAAATCTAACTCTTATAGCAACGACCAACACATGTATGCAGCAATATGATCAAGGAGATCATCAAATCTCCAAGCTAGTCCAAGTTAGTAGACATGCCAATGACCATCTACACATCATCCATGTGCAAGCCCCCTGCAGTCACACATACACATATATAACCAACTCATCTGCAACCCACCCAACCAGGTTGACATCAATGCCAACCAACAACACATCTGCAACACACATTAATGCTAACAATTTCCCCCTTTGGCATTGATGACAAGCCCAACTGAAACAATCATATGAAACTGTCATCTGAAAACCGATTGATATCCTCACATTCTCCCCTTTTAACATCAATGGAAAAGGGCTAAACATGTCAGGGATGAATGTTATATACTTATCTACATGCAATGGGCTCCATCAACAAAAACACATACTCCACTCAATATCATATGGAAGTGATTAACAATGGGGTGCAAGAATGAAAGGAAACAACACTTCTCCACATAACTGAAAGATATGTGCAATAAACTCCCCCTGGACACAAGCTATGTCTAAAAAACAACACACTAGAGCGACAATATACATCTCGTACCAACAACAACAATAAACTCTCTCACTTAGCAACAACAATGTCTGAAACACATGTTCTCTCCCCTGAAACAACAACAACATAATCCATGTCATAATAGCAACAACATATCAAATCACAAACATATAATGGAAACAACATAATGTGACCAACTAGCAGCAACAACTCTGATCAACTCATAGTAGCAACAACATATATCCAACCAACTCTGAAACAACAACATCAAATACATCATCTCCACAATGTACTCTCCAACAATAGAAAACTCATTTATCAACAACAACAATGACTATCTAAAAACAATATCTCTCTGAAGTAGACATGGTAGCAACAAATATATGATCACAGGTCACAACTGTATGACCAACCATACTCCACTAAATGCAAACATCTCTGTGGCTGAATGTAGACTGATATATATATATATATATATATATATATATATATATATAATTGTCAATGCCTCCTTTCCATATGCAAGAGGCTACTCCACATGGACCAATGACTATGACAAAATGATATGCAACAAAGTACAGGGCTTCGCAGACCTATTACATGGCTTCCCAAATGATAATACATGATTGTACAATGAAAACATAAGCCTATACATATGGTCGAACCATGAATCACATGACTCTCTCTTAATGCATGCACGATTCCATCTGTATCTACATGTATAATAGAGAAACATGATAGGACAATGAAAATACATGACTCTAGACTATCTCGCCATAATAAGTATGAGAGTGTAAAAATATAATACATGAAATACATGGTTGTACCAACACTACTAAAATCCCATACATAGTTGCACCAACTCTCATGAATCACTATACAACACATGTCATTTATGGCTTATGACTCTGTGTGAAACATACAAGAATGAGACTCTCTCATACATGGCTATTATAAAAATATTCTCATCAATGCATGTCTAATACAATGTCATAATGCAAGTACATAGAGCATATGATCCACAACATGCCATTTTCATAGCAAGAAGCTAATGTCAACAAAATGTTGGCATTATGACTAATGAGTTGTCCTTAATTGGAACTTACTTGATAAATATGTCAACATGATGGTAACATAATGAGTATACAAGCTAGTACATATGTAAGAGAGAGATTGGACAAAGGAATATCAGTTCAGAGACAGAGGAAGGATAAATGTGATGTTTTAAGAATTATACATAGATCTAGTGAAGAAAGGTCATGTACATACCCGGATATGGTTAAGCATGGTTAGGCAAAGTCTGGTATGGTTAAGCAAAGTTGGGAAGAATAAGTATTTTCAAAATCACAAACTTTTTATCTTATATTTTGATTTCTATATGCTACTTTATTGAAAGGAACCCACGTGTGTACGCAACTATTCTTAAGAAAACTAGCGTACATCCAATAAATTTATGATTCAGTTAATTCTTCATTTCGTTATCTTCAACGGGTGTATTTCTACTTTATTATACATTAGATAGAAAATAACCATGTGCAGTAGGAACAAAATAAATCATCACATAGGAAACACACATGAACACCTAGATTTAAGGTGGAAGCCAAATGCAGGAAAAAACCACCTGTTGTTTTCGTTTTTGCTTTCTTCTTAATATAAATAAAATATTTTACAATCTTGTACTGGTGTAGACTCATACCAGTACGTAGACACCCACCTGCAGAAGGCTACAACCTTCGCTCATTTTCCAACTCCCACTGGAAGGGAGCTTCAACCCCCTGGCTCTTGTACTGGCATAAACTTGTACCAGTACACAGACACCAACTTGCTGAAGGCTACAACCTTCACTCGTTCTCCAGCTACTACTGGAATGAAGTTCCAACCCCCTAATCTGATTTAACAACTACTACTGGAATGAAGCGCCAACTCCCTCAACTTCGGGGACCACGTTTCATAAATTTTCATACTGGATCCACCTGCTACACATCATCACAACTTGTAGGCCACATTTCATCAAATTTTAGATTGGACCCACTACCAACATTTAATCTCAATATTATTCATCAAATTGTAACTCATCACTATAAATGAATCAACCAATCTTTGTCACAACTGACTCAACCAATCAGTGAAACCCAATCAACTGTAACTCAATCAAAACTCAACCAATCAACTGAATAGTCAGATCACTATAACCAGAACATCAAACATCATAGTGCATATCATAGAAACCAAATTATGTTACTGCAAACCCTCATTAACCATCTATCAAAATGTATACAATACTTCTCAGTAGCAATCCTGCATGTGTACGCGCCTTTCATGAAGCATACTTGCGTACAGATCTTAAACTTCTGCAAACTACAAATTGGACCACTATCATTATGAAACAAACACTAAATCATACTCATATCTACTGCAACATTCTGAACCAATCACATAACAGTCTTTGATCTTCAATGACAATCAACAAATAATCTGAACATTCTTGAATAAATCATTCCACAATCAAAACGTCACTGTTTAAATCCAGATGAACAAGAAGATTTCATTGACAAACAACAAAAATACGTGAGAATTGATAAAACAGATCAAACATCCTTTCATCAAAAGTCCTACTTTATGTATGCACTTTCCTCAAAGCATAGCCGCGTGTGTATGCGCTTTTCAAGAACCAAACCCACGTGTATGTGGCTTACCATAAACACATCCGCCTATGTGTGTGCCTTGCAGGCTATAAAACCCACGTACATATCTCCAAATTCAGAATCATTTCTTCATTGCAACACAAAACTTCAGTCATACCCAGATCTCGACATACACAGACAAGTCATGCGTTAACACACCATCAACACAAATCAATTCATCATAATTGTCATCTTAGATTTATTGGATCTGATCAATCATCAAACTCTCGAGTGCATACTTTGTTTAGATCAAGCAAAGCATCAATAGCCCATAACATGCACACTTGCTTTAGATCTAACTATTCATAAGATTTCCATCACTTGCACACATTTCATACTTTGATCTTCATCACTTTATATAGTTTAGCCTTTTTCAATACCATAGGTCAAAACCATAATGCAGCCGATGGTTTTATTAGACATGATCAAATCATCCGTTACTAGGCTCAATACCATAGGAAATACCATGGTAAGGACCCTTGGTATTTAGAATACATGGTGCGGAAAATGTATGCACCTTTGTTTCTTTAAAATCACGTGTGTATGAGACTTTTCTCAATAGAACCTGCGTATACTTCTTGAACTTCCAACTTCGTCATTCTCCTGCATTTGAACTGCCATGCCTTTGTCAATACACTATGTCACATCCTATTTAAATATTCAGCAAGTAGGTTTCCATCAATATACAAATCATTAAGTAGGTTGTCATTCATCTTGTCATCAAGGACAACTCATCACGTAGGTTTCCATCAAGGACAACACCTAATTCATAATGCCAACAATCTCCCCCTTTGGACTTGATGGCAACCACTTTGGTGTTTGGTTACCACAACATGTAATACATCAAGCCAAGCACCAAGCTTGTCAAACACTAAGCTACTCGCCAAACACCAAGCTACTCTCCTCCTTTGACATCAAAGGCAAAGGGCTGACCAATGCTAAATGAAGACTTCCATATCTGAACTGCTAAGTATGAACATTGATCATGCTCCCCTTGAGTGCATACTGAAGTTTCTGAAGTATGAATATTGAATTACGTGACTCTATGACTCATAAGACTTGTCCTAACACCAAGGACTCAAACTAACATCAATTAGCCAATCACAATGGGTCTGACATCATTACATCATATGTCCAAAAGGTCATGACCACAATAGTCCATACGTGATTGAGCTTTACAATTATTTTATCATAGGTCTTTACATGAAATTTACATAAAATGCTAGATAAGACATTTATAACCAAGACCAAAGACCCCAAAAAGACCATGATAGTCATATACACCATATATGATCTGCACCATAGATATCTGTTGGCGACAACTCATCATCAATTACAAGATAAAACAATGTAGCTTCGTTATCATCAACCTGTGACGTGATATGCATTCACAACACCATAAGTGAGAATCATCATAAGATAGGACAATGTAGCATCATTCTTTAATCTGCCATGTTTCCCAGTATAATTCAACAAATGTAGTAGTAGCATATGACTATGTCTTCACAACATCATTTTCTTGGCCCAAATTCTTCATAAGAAGATTTATTATACCAACACCACTTCATCAATATGAAACATAATCAACTCTTCGTCATAACAAATTCATCATTCAACAACTTCATCAACATAAGCAACAACACCAACGAATCATTATGTATGAATCAAACATAATGCCAATAGTTCATTTTTAGAATCATAGAAAATGCTCCCCCTGAACTTGTGCCAACTGTTCATGTTAGATATGATCATTTCATATGTCAGTAAGAATCATCAAGGAATCATCGTCAACCAGTCATCCTTCAAGTCATAAAAAACTTATACAAGCGAAAATAACTTTCAAACAATATCAACAGACTGCAACCTTCAACCATCAGAACATAAAATCCAATTGATAATTGAGTGAACCATATCAGACCCTTTTCCTGAGTCTGTCCCACTGTTTCTTCATCAAACCAAAATATGCATGACTTTGTAGTTTAGAACTCGTGTATACACGAGACTTGTCTTCATAAGATTTGCGTACAGAAAGTGAAATACTAAAATTTCACACTTTCAGCTGCCCTTGAGTCTGTTCTGACTATACTTGTACACTGTTACTTCACGAGAGACATGGTCAGTGGTATAAGCAATAAGAAAATAAAAAACAACCATGGGAATTAATATGTATTACTCCCCCTGATATTACACATAACTGATCCTAAGGACCTAATAACCATGTTCTATTTTTCGTGAGATCAAGTACCTCTCACCACTTCTGCAGTCATTGTTAGAAATATTCATTTAATAATAAGACACTGCAATAGGAAAAACCTTCTTTTACTCTAAGTCTGATCCTTTCTCATGTCTATGAGAATTTCGATCTTCAAACATATATAATTTGTCTTGATTTCTGTGTCCTCTTATTATGAATTTTCCAGTTATTTCATTCATAACCTTACACTTGGTTGATGTAAACACAGTTATATTTCCCTTATTTGCCATTTTTCCTACACTTAGGATATTCTTCTTTAGCCCTTGAACTAACAAAGCATCAACTACTGCTCTAGTTTTATTATTTCTGGCTTTACCTTGTCCTAGAATTTTTGTTGAAACATCAGTTCGAAGAATAACATTACCATGATGGTATTTCCTAAGAGACTCCATTTTACTCTTATCTCCAGTGATGTGATGAGAAAATCCACTATCTATGTACCATTCATCTTCATCTTCGAATGGGCAGAGAGCAAGACCACACCTTATTTGTTCTTCCTTTTCTTGCTTATTGGTGGATCCATCTTTTTCAGGTTTTCTGATATCAATGTTCTTATTTGGTTGCTTACCATATTGTCTGCGGCGATCCATAGACTTGTTGCTGCGTTATTTTGCTAGATGCCCAAACTTGTTACAAGCATAACATCTATATGTTTCATATTCCTTCTATTGCAATCAATGGGTTTGTGACCAAACCTATTGCAAGCAAAAAAATATCATTTTAAGTACCTAGGAGTTGATGATCTTTCTATGAGACAATTATTAGCTTGAAACATTCTATTTCTACAACTCGCTGCAACATGTCAAAAATTATGACATATAGAACATTCAACATTATTGATCATAGGAGAAAATCAATTAACACTTCTATAGTTAGGAGTAAATGATTTCCTTTGAAGGCTTTCTTTCCTTGGTTATTGATGAGATTGACTTCTTGTCTCTTTGTTGAGCATTTCATATTTTGCATTAGAATTCCTTGCTTCAACTTGTGAGACAGATTCACCTTTAAGAGTTTCATGAAAACCAAGAACAAATTTGATGGCAGGAGACCTTTGACTACTACGAATATTATCCAAAATCTTAGTACAATATGTTGGAACCTACCAGGAAGGAAATTTTTTTTCTCTCATGGATCTAAGGAAATCTATCCGCTGGAAGCTCCCACGATCAATGATCCTTGCTCAATTACCATTGGACTATCCAACTCCTATTAAATAGAGAAATATCTTCTACTGAATCCACCAAATCACTGTCTACTCTAAAGCCTCCATGCCTTCACTTCCTCCATGCGAACCACGTTTCATAAATATTTCATACTAGTTTCTCAATTTTCTCAACATGGGCAACCTAACAACACCATCGTTCTACACATAAAATCTGAATCAAAAACTTTTCCCTGGAGAGGGTTATTTCTTCTCTACTACTCACAATAATCTCTATTCTCTAACACACCACAAGCTAGCCATTTTCTAACACAATCAACATATAAAATCTGAATACTCTTCTCAACTCTATCCCCGATTTCTACACACCATACATTGATAAAACACTGCAAAACAATGTGAGCAGCCTTTGCAATCTATACTCACTCTCAAGGCCCTCACTATGGTATACTCAAACACTCTCAAGACCACAAACTAAATAGACTTAAAGCTTTCCTCTATTTATCATTTTTTTGTGATGATTAACTCAGTAAATGCTACAGGTTATGGATCACTCAACAATTCTTTTCACACACTTCAGATTTGGTTGAGATCAGATTCTTGAACAAATCAACCACTAACTCCATTATCCTTTTGATATCTTCAACCTTGATAAGATTCTAGAGACCCCACGACTTGATTTTACCTTTTTCTGGAAAATTCCAATCATAAACTTTGTTGAAATACCGAAATTAGTTGAGTTGTGTGAGGAATACAGAGAAATTCTCGTGAAAAACCTCGGTTGCACGCACAACACATGGTAGATTCAACTAGAGATCCTCACTTGCTCCCAGAGGCCCGTCTACCTACGACTTCAGATTTTCAGTCGCCCCCATGACCCATCATCCATGCAAATGGGGCAAAGGATGGTCATAACTCAGTCAAATCATCTCAGATCCTACTCAACATTCTTCCAAAGCTTGACAGGTCTCTATAGTACCTCTAGAAGTCACTGACACCTCTGCAACACTTCACCAAGTCACTTCCATATCACCAACATGATCACAAGTCGAACCAGGTTGACTAGGATGTTAACCAACTATCATACTAAACATATGGGCCATCAAAATTCTCCACGACATCTCTACCATCAGTATGCAACTCTAGTACTTTGTCAGACATCCTACGACACATGTACAACCATCTCAAGCATTCACTGAGACTTGTAGATCCTTTCCAAGCCCAATGTACAACATCATCAAAATGATAGACCTAAACCGAGACATGGAGACCTAATCAACAAGGCTCCTCAACTCTAACTCTTGTAGCAGCAACCAACACCTGTATGCAACAATAGGATCAAGGAGATCATCAAATCTCCAAGCTAGTCCAAGTTAGTAGACATGCCAATGACCATTGACACATCACACATACACAAGCCATGTTATGAAACCAGCTCAAGAAAAGATAGAAAAGATAGATCAACGCCTTAGAATTCAGCCTCTTCGAGGGGGCAACCTCCTTTACATTACATAAATGAACAATTCTTTGATGATTCAAATGACAAAACCTCCTTTCTATATATAGGAGTCTAAGGAGTCACAATATAATCCAGCCGACCTAACAATAATAATATAAAGCCACAAAAATAACAATAGAGGGATTCTATGGGGCACAGAAATAACAATATGGGGGTAATAGGGGCACAACAATATAAATAAGGGGTATAACTACAATAGTAATGGGGTAATCACTAGTATTATAGGGACCCAACATGCCCCTCTCCTTCAAAAAAGTGTTGTCCTCAACGCTTGAGTAGTTCTGGATACTTCTGCATAAAATTCTCATCCTCCCATGTGGAATCTTCAGCGGATAAGTTCTTCCACTTGATAAGATACTCTGAAATTGATCGATTTCGTAGCTGTCGAGTTCTTGTTTCTGTGACTGCTTCCGGTTCCAATATAATTTTTCCTTCCTCGTCAAGTTCTGGCAATATTGTTTGAATTGGGAGCTTGTCGCCTATAACCTTCTTTAAACATGAAACATGGAAAACTGGGTGCAATCGAGAAGCTGCAGGAAGCTCCAATTTGTATGCCATAGTACCAATCTTTTGCAACACCTTGTACGGACCATAATACTTTGGTGATAATTTATTATCCTTCTTAGCTTGCTTTAGGGACATTTGCTTATATGGTTGTAGCCGTAGGAATACCCAATCACCTACATCAAAACTTCTTTCACTGCGATGTTGATCTGCCTGTTGTTTCATTCTATTTTGTGCCAACACGAGGTTATCCTTTAAGAGTTGGAGGACTTGTTGTTGATGTTCGATGTGATGTTCCACTGCCTGAACCTTAGAATTTTCTCTTAAATATGATGTGATGGATGGTGGTTGATACCCATAAAGTGCCATAAATGGGGTCATTTTTGTTGCTGTATGGAAGGAAGTGTTATACCACCATTCAGCCAGAGGCAACCATTTGACCCATTGTGTCTGTTTATCAGATACAAAGCAACGAAGATATCCTTCCAAACATTTGTTTACTATCTCAGTTTGCCCATCAGATTGAGGATGATAAGATGAGCTATGAGCTAACTGAGTACCAAGACAAGAAAATAATTCTGTCCAAAAATTTCCAGTGAAAATGGGATCTCTGTCACTTACAATAATCTTTGGGTTTCCATGTAGCTTTTGAACTGTTTCCATAAATGCAGTAGAAACTGTACTGGCTTTAAATGGATGTGATAATGCACAAAAGTGTGCATACTTGGTAAGTCTGTCAACTACCACCATGATGACACTCTTTCCCTCAGACTTGGGTAAACCTGTGATAAAATCCATTGAAACCTCCTCCCAACGTTGGCTTGGAATGGATAAAGGTTGTAATAGACCCGGTGTCTTAATTGTTTCAACTTTATTTTGTTGGCAAACCAAACATTCCGCCACAAACTTTTGAATATCTGATTTAAGGCCATCCCAAAAAAATTCCTTCTTAACCCTGTGGTAAGTTTTTAAAAATCCTGAGTGCCCTCCTAAGGGAGAAGTGTGCAATTCCATAAGAATCTTTTGTTTTAGCTGGGAATTCTTACAGAGGTATAAGCGATCTTTGTACCATAACGAATCATTTTGCCAGCTAAATGTATCAGAAGTACTGGAATCTTGTTGTAGCTTTCGAATAAGTGCCCACACTTCTTCGTCATTCTTCCATTCCTCCCTTGCTTCGTTTATCCAATCTGGTTGGATAATAGAAATGGCACACAACAATGCTTCCACATCCTCATCCTTTCTTGAGAGTGCATCTGCCACCACATTTTGCTTCCCTTTTTTGTAGATGATTTCAAAGTCATAACCCAACATCTTTGTGACCCACTTTTGTTGCTCTTCAGAGGATAATCTTTGTTCTAAAAAGTATTTAAGGCTATCATGATCCGTTTTTACCTTGAAGTGTCTTCCCATTAGGTAGGGTCGCCATTTCTTAAGTGCATGGAGTATTGCCAACATTTCCTTCTCATAAATAGCTTTGCTTAAAAACTTTCCCTTGATTGGACGACTTTCAAAAGCAATGGGTCTTTCATCTTGCATTAGAACAACACCAATTCCATTTCCTGAAGCATCACATTCCACAATAAAGGTTTTTGTGAAGTCCGGTGTAGCTAAGACCGGTGCTTGGCACATTGCCTCTTTAAGATGTTCAAAGGCCTTTGTTGCTTCCGGAGTCCATGAAAATGAATCTTTCTTCAATAATGTTGTTAGAGGTGCTGCTATTCTCCCATAATTCTTAACAAACTTGCGATAATACCCTGTCAACCCAAGAAATCCTCGCAGATGCTTTATGGATGTGGGGATTTTCCATTCCTTAATGGCTTTAATTTTGCTAGGGTCTACCTTAACTCCTTCATGAGATACAATATGACCCAAATATTCCACCTCCTGGACTCCAAAGAAACATTTGGATCTTTTTGCATATAATTGTTTCTCCTCCAATAGTTGTAGCACCCTGTCAACATGTTCAACATGATCCTTCCAAGACTTGCTGTAGATTAGTATATCATCAAAAAATACTAACACAAATTTTCTAAGGAATGGTTTGAAAATTGAATTCATCAAACCTTGAAATGTTGAAGGTGCATTGGTAAGGCCAAAAGGCATGACCAAAAATTCATAATGACCCTCATGAGTTCTAAATGCCGTTTTCGGAATGTCTTCAATCTTCATTCTGATTTGATGATATCCCGAACGAAGATCCAACTTGGTGAAGTAAATTGATCCATGCAATTCATCCAGTAATTCATCAATGACAGGAATGGGGAACTTATCTTTAATAGTGAGCTTGTTGAGCTCCCTATAATCCGGACACATGCGCCATGATCCATCCTTCTTGTGCACCAATACTACTGGAGCTGAGAAAGAACTTTGACTCGGTTGAATTATACCAGCCTCTAGCATTTCTGCAACCATACGTTCAATTTCACTTTTTTGGACATAGGGATATCTGTACGGCCTGATGTTTGGAGGAACACTTCCTGGAATCAGATGAATAGCATGATCATGATCACGCATAGGTGGGAGACCTTTGGGAGTCTCAAATACCTTGGAATGATTGTCCAGGACTTTTTGGAGATCTGGAGAAATAGATGATTCCAATGTGGAAACATCTAGCGAACATAATTGTGCAATTACACCTCTTTGCTCCTTTTTTAGAAGCTTTGTCATGCCATTAGAGCTGATTATCTTTCCTGGTTTCCCTGCAATACCCCTTAATTCAACTTCCTTTCCTTCCGTAGAAAATTTGATGAAAAGTTCTTGAAAATTAAAAGCTATTGTACCCAAGGATTGTAGCCATTGGACTCCTAGTACAACATCACACCTCCCATTGGAATGGAAAGCATTGGGCTAGTCAATACATATTCTCCCATGGATAGCTTGATATTATGGCACTTTCCAGAGCAATTTATTGTTCCTCCATTTGCAATCATCACTTGACACTCTGGTGCTGGATATAGGAAGCAATTCAATTCTTTTGCTACCCTACAATAAAATTGTGGGTGCTTCCTGAATCAATCAACACTATTACCTTTTTCTTCTTGATTTGTCCTTCTATCTTGATGGTTTGAGGAGTGGTAATTCCCGCCAATGCATTACAAGATATGGTCGGATTTATTTGTTCTTCATCTAGGCTTTGTTCCTGGAATATATCCTCTTCTTTTGACCTTTCTTGCTCCTTTTCTTCTTCCTCTTCACAATCTATGTAGAATAATTTCTTCTCAGCACACTTATGACCTTTTGTGTATTTGCTATCACAATTGTAACAAAGCCCTTTTGCTCTTTTTTCTTCCAATTGTTGTGGTGTCAACCTTGTAGGTTGTGGAAGACTAGGGGCAACAACACTTCCATCTTTATAGTTGTGAGTGGTATGCTTCCTAGTTGCCATAATTTTGCTTTCCATTTTTCTTGCTAACCTGAATGCCTTCTCTAATGAATCAGGTTCCCAAAGGCGAACATCATGTTGGATATTATCCTTTAAAGACCCTATGAACACATCAATCCTATGCTCCTCTGGAATATCTTTTACCCTTATGTTCAATTTTTGGAACTCCTCAATGTGCTCCATTATTGAACCCTTTTGTTTGAGACTTATCAATTGGCTAAAAAAAGTGTTGCTTTTTGTATCCTCATAATGTGCTATCAATTCTTCCGTAAAAATTGCCCAAGTGATAAATTGTTTACGAGAACAAAGCCATTGATACCATACAAACTGATTTGGTTCCAAATATACAGTTGCCATACGTACCTTTTGTGTGTTTTGCACATTATTGAGATCGAAGAATTGCTCCATCTGTAATATCCATGTGGCGGGATCCTTGCCATCAAACTTCCTCATATCGATTTTTGGAATATGGTGATTCTTCGATCCAACATTAGTGTCTATGGAATCATGATTAACATTTCTTTTGTTCTCATCATGAGTTTCCTTTACTACCTTTTCACCATTAGTAAGTATTTCTTGTAGAAAATTTGTCAAATCTGTCTTCAAATCTGCCATGCCTATCTTCAAATTTGTGTTCAGATCTATCTTCAAATTGTCCATCTTAGCTTCCACGCCATTTATCTTAGCATCTGTTAACTTTTGTGAGCGTGACATTTGTTGCACTTGTTCTTGTAATTTTGATATATCATGTAGCATTTCTTCCTCTTCTTCATGAGTCATGCTAGAGCTTTCAGGTTCCTTACTAGGTGTTTGCATTTTCTTTCCTCGGGGCATCAGTTACCGATAATAATGCTCTACTATGCCCTTTGAATTCCTTCAAAATAAATTTTCAAACCAAGCTTAAGAAAAAATTTAAAAAAATCTACACACCTTTTTTCACTTTGTAGGAGCTCGATATTGCCTCTGATGTATCTCTGTACTTTCCAATCATCTAGTTCTGAAATTGTGATCTATAGTAGCTCTCTGTGTCCTCTTTCCAATGCCACCAGTCTGATCCAAATTGGATTCTCCAAGAAAGAGTTATGCACAATCTCCCACAGTGACTTGATTATAGACTAGTTCAGTAGAGCGAACTTGTACGACGTGCCACGAGTCACTGTTTTGACCTTTGGATCTGAAAAACACCCACAAGAAACTACAGTCCGTCCTCTTTCTGTACCTTCTTACGAAACTTCAATCCGATCCTCAGAGAGAAAGTTATGACGATTTTCCCCAGGTCACCTGTTTTGAATGTAATTCAGGAGTCTGCAAAAAGACCAACTTCCTCAGATCATATCTCCGCAAATATCACGCGAAAAGCTCTGAAATTTAGACCGAAGGTTCAGTGCGATTTCTTCTCAAATGGGTTTTTTTGCGACTTCTGAAACATCACAGAAAAAAAGTTATAGCGAAAATGCCACGATGACCTGTTTGGAGCAGCGAAACCCTAGAATCCAAAGCTCTGATACCAAATGTTATGAAAACAGCTCAAGAAAAGATAGAAAAGATAGATCAACGCCTTAGAATTCAGCCTCTTCGAGGGGGCAACCTCCTTTACATTACATAAATGAACAATTCTTTGATGATTCAAATGACAAAACCTCCTTTCTATATATAGGAGTCTAAGGAGTCACAATATAATCCAGCCGACCTAACAATAATAATATAAAGCCACAAAAATAACAATAGAGGGATTCTATGGGGCACAGAAATAATAATATGGGGGTAATAGGGGAACAACAATATAAATAAGGGGTATAACTATAATAGTAATGGGGTAATCACTAGTATTATAGGGACCCAACAAGCCACCTGTAGTCACACATACACATACATAACCAACTCATCTGCAACCCACCCAACCTGGTTGACATCAATTCCAACCAACAACACATCTGCAACACACATTAATGCTAACAGTCTCCCCCTTTGGCATTGATGGCAACCCCAAATGAAACAATCATATGAAACTGTCATCTGAAAACCAGTTAATACCCTCACATTCTCCCCTTTTAACATCAATGGAAAAGGGCTAAACATGTCAAGGATGAATGTTATATACTTCTCTACATGCAATGGGCTCCATCAACGAAAACATATACTCCACTCAATATCATATGGAAGTGATGAACAATGGGGTGCAAGAATGAAAGGAAACAACACTCCTCCACATAACCGAAAGATATGTGCAATAAACTCCCCCTAATACAAGCTATGTCCAAACAAAAACACACTAGAGTGACAATATACATATCCTACCAACAACAACAATAAATTCTCTCACTCAGCAACAACAATTTCTGAAACACATGTTCTCTCCCCTGAAACAACAAAAACATAATCTATGTCATAATAGCAACAACATATCAAATCACCAACATATAATGGAAACAACCTAATGTGACCAACTAGCAACAACAACTCTGATCAACTCATAAGAACAAAAACATATATCCAACCAACTCTAAAACAACAACATCAAATACATCATCTCCACAATGTACTCTCCAACAGTAGAAAACTCATTTATCAACAACAACAATGACTATCCAGAAACAATATCTCTTTGAAGTAGACATGGTAGCAACAAATATATGATCACAGGTCACAACTGTATGACCTGTTGTCAAAAAATCAACCCCTGATAGGCTGCTGATCAGGTAGACCTTGAGTAACTGTTTCAAACCTACTTTTGGATGAGGCTTAGCCTCCCCAACCTGAGAGGGCTCTCTCAAAAGATTAAAGATTTCGATAATGAATAAGATGGCTAACTCTATGAAACAAATGAAAAAGTGTAAATGGTGGAAACACAATTAGAAAATATCCATTGGTCTTATGGAGTCAAAATTGTTTTAGTATGACAATAATGTTAGCTTTACATGGAAGTCAGGGCATCTAGAATTCAACGCATTTAGAACACACCAAAAACATATAGGACAACACAACTTATAAATGTATGAAGGAAATTAGAGCACAATCAGTGATTTCTAAGTAATCACACATTCATACCACTGCAAATACTGAGAAGAGGAAAATACAAGACATTCTGAACATTGAATTCCTTCTGATTCCTGAGAAGCAAAGCCAAATACTGTATTACTAAAACAGAGTCTTACACAAAGCACAATATCCCAATTTCTCTGAAATTTTCCAACCCTGTGTACATCATATTTTCTCCTATATATAGAGCTCCTTACATAACTGAGATTCCTCCTCCAGCATGAGTGGAACTCACATTATTCCTACTATGACACCTATTGACACTTAAAACTAACTATTAAATGCAACTGACTGCTAACTAGTAGTTCTAGAGACCTAGAACAATTAGGAGTATAACTCCTCATCATGTTGGTAGTAGCATTTATTACAATCCAAACTCATTCTCTGACAAATGGCCTTCTTCAGTTTAGCTTTGGTGGAGGTTTGAAACTCCTTGCTGGCCCTTGATGCCTTATCCCTTTACTACTCTTGGAAACTAGGAAACTGCTCCTGTTTTTCTGCTTTTGGTCTCCACAAGGATCTTCGAAATCAATTATCCCTGTTTCTCTTCTTAATTACACAAAAATGTATTGGACTACCTTGTTTTTCATGCACTGTAGACGTTGCCCATATACATGTGTGAAGACAAAACCTATTTAATGCTGCCTGAAGTACCATGAACAATACTAGTTATGAAATAATGATCACTTTTATAACAAATAGCTTAGAGTTCATATATGTCTTTCCTCTGCTTGTTTTGCCCTTGCTGGATGCTTACACTTTGTAAATGATCCTTTTAAGAAACTCCCTTTCAAAAGGATTTCCCCTTTGTCTCTCAAAATTTGGTCAACCGAATCATAATATGCAGCTATAGTAGTTTCGTAACGTGCTATGAAACTGCTGTGCATTAGGCATCCTCTACAGCAGTTTCGTAGCACGCTACGAAACTGCTGTGTGATTACAAAAACATAGTTTTAAGGCCAAAATATGACTTTCGTGAGCTTTCTTTTTCTTGAAACAACTTTTCCATCTGTCATGAAGCTGTTCAAAACTGAATAGATAGGCACCATTCTTCAAGGTAAACTTCAAAGGTAATCTATAAAAATTTAGGACTTAGCCTTACTTGCTATGGGATTTCCTTTAGCTAAGGATGTCCTTCACACTGGCTTAGTTGTATCTTCAAATCTTCGATTTGCCTCTTCATAATTCTAATCCAAGCTCTCAGTTTTGTATTGACTTTCTTGATGTATTTTGCTTCTTTTATTGCAGGGACTGACCAGGTGTAGTATTGAGCATGACAGTTGACCAATTCAGGTATTGAAATCGTTTTTTCTTCCCACAGAGCCTCAATTTTATTAAAATAAGCTTCCTTGATTGCATGTTTCCTTGAGGTTTTTCTTAGTTTGGCAATTTCAAGGTTTGCTAACTTCAATTTCTTTTTCAACTCTTCAAAACTACATTCCTCTTGAGAGATAATTGCCTTACCTCTATCGTTTTTATGCAGCTGGGATGATGTTTTTGATGCAGTCACGGGTCCTTCATGAGATTTTGCTACCTCCTCTGTTTCACTTGCTTATGGCAGCGCCTCTTGTACCTCTTTTGAATGCCTCGCCACAGGTCTTCTTGGCTTAAAAACAAATTTAGAAACCTGATCATCAAATTTGATCTTTTTAGAGGTTTTAGCCCTTTTGGTTTTGTCTTTACCTGTTTCTATCAAGTCTGCTCGAATCAGAGGAGATTCTTCAATATCAATAGCTTGGAGCAAGTCATTCAGACTTCCCTTTGAAACCGGGCTTCCCTTAGTAACCACTGTCTTGACTTTTCTTTAGCTAAGTGGCTCCTGGTTATTCTTCTCTGGACTGCTTCACCTGGAGATTACTCATGCACACCCTCTTTGATCTGAGCTTTCTCTTTCTATGACTGTTGGGGTGTGTCTTGGATTACTAGTGGTGTTGTGGGCTCCTTTACCGGTTTCCTAGCCTTCAATTTCACGAATCTCCTCGATCTTGTTTCTGCACGGTGACTAACTACTGGTGGAGAACTCTTCGTAGCCTGAGGACTGAGACTAGTTTCATTCTTGAAACTAGAAATTAACATGAACATGGACCATTCCCTATCTATTTTCTGGAGCTCGTGCAAAATGATCAATTTGACTAAGCCGTGATGAAACAACGAGGTCTCACAGGCTTCCTTCTTCAACTAAACCTTGTCACACATTTTGCCTAGGCTACGAAACAAATAGAAAGGCAAATCAAGAGATATCTTTCCAGTGAAATGAAGAAGAAGCTTGAAGTGATAAGAATACACCTTATGATACCTCCCCTCACAGGTGAAGTACCTCTGTATGTAGGTAAGTAAATTAGCATATGAATCTTTGACAAAACTCCTAGGCACTGACTTGTTTAAGTCTGAATCAATGAACTCCGGTTTCAGAAATTCCTTGCAGGGGGTCATATCAAACTTGAAATTTTTAAACCATCTCTCCTATCCCCTTGGAATTTTAGTGACTGTAGATATAACCTCTGGAGACATTTGCAATTCGAGCACCCCAACTTTCGAATTCAATCCTGTGAAATTTAAAGAAAATTCCCTGGTGACTTGCATATGGCCTCCTTGAAGTTTTTCGCAAAATCTCCAACAGCCAACCTGTTTGAAGGCTTGTTCAACTTCATTGTTCTTTAGGATGATATCTAAACCCTCAGGTTCATTCCTCAGACACCTGCCTGACCTATGATCTCTTCTTTCTGTAGACCCCTCCATGAAATTCCAGCAAAATGAAAATTTGAAGAAACTTGCACTGTGTTGATCTCAATCACTGCCTCGCTTGATCTTCAAGGAATTCTAATTGAACGCCTGCCAATTTTCTCCTCATGCATGAACCCAAACATAATCATGACTGTGAATACTTGGCTTCTTTTTGAAACTTGCAACCTGAGCGTACCAAGACACTTAACTACCCTAATGATGAGAATAAGCGGTTGAATGTGATAGGAAAAGTGTATGGGCTAACAATTGATGATGTAAAAATAATGGATTTTGATAGATTTGACAACTGGATGAGATTTGCTACGGATCTTCACGAATCCCCGATTTCGTAGCCCAGCCAGTGCAAATTATGGGTTTTGCGCTACGAAAACTCCTAGACAGTTTCATAGCGCATAAGAACCTTGAAACAAGCTTAACACATGGATTTTATGCGGGATGTGGGACCAGGGGTAGGCACGAATAAAGTATTGACCCTATTTGACCATACCAACAAGACTCTATTCTAATTCTTAAACTCTAAAACACCATGGAACAACCAGACCAAGACTGACACCAATCTTTTGAAAAAACTGATGTTCAGAATTTTGAAATTTTTCTTAAGTGATAACATGACCAACCATACTCCACTAAATGCAAACATCTCTGTGGCTGAATGTGTATATATATATCTATATATATATATCTATATATATATATATATATCTATATATATATATATATATATATATATATATATATATATAAAATTGTTAATGCCTCCTTTCCATATGCAAGAGGCTACTCCACATAGACCAATGATTATGAAAAAATGATATGCAACAAAGTATAGGGCTTCATAGGCCTATTACATGGCTTCCCAAATGATAATACATGATTGTACAATAAAAACATAAGCCTATACATATGGCCGAACCATGAATCACATGACTCGCTCTCAAAGCATGCACAATTCCATCTATATCTACATGTATAATAGAGAAACATGATAGGACAATGAAAATACACGACTCTAGAATGTCTTGCCATAATAAGTATGAGTGTAAAAAAATAATACATGAAGTACATGGTTGTACCAACACTACTAAAATCCCATACATAGTTGCACCAACTCTCATGAATCACTATACAACACATGCCATTTATGGCTTATGACTCTATGTGTGAAACATACAAGAATGAGGCTCTCTCATACATGGCTATTATAAAAATATTCTCATCAATGCATGTCTAATACAATGTCATAATGCAAATACATAGAGCATATGATCCACAACATAACATTTTCATAGCAACAAGCTAATGTCAACAAAATGTTGGCATTATGACTAATGAGTTGTCCTTAATTGGAACTTACTTGATAAATATGTCAACATGATGGTAGTAGAATGAGTATACAAGCTAGTACATATGTAAGAGAGAGATTCGACAAAGGAATATTAGTTCAGAGACAGAGGAAGGATAAAGGTGATGTTTTAAGAAGTATACATAGATCCAGTGAACAAAGGTCACATACATACACGGATATGGTTAAGCATGGTTAGGCAAAGTCGAGTATGGTTAAGCAAAGTTGGGAAAAATCAATATTTTCAAAATCACAAACTTTTCATTTTATATTCTAATTTCTATACGCTACTTTATTGAAAGGAACCTGCGTGTGTACGTGACTGTTCTTAAGACAACTAGCGTACATCCAATAAATTTATGATTTAGTTAATTATTCATTTCATTATCTTCAACCAGTGTATCAATACTTTATTATACATTAGATAGACAATAACCATGTGCAGTAAGAACAAAACAAATCATCACACGTAAGAAACACACATGAACACCAAGATTTAAAGTGGAAATCAAATGCAGGAAAAAACCACCTGCTGTTCTCGTCTCTGTATTCTTTTTAATATAAATAAAATATTTTACAATCTTGTACTGGTGCATACTCATACCGGTACGTAGACACCCACCTATAGAAGGCTACAACCTTCACTCATTTTCCAGCTCCTACTGGAAGGGAGCTTTAACCCCCTGGCTCTTGTACTGGGTAAACTTGTACCCGTACATAGACATCAACCTGCTGAAGGCTACAACCTTCACTCGTTCTCCAGCTACTACTGGAAAGGAGTTCCAACCCCTTAATCTAATTTAAAAACTATTACTGGAATGAAGCGCCAACTCCCTCAACTCCAGGGACCACGTTTCATAAATTTTCATACTGGATCCACCTGCTACACATCATCACAACTTGTAGGCCACATTTCATCAAATTTTAGATTGGAGCCACTACCAACATTTAAGCTCAATATCAATCATCAAATTGTAACTCATCACTGTAACTGAATCAACCAATATTTGTCACAACTGACTCAACCAATTAGTGAAACCCAATCAACTGTAACTCAATCAAAACTCATCCAATTGACTGAATAGTCAGATCACTATAACCAAAACATCAAACATCATACCGCATATCATATAAACCAAATTATGTTACTGCAAACCCTCATCAACCATCTATCAGAATGTATGCACTACTTCTTAGTAGAAATCCCGCGTGTGTACGCACATTTCATGAAGCATACCCGTGTATAGATCTTAAACCTCTGCAAACTACAAATTGGACCACTATCATTCTGAAACAAACACTAAATTATACTTAGATCTACTGCAACATTCTGAACCATCACATAACAGTCTTTAATCTTCAACCACAATCAACAAGTAACCTAAACATTCTTCAATTAATCATTCCACAATCAAAACATCATTGTTTAAATCCAAATCAACAAGAAGATTTCATTGACAGACAACAAAAATACGCGAGAACTGATAAAATGGATCAAACATCCTTTCAGCAAATGTCATACTTTATGTATGCACTTTCCTCAAAGCATAGCCATGTGTGTACGTGCTTTTCAAGAACCAAACCCACGTGTATGCGGCTTACCATAAACACATCCACGTGTGTATGTGCCTTGCAGGCTATAAAACCAACGTACATATCTACAAATTCAGAATCACTTCTTCGCTGCAACACAAAGCTTCAGTCATACCCAGATCTCAACATACACAGACAAATCATGCGTTAAGACACCATCAACACAAATCAATTCATCATGATTGTCATCTCAGATTTATTGGATCTAATCCATGATCAAACTCACAAGTGCATACTTTTTTTAGATGAAGCAAAGCATCAATAGCCCATAACATGCATACTTGCTTTAGATCTAACTATTCATAATATTTCCATCACTTGCACACATTTCATACTTTGATCTTCATCACTCTATATAGTTTAGCCTTTTTCAATACCACAGGTCAAAACCATACTCTAGCCGATGGTTTTCTTAGAAGAGATCAAATCATCCATTACTAGGCTCAATATAATAGGCAAATACCATGGTAAGGACCCTTGGTATTTAGAATACCATGGTGCGGAAAATGTATGCGCCTTTGTTTCTTTAAAATCGTGTGTGTACGCAACTTTTCTTAACAGAACCCGCGTATACTTCTTGAACTTCCAACTTAATCATTCTCCTACCTCTGAACTGCCATGCCTTTGTCAATACACTATGTCACATCCTATTTAAATATTCACCAAGTAGGTTTCCATCAATATACAAATCATTAAGTAGGTCGTTATTCATCTTTTTTTTTCACTTACTGGTTCACGGATACCCGGGTCAGTGGGTAGCCGCTACGTCCAGGGTTTTTAAACACTGAGTGGATGCCACCCGAAGGGCATCAACACCCCTCGGCCTATTTACTGACCTAACCCCAAGAGCTTTCGGGATTCGACCCTGTGACCTCCCATTGGCGAGGCACTTGATTTGACCGATTGAGCTAACTCTTGGGGCTAGGTCGTTATTCATCTTGTCATCAAGGACAACTCATTAGGTAGGTTTCCATCAAGGACAACACCTAATTCATAATGCCAACAATCCCCTCCTTTGGACTTGATGGCAACCACTTTGGTGTTTGGTTACCACAACATGTAATACATCAAGCCAAGCACCAATCTTTTCAAATACCAAGCTACTCGCCAAACACCAAGATACCCTCCTCCTTTGACATCAAAGGCAAAGCGCTGACCAATGCTAAATGAAGACTTCCATATCTGAACTTCTAAGTATGAACAATGATGATGCCCCCCTTGAGTGCAAGCTGAAGTTTTTGAAGGATAAACATTGAGTTACATGACTCTATGACTCATAAGACTTGTCCTAACACCAAGGACTCAAACTTACATCAATTACCCAATCACAATGGGTCTCACATCATTACATCATATGTCCAAAAGGTCTTGACCATAATAGTCGTTTTACAATTATTATATCATAGGTCTTTACATGACCTTTACATCAAATGCTAGATAAGACATTTATAACCAAGAACAAAGATCCCAAAAAAGACCATGATAGTCATCTACACGATATGTGATCTCCACCATATATATTTTTCGGTGACAACTCATCATCAATTACAAGATAGAACAATGTAGCTTCATTATCATCAACTAGTGACCTGATATGTATTCACAACACCATAAGTGAGAATCATCATAAGGTAGGACAATGTAGCATCATTCTTTAATCTGCCATGTTTCTAAGTATCATTCAACAAATGTAGTAGTAGCATATGACTATGTCTTCACAACATCATTTTCTTGGACCAAATTCTTCATAAGAAGATTTATCATACCAATGCCACTTCATCAATATGCAACATAATCAACTCTTCGTCATAAAAAATTCATCATTCAAGAACTTCATCAACATAAACAACAACACCAACGAATCATTATGTATGAATCAAACATGATGCCAATAGTGCATTATTAGAATCATAGAAAATGCTCACCCTGAACCCATGCCAACTGTTCACTGTCAGATATGATCGTTTCATATATCAATAAGAATCATCAAGGCATCATCATCAACCAATCATCCATCAAGTCATCAAAAACTTATACAAGTGAAAATAACTTTCAAACAACATCAACAGACTGCAACCTTCAACCATCAGAACATAAAATCCAATTGATAATTGACGGAATCATATCAGACCCTTTTCCTGAGTCTGTCCCACTGTTTCTTCATCAAACCAAAATATACACGACTTTTCATAAGATTTGCATATAGAAAATGAAATACAGAAATTTCACACTTTCAACTGCCCCTGAGTCTGTTTTGACTATACCTATATATTGTTACTTCATCAAAGACACTGTTAGTAGTATAAGCAATATGAAAATAAAAAACAACCATGGGAATTAATATGTATTACATCCCCTGACATTACACATCACTGATCCTAAGGCCCTAATAACCATCTTCTGTTTTTCATGAGATCAAGTACCTCTCACCACTTCTACAGTCAATGTTAGAAATATTCATTTAATAATAAGAGACTGTAATAGGAAAAATCTTCTTTTACTCTAAGTTTGATCCTTTATGATATCTATGAGAATTTCGATTTTCAAACACTTACAATTTTTCTTGATTTATGTATCCTCTTATTATGACTTTTCCAGTTACTTATTTCATAACCTTACACTTGGTTGATGTAAACACAATTATATTGCCCTTATCTGCCATTTGTCCTACACTTAGGATATTCTTCTTTAGCCCTTGAACTAACAAAGCATCAAGTGCTGCTCTAGTTTTATTAATTCTGGCTTTACCTTTTCCTAGAATTTTTGTTGAAACATCAGTTCGAAGAATAACATTACCATGATGGTCTTTTCTAAGAGACTCCATTTTACTCTTATCTCCAGTGATGTGATGAGAAAATCCACTATCTATGTACCATTCATCTTCATCTTCGAATGGGCAGAGAGAAAGACCACACCTTATCTGTTCTTCCTTTTCTTGCTTATTGGTGGATCCATATTTTTTAGGTTTTCTAATATCAATGTTCTTATTTGGTTGCTTACCATATTGTCTACAACGATCCATAGACTTGTTCCTGCATTATTTTTCTAGATGCCCAGACTTGTTACAAGCATAACATCTATATGTTTCATATTCCTTCTATTGTAATCAGTGGGTTTGTGACCAAACATATTGCAAGCAAAAAAAATCCTTTAAAGTACCTGGGAGCTGATGAGCTTTCTATGAGACAATTATTAGCTTGAAACATTCTATTTCTGCAACTCGCTGCAACATGTCCAAAATTATGACATATAGAACATTCAACATTATTGATCACATGAGAAAATCAATTAACACTTCTATAGGTAGGAGTAAATGATTTCCTTTGAAGGCTTTCTTTCCTTGGTTATTGATGAGATTGACTTCTTATGTCTTTGTTGTGCATTTCAGATTTTTCATTAGAATTCCTTGCTTCAACTTATGAGCTAGATTCACCTTTAACAGTTTCATGAAAACCAAGACTAGATTTGATGGCAGGAGACCTTTGATTATTAAGAATATTATCCAAAATCTTAGTACTATCTTTAAATAAAAAATGTTTATCCTTTTCTTCTAATTTACCTTTTAGGATATTTACCTCAACCTGATATTGTTTTTCCTACTTCTTCAAGATTTCCTCAATCTTTCTTCCTTCCTCCACTTGCTGTTTCAATTTTAGAATCTCTTCTTTCAACCCATTCTCTTGTTCTTCAAAAACTTGAAGTAGATCTTCATTCCACTTATTTGATTTTTCAAGATCTGCTCTTAGAGAGATGACCTCAGCTTCAATACCTTCACAATATTGGTTAGATTCCATACTAACATGATCCTTGTTGTCATAAGCCTGAAACTTATCATTATTTTTCAAAGTAAGATCAAGTTTTGTTCTAAGATCAACAATTTCTTCTAACCTGTCTTCCTTTGAATTAGCAACACCATTTGTCATTTTGGACACATTGTTAGATATAATATTACATGTGGGGTATTCCTTTGGGACTTCTTCATGTATTTCTTGTAACTTGTCCCATACTTGCTTTGGAGTATTATAATGCATAACCTTATTTAATATTGAATCAGATATGCTACAAAAGATGTTACTCAAAGCTTTACTGTTTTTTTCACTTCCTTATATGATGGAGGAAACTTAGTGTAACCATTGCACACCAGATGCCAGACATCAAGATTCATTAGATTTTGTTGCATCTTTCCTTTCCATTGTTTATAATTATCTTTTCTTAGCATATGCACATCTACATTATCTATTGATTTTAATTTGCCTTGATCTATTGCTTCAAGGACTTACTTTCACTTTTACCCATAAGTGAAAACTCAGTAGTTTCACTATCATCATCACTATCATTTTTGCATAGAAAAGAAAATGGATCACATCTTGAACAAGAATCCATAGAAAGCAGTTTTCCCTCAGATTTGAATATTTGCTGATATCTGTAATTGTTACTGCATCTGATCTATTCCTGTCAAAGTTTTCAATAAAGGTATCATTTTATTCTAGGGCATCAATGAAATAATCATCAAATTCATATTCAAATGTCATAAGTAAATGACAATTTGATCAGACTCACCTTCTTCAGCATTTGAAAGACCATCATTGTCTTCATGTGTATAAAAACTTCTCTTGTTTTCAAACCTCTTCCTGTTTATTTTGGTAGCTTCTTTTAGTTTCTCCTGATTTTCTTTATAAGGACACTTAGCAGCGTAATGACCAACTATACCATAGGCAAAACATTTGAAAGGAAGCTTAGCTTTGAATATTCCTGGACCTACTTGGAGTTTCTTTACCAAGTTTTCTTCTTCTTCTTTTGATAGATAACCTGCTTCTTCCTTCTCTTTTCCTTTTGCAGTAGCTTCGAAGGTTGCTTCTTTTATATCTGAAGGACCACCTTTTTTATCTCAACTGTTGTCAATATTCCATGGATATGATCAAGTGTAAGGCTTTTCAGATCCTGCATTTCTTTAATAACAGATACTTTGGATTCGAACTTTTGAGTTAGAGATCTCAATACCTTTTCAACAATAAAGGCATCTTTTATTTCTTCACCAAGATTTCTCATGGAATTCACAACTTCTTCTACTCTAAGAAAAAATGTTGCAATGCTTTCATCATCATGCATTTTTAATGTCTCATACTAAATTCTGAATGTTTGAAGTTTAACACTTTTTACCTTGGCGCCGCCTTCATAACTTTGGATAATATTATCCCACATTCCCTTTGTTGTGTTCATTTGCATTACCTTCACAAACTCGGTCTCAACCAAACTTCCCAAGATGGCATTTACAACCTTTGCATTGGTTTCATACTATTTCTTTCTTGTAGTGTCTAAAGGAATGGAGGCTGGAAATTGATATCCACTTTCAACTATTTCCCATACATGAGCTCCTAGTGCCTGCAAGTATGCTCTCATCCTAACTTTCCAAAAGAGAAAGTTAGTTCCATTAAATATAGGAGGTTTGATACAAAATACTCTTTCATGACTACCCATTTTGACAGATCTCCTTCAAGTGAGCAAGCTTTTTCCAAAGCACCTGCCTCTCATACCAATTATTGGGAAAAATACTTAGGGCGGGGGGTGTTGGAAATACTGAGAGGGGTGGTGAATCAGTGTTCCTTAGAAATTAACACTTTTAAATCTTTTCAGAGAATTAGTTAATCTTCAATTATTATTAATGTTTATGCAGTAATAACAGTAAATAAAAGAACACATTAGACACAAGAATTTTAGGTGGAAAACCCCCCTCAGGTAAAAAACCATCGAACGCTTTTCTAATAAATTCTTTAATCTTCAACCCCAACTGAAATGAAAGAAAAAAATTTCTATAATTCTAGAAAAAAATTTCTTCTCTAGCTCCCACTAGAAGGACACCCCAATGCCCTGGTTTCTTCAGTAGTCAACTGAATGGATGTCCCAACATCCTAGAACAACCTACCACTCTGAAGTGTTCACAGGCTCCAACCTGTAGGCGACTTCATGCACTAGCCTAGCACCTCCCTGCCACCCTATAATGACTGAAATGAGACAAGAGTGTGGATTCCCGTACTAGGGACAATGATCCACGATACAATATGATTTACAATGATTTTGACCGAACACCCAATCACACTATGACCTGCAACTATTATAGGACAAATTGACCTCCTAATCAACTGAGAGGAGAAGGACAAGATGACTGAAAGATTGATTATAGTTGCAGGCCCAGAATCCACACTAACGCTCTCTGTACACTGACAACCTACTTTATAAAGCTTGTCTACAAGCATAACAGAGCGTTAGTCTACCTGCTAACTCATGTTGTTAGACTAGGGGGAGCATTAGTGAACTTTAGTGATGCTTAAGTGGTTATGCCAACGAATCTACCATAAAATATCTAGATATTATTTCCCTAAATTTGCGCAAGAAAAGCAGGGAATCTCCAAAATTCAAGATATTTGGAGAAATTCTATTATGGAAACAGAGGAAAATGGGAAAAAGCTAGTAAAAGAGGCAGGTTCATGGTTTTTACCCAAATGAACTATAGGTGGAGTTGGGAAGCCCTAATTCGATTGCTATTTAAGCAACGAGAGGGCCATTGCACAAGGGTCACAGCACTTAGAAGGATAGTACATGGTGTTGTTGTGATGTTGTCATATTCTTGAAGGAGCTAGCTGAAAGGAGAGAGAGAGAGAGGAAGAAGGGATAAGGAAGGCTGATGCAACAGGGTTGTTGTAATCACTCTTCTATTCTAAATATAAGACTGCGGTTGTATTCCACTACTCGAAGTGTCGGTGATATTGTGCATTTATTTGTCCATTCTGATGCTTGTTGTGTTGAGTAGATAAGTTACACATTTATACATGTTTGTTACGGATTCTTTCATTAATTGTCAGAAGTATATGCTGTGATTGGTTTGCTTCGTTCTTTTGTGCAGGAATTGTCTTGGATCCGGTCAAGAGGAGTTATTCTTACCGCACGGAGATCCCTAAGCGAATCTAGAAAGAACCAAAGGTGATCCTTTCTCCTTATCCTGTCAATATATGTCAGATAGATGAACATGTGCAACAGGTACCTTTTGTAGATAACCTTACGCTCTGTCAGAAGTCCCGGGAAGAATTTCGAGGGTAGTTTTCATCCCATGCATTTTACCCCATAGCAGAACTAGTGACTCCATTGGGGACTATACTTTAGTTCCCAGTTATCCGGACTCCTCTTAGATCTCTTCTCTCTTCTATGAGCTTCCCGCTTCTTCATATCCTTCTCTGATCCACCATCTAGTTTGTTGCATCCTGCAAAGTTTCTTTCTCTTCAGAAACTGATCCCAAAAGCCCACTTTTTGAGCTCTTTCCCTCACTAACGCAGGTTGCTGGTTTACACAGAGCTTTATAAATATCTTTGATTGTGCACAGGGTGTGTTAGTGTCCAAACTAAAGCTCTGTTTACACATAGACAGAGCGTTAGTGACCCATTTCCATGTTTTTCAAGAGATTTTGTGGACCAAAAGGGGGGGAACTTGTCCCAAGGGCTGAATCAAGATCTGCAACAGTATCATGCTAACAAATTTGGTGTCTTAAAATTTATTTTTTAAGAAAATGCTTTAGTTTTTCTCTCATAAAAGAAATTTTTATTGAAAGAATCGCTAATAAACTGTACATCTCCTTCTGTCAAATTAGTTGTAGGCTGCTTTGTTTTGGTTCAATAGTTGTTAGGGAATATTGAGAAAAGGAACTTTCGGTTATGCAAAGTGTTGAATGATTTTTAGATGCACTGATGAATACATGAATATGTGAAGTAATACATGTGTAGAATAAAAACTTGCTTGCATAAGAAATTGTTTTTTTTTTAAAGCATAGTTCTACACGGTTTATCGAGTCGAGAGTCTCATAATATTCATACATCAACACCCCCTCCGAAGACAAATAAAAAAGTACACTAAAATTTACACTAAAATCAATCAGATACTCTTTTTTAGAGCACACCAACATTAGATAGATTAGAACCTTGGGATAAGAGACTGAGTCAACTACCCAAGGTTGAAAATAAAACTAGTGTCATTAAAGAGTGAAAAATCCTTCTGCACTCATATTATCGAGACCACTCCACTCACAACGGACCTAAATAAGAGACAACATCAGATTGTAATCGAAGGTAGCCCACCTTATTTTACAACTCCTTTGGGCATTCTGTGTAACAGGGGTCCCTTTGGGGATTTCGGAACTAAGTCGGGGACTCAGGTATCCTACCCACACAATGTGTTGTTTACGACTATGTCCCCCCCGGTAATGTCTGTGATTTGAGGTATCTCTAGTGGCCAATACTTCTAGGTACTTACCTAAGGTGATTGGGACGGGCTGTCCTGGTACCTCAAACGGACGAACCTACTTTGTCTTCATTTTTTGGGAGGGTGCTCGTCTTCACGAGAGTACTTGGCCCCTTAATCTAAGGTTCGGGCGAAGCTCAAAAGTAACCGTAACCGTACATTTGGCCATCCTTCTCTATTACTCATTGAGAGACTGGGTTTCATCTCCAGTAATCGGTGTTTATCAGACAAGGTAATTTCACTTTGTTTGTTGATTGTCATTTTTAGTGTATTTTTTCTTTTTAGGTACCTGAGTGTTATCGTTTTTGAGACTTAAAAAATATCACCTTAAAATTTATCTAATAAAATTTACTAGTCATTGTAGCTACATCCGGCCCTCACCATCAATTCAGACAGTTTTTAGGACTTCCTCCACTCACTGTGGAGGATCTATCGAGATCCATTGACTCAGATTCCTCATCTTTGAGGAATCAGTCTCCTAAATCCTACACAGGATCTTTCTGGATGACCGAAGATTCTGATTTTCTGGAGGATTTCTTCACGGAAGGATTCCTTCCTCATTTTAACACTCCACTTACAAATATGTTAGATCCTGTTATTGATCCTCTCGTACCAGTACTTTAGTCTTCACTGGGAGGAACTCTCCCATCTATTCATTCGGCACCTCAAGGGTTGTGGAATTATAGAGACACTTTGAGTCCTCTACCACATTCCCAGTCGACGGTCATCACAACACCAACAATGTGGAACCCCGCAATCCCGTTTGTCCCAGGTACTACAACTCACACAACACCCTCTATCAGTGGAAACAAGCAGATGCCAGGCTCCGCTCCTATGGTGCGCCAAAGCATACCTTCGACTAGTGCCACACATAGTGCTCCATATAACACTCAATGTGGCACTATGGGCGCGGTTCCAGTTTACCAAAACCAAGGTCGGCCGCCAATGTATGGTTATAACCCCCAGATTCAGATATCTAGGGCAGCTCCCAATATGCACATGGCGGCGGGGAATGTCACAGTTTCCATACCATTCTCAGGCATGCATGGACAGTCGCTGATTGATATGAGTTTTCCCTCTATCAATCAAAGCCATATGGTTAGTTCAATGCCAGTGGGGAATCCACAAGGGATCCCCACCCAATCCATGGGGGCACCCTACTCACAAACGCAGATGAGTCAAGGGGGCACTGCTTATACTGGGGGCAAATTCATACCCCAGTATCAAAATCCTCATGGTAATTCACTTTACAACACCGTACTGCAAAGCAACTGCTACACCACGCAGCCCATGTACACCATGGGGAACCAAACGATGGGAGGAGTGCAGAGCTCCTTAGGTCATCCGTCTTCACAATGGTTCGAGTCGGGGGCACCCAACAATTTGCATTTTTTGGCAACATTGGATATCCCCAACTTATACAAGTTGACTAACGACCCCATCTACCATAACCTACAATGGCTGTCGATCCCGCATAAAATACTGGCGGATATTCCTAAGTTCGACGGAAAACAAGGGGAGGATCCGAGCACTCACGTCACCACCTACCATCTATGGTGTGTTTCTAACTCCATGGTGGATGATAGTGTCCGTTTGCGTTTATTTCCCCGCACCCTTAATGGCAATGCTGCAAAGTGGTATATTGAGTTACCACGTGCGTCAGTGAATACCTTTGACGCTTTAGCGATGGAGTTCCTAAAGCACTTTCAGTTACCTATCCATTATGAGACAGGGATGAAGCTCCTTACTTCGTTTTGTCAAGATACCGCCACCCACATCTCTGATCATATCCATGAACAGAGATGTAGGCGGAGGTTAGTCAAAGCCCCATCCCTGATTTTCTCTTAACAAACTGGTTCTGTAAGTCGCTACTCCCACAAATCGCTAGAGATGTCACTCTAGGTGGTGCGGTCATGGAGGACCAATCCATACGTCGTGCCCAACACTTGGATTTAATTTATTCATAGTCTGGCACTCTCTACCACATTATCCCCTATGCTCCCCCTAACCCCAATCCCCCCACCACTCAGCGCCCTGGAGCGCATGCTGATGGGATCGTTTGCACAACCTCCACGGGCACTGTAAAACAACTCAATGGGTCCGTTGCCAAGTTGGCAATAGACCCCTCTACCAAAACGATTTCTCTTCCTGCCACTGTGATTAACTCTGTGCAGTCTACATAGAAATCTAATAGCAAGAACAAGAAGAAACAGAACAAGACCGCTCCTTCTGAGGAGCAGTCATCTAAGCAGCCCAACCCGAAACAGAAGGCTGCTGTACCTACTGAAACAGGAAAAGGATAAAGGCACCAACTATTCATGCAAACTCTATCTTGAAGATCACGTAACCTGGAATTGTCCGCATCTTCAATAATGCACGGATTACCTTACCAAGAAAGATTCTGGTAAGGCACTTGCTGTCCTTAGAAATCCTTTTCCTAATCAACAGCAGCAACATCTCGTTGCCAACCAACCACCACCCACATCAGGGGGCAACGATGGTTCACAACAACCTTCATCTGGTGAAGGAAGTTCTATCGTTTACACATTTGAAACGGTAGAACTAACAACCAGAGCCAAATAATATGAACCTCCTATCACTCCGACAACAAAATCATCCACAGGTAAAAACCCATCGCCACCCAACGATTTGTGAATCGAAAGGCCAGTTGAGGACTTTGTAATTCGACCCCCCAAGGGGGCACTTTGACGCACAACGCACAACACATCTGCATGTGCCGCTCAACACTACAACATCATCGAGGATTTGACGCAAGTGCCGTCGGCTATGTTGACGCTCGAAGTATTACAAACATGCCCCAACCAAAGGAAAGCTTTGCTTTGGGCTATCGGGGGTATTGACCCTGTGGATTCCATGCTTGCCATTTTCGACATGGACAAATGTAAACCTCCCCTTTCCCACCATCTTGCATTTCAGGTGCATATCAATTCGAAAGGGAAAGGTATACACCGAACTGTCATCGACGAAGGTGCTTCAACCTGCATCATGTCGGCTTCATGTTGGCTTGCCTTGGGTTCCCCAACCCTCTCACCACCGTCGAACTCCCTTAAAGCCTTTGACGGCCACACTTTTGTCCCAAAAGGATACTTAGCTAGTTTTCCCATCACTTTGGCTGGGAAAACAATAACGGTGGATGTAGAAGTCGTAGACCGAAAAATTGACTATAATCTGTTGCTAGGTCGTAGTTGGACATATGCCATGACGACCATCGTATCCACTGTCTTTCGTATAATCCTATTTCCTTTGGATGGAAAGGTCATAACAATGGATTAGTTGCCTTTCTGTACCTCTGATTATTCACCATTACCAAACGGCTCCGTACCCCTAGTAGGAGGTGTAACTGACAGTTTTGTCAGTATCGGTACCGGTCTATTGAAGGCTTCCTCCTTGATGGGTTGTTTTCCTCTTCCGTCGCCGCAGGTTCCACAATTGGTCAACATGCTTTCATCAATTCCTCATGAATTGACTGATCCTTGGATCCTAATGGCGCCTTTAGACCTTGGCACATTCGGAGACCATATGTCGTTGTCATCAGCTGAATCAGCCTACCAAGGCATTCAATCAGCATCCACATCTCCGGTCAAGTTGGCTATTGCCGACGGTACCACCCCCCTTCCCATAACCAATCTTCCTTTAGATCCATGCGATCAACTCCCATCAACGGATGAAGCCGTTAGAGAAATCATGAGTTTTGGAAAGCAACATTGGGAAGAATGGCATACTCAGGGTCTGACCTTTGATTTGGACATGATGCCTCTTCAAGTCCTATCCTCTGACACAAATGAAATCATTTCCCCACCCTATACAAGCATTCAAACTTCTGGGGTGGAAGAAAATATGGACGACACTTCCAGGTCAATGCCCATAGATATTTTAGTCACGACAGGCACCATGGAAGATACCCAAATGAGCACAAATTGCAGTCCTAAGGAAATTGCAAACTCCACTTGCCTACAAGAGGAATTCCTTAAAGAATTTGTTTGGTCTTAGGAGGAAATGCCTAACTTTAACCTGTCGTTTGTCGCACATGAGATCCAACTTTACAACGAAGCAAAACAGAATGGGTGGCCAATTCCTTCCCTCGATATAGCCATTGAACCCATGCCCGACCCTATGGCCGAAGAAGAACGCCTACTGTACCTCAAACAACTGGATAAAACCCATAGAGCTTCTGATTTAGCACTCGCGACTCACAAGGAGCAGGTACAAGCTAGATTTGCACAAGCGGTTAGGTTTTCTTATTTCCAAGAGGGTGACTTAGTATCACTCTATCATTCAAAAGATAATCTCTTGGAGGCATGCACGCTTCGACCCATTTGGCTAGGTCCCTATGTCATAACTAAAGTCCTCCCCTCAGGGGCATATGAACTACAGGACTGGGATGGAAACCCACTCAAGGAGCCCACATACGAGCTCTAACTAAAAATTTATTTTCCCTAGTGTCATGCTGGGTAGGTACTTTGTAATTTTATGTATTCATAAGTTTTGCATCCCCTTTTTGATGTGATTGGATTGTTTTTGTTATTTAGTGGAGTACTTGTCTCATACATTCTGTTCGCAATGCAGATGTTGTCGTTGCCCCTAGCATACATAGGATACGTGGATGGTGCCAATCATCACACATGGCACATTGCATCAGCTGCTTGGGTCATCTATACACCCGAGTTGGAACTATTTTGCTCCGGGGGAGTCTCTCTTGGCACTGCCACCAACAACATCGCTGAGTACATGTCCGTCGTTTCACTTCTCATGGAAGCGTCATCAAGGGGCATCTCCAATCTGGTGGTCAGGTTAGACTCCCAGCTAGTCATTATGCAATTGCACAATCATTATCACGTTTGCAATCCAACCTTGTTACGTAACTATCCAAGGGTACGCCTCTTGGAATGCCGATTTGACACAATCACATATGAACATGTTCCTCGAGAATCAAATACTATCGCTGATTCGTTAGCTAACTATGTATTAGATTGGCATTTGTCACATTTGTTATAATAAGCATGCATGAGAAGTAAAAACATTTACTAAAGTTAAAAATTTGTCACAAAAAACATTTAAAAAAAAAACACATTTACACCACCAAAAATATCAAAAAATATATGTATATATATATAGATAGAAATCCAATTTTTTACATCAAAAATATTCCAAAACTTGGATGAGTTAAGTACAAAATGGCTCAAATCCCAACTATAAACGCTCATATGGTTACGCCAGAACACTTGCTAAAATGATCTCATTTCTCCAAAAAAGCTAAAACAACTCTAGCTACCCTCTGAAGAGGAACCAGAAACTGCTCAGGTACACCAATGGTGTGTTGCTGCATATGAGCAGGAATCTCCCTCATAGGAAGGGGAGGGAAACCCATAGTCAAACCCTCTAGGTTCCTCAAAACCTCACGGAGACTATCGGCATCACCCCCTCCAGCATGTAGTTGGCTGCCTCGTTTCACATAGCGAGGTTGGCCTGCAGGTCGTATTGTCACCACATCTATGTTAAAGCATAAAAGTTTCATGTCAGTTCTTATCTCATCGTTAAAAAACATTACATATACATTCAAAAGTACAAAAATACTTAAGTACTATCAACATTATTCTCACCTTGAGGACCCCAGTTGGTCCTGGGCGGTAGCATCAAGTCTAGATTGCCGATAAAGTCCATGCCTTCATAGGCATAGTCATCAATAATCACGATCTGGCTGCGAAGCCACTGGAAGAAGTCTTCGTCAAAAAGTGCTGGAGTGGTCCTCCTCCTGTGCAAGGATCAAGTGATGACCAGTGACCCTGCCTCGGCCCCCTCGGATTAAAGGGACCTAAGCTCACCCATGGGCGCACGATAGGTACCCTCTCAAGGATAAATGAGACTATGATAGTACCGTACCCGAAACTATGTTGGGTACGGGTCTTGCACACTGTCAATTTTTCCTTCAACTGGTGAAGCACTGCTTCACACCAGTTGAACATTTGGGGTTGGACACAGTCAATGGCAAGCAACAGTTGGGCCTTTGTTGCTACGTGGGGACTTTTTGACCCCGCCAAATGCACAATCAACCATAAAACTGCCCTCATAGACTGAGATCGAATCCTCTCTATCGGGACTCTATTGCTGACTAATCCACTCCCAGGGATGCAGTAGATATCTACCAGCTCTGAAGTAGATCATGGATCTGACCTACCATCGGTAAGGTTTGCATGTGCCCCACGACACGACAAACCAGTCAAAAAGTAAATGTCATCCTGGTCAATTGCCAGCTCTTGATCTCCAATCCTGAACACTTGCTCGTGTTCATCCCAGCATTATATGATCCATCTCAGTAGCTCCTCCTGTCCTTTCATCAGATCTAGCCTTGCATACTTCAACAAACCACAGCGGCGCAATGCAAGTATGCAAGCTGGATCATTTCGCATCAGCAATTCCTCATTGTCGTGGGCCCGTTCTCTCCATAGGTGAGTCATTTCAGCTCAAAACCTACACGAAATAACCCTTAAATCAGTTAAAATGGGTCAAAATCACTTAAGGAATCCATGCATGAGGGTTTCAATTGCGCCCTACTGCCTTAACACCCCTCCCAATTTTGTACAGGGAGGATTAATGCCCTCCCAGGGCTCATACAGAGCGTTTAACGCTCCCTACTTTCCTGCTGAAGGGTGTTAGTGCACAAACATAGCTCTAGGGCACCTCAGATCCGCAAATTTCCACCCACAAAACTAATAAAAAAAAGGCTTAATAAAGCATAGATCAAGGTTTTAGCTCTCACCTGGGACTGACGGCACGTCGAATGGTTGCCCGGATCTCCTGCAATGGTCCGCGGAAAATCTGCTCCTCTTTAGCTCCAACTAGCTCTCACAAACTTCAAAATAGTGAAAATGATGCATGTGAAAGCTCAAAGAATTTCTTTATATAACTATGAGAGACATGATTTTTTGAAAAATCATTAAAGAGGAATAGTCCATTCTACATGATTTTTTATCATGCATGAACCCAGATAATAGGAATTGCTACTTTTTTATTGCTTTTGATGAAAGTACTTCAGGAATGAAAAGCAGTAAAAGTTGCATGCAAGACTTTCTAGAGCACTGTTAGGGATATTTTATTTCTCTTTAAAAAATATAAACATCCCCGAGCTTTTTTCCTTGCGCTCGTTAAAATCTATGCAACGATAAATAGAGCACTTTTGGAGACATTTTATCGCTCTTTCAAAAATATAAACACCTTCGAGTTTTTGTAGTAGAGCTCATTAAACATATATACCACAATCCGAAAAGCACTTTTGTGGCATATTTTATCTCTTTTGAAACAATATAAAAATCCCTGAGTTTTTCATCATTTGCACTCATTAAATATATGCAAACGATGCTCTGAGCACCTCTCTTTTGATCTAGTTCCAGCTCATAAACTAAAAAAGACCAATGAAGCATTCTTTTGAGGCACTTTTTTCTCGCTTTTTAAATTGAAAAAATCCCGAGCTATGTCTTGCTGCTCGTTAAACATGCTAAAGATGACCCGAGCATTCTTTTAGGTACTTTTTCAAGCTCGTTAAAAATTGAAAAATCCCGTGTTTTTGTTACTGAGCTCGTTAAAGTGTCACGGCAAAACATGAGTTTAGTCTGCCGCTTCGTACTTGTAACAAAATGAGGTCGACATCTATTGGAAAAAGGTTTCTCTTTATCCGGGTCCAGTAGATTAAATACGGAAAAGTAACTGATACGGGTATACTATTCACCTTTTTTCGCACCCGTTTAACAACTATGACAAAGGGACCACCATGGAGTCTCTCTTTACGATATTTTTAGACTCTCTAAAGATGAAAATATCACTGAGTTGTCTAGTCTGGACTCTTTAAATACACAGACAAGATATAGAGTCGTTCTTTTTACGATACTTTTCAAACTCTTAAAACATGAAAAAATCGACGAGTTTGCCTGTCTGGACTCATTAAACTAATCAGATAGGGCAAAGAGTCGTTCTTTTTGCGATCCTTTTCAGACTCTTTAAACATGAAAAGATCAATGAGTTTACTCATCTAGACTCATTAAAAATCAAATGGGGAAAAGTGGAAATACAACCGTATTCTGAAGCGTGGTTTGGCAGCAAAAGTTCCCTTGAACATGGCACTCCCTCAGATAAACCGTCATTTTGATAGCCTCTCAATATGAACCCTACCAACCTATGAGTTTTTAGCCTATATACCCTGATGCCATTGCATCTCCGTATCTTAAACACTCTGTAGTGTTCATGAGTCTAGTGTTGTCTGGTTAAAACCGTTGTCGTGCCTTCTATTGTTCAAGGGTCCCTACTTGTTTCCTCGATCAACTGACCCTACATATCCTTTCATCATGCCCTCCGTTGTTTAGACCCAAAAGCTCAAAAGTTTCTTCAAAAAACAAAATCATCCTTGTCCGGTTTTGTGTCGACTGATGTAGGACACGTCATTGCCTACCTTTCGATAGGTTCCTTCCTATCGACTTCAACACTCTATCTAGGAAGATAACCCAGAAACACATTCAGTACCTTGGTGCTTGCAGACATTAGTGGCAGGTTACCTCATGCTTGATCACGGGTTTTCATCATTAGCTCCTGGTTAAGCGATTCTACGAGTGTACGACGACAAAAAATCTTTCACACTCGCTAGTTTGCACTGTGCATCTTGGAGACCATCACCATTATCAGTGGCCTTCCTCGCATCTTTTAACAATCTCCATTATTAGTTGGTAAGCAGATGATTTCGTGCATGTTCAATGTCAACTCACTTTATCACATGTACCGATCTATGCTGTTCGGTGAAGCAGGAATCAAGACCTTGGGTAGAGGCTTGCATCATTCAGCCTTGTTTCCTCTCCCACTCTGCGATATTGTTCTTTGAAGACAGCCATTTCAGGATAATCTATTGTGACACTAGATTCGCCCTGTGCCATATTGGTGGCCACATTGTTATATCTCTGAGGAGAAAGTTACTCCGACATAGCTACTGAGCATGGGAATGCTAGACTCAAGACATGATTTTAGCAATTCACATATATGTACTTTCGTTGTATCAGGTTTTCCTTATCACCTGAAACTTCTCTCTCTCTACAAAGATTTTGACAGGAAACTACAGTATTTTCATAAAGTATTTCGACCATCATCTCTGCCTCTGATCTCATGCTTTAGGGGGCATCTTTTATAGGAAAAATTGACCTCCTAATCAACTCAGAGGAGAAGGACAAGATGACTAAAAGATTGACCACAGTTGCAGGCCCAGAATCCACACTAACGCTCTCTGTACATTGACAACCTGCTTTATAAAGATTGTCTACAATCATAAAGGAGCGTTAGTTTACCTGCTAACTCGGTTGTTAGACCAGGGGGAGCATTAGTGAACTTTAGTGATGCTCAATTGGTTATGCCAACGAATCTGCCATAAAATATCTAGATATTATTTCCCTAAATTTGTGCAAGAAAAGCAGGGAATCTCCAAAAATCAAGATATTTGGAGAAATTATATTATGGAAAAAAAGGCAAATGGGAAAAAGCTAGTAAAAGAGGCAGGTTCATGGTTTTTACCCAAATTAACTATAAGTGGAGTTGGGAAGCCCTAATTCATTTGCTATTTAAGCAACGAGAGGGCCATTGCACAAGGGTCAGAGCATTTAGAAGGATAGTACATGGTGCTGTTGTGATATTGTCATATTCTTGAAGGAGCTAGCTGAAAGAAGGAGAGAGAGAGAGGAAGAAGGGATAAGGAAGGCTGATGCAATAAGGTTTTTGTAATCACTCTTCTGTTCTGAATATAGGACTGTGGTTGTATTCCACTACTCGAAGTGTCGGTGATATTGTGCATTTATTTGTCCATTCTGATGCTTGTTGTGTTGAGTAGATAAGTTACACATTTATACATGTTTGTTACAGATTCTTTCATTAATTCTCAAAAGTATATGTTGTGATTGGTTTGCTTCATTCTTTTGTGCAGGAATTGTCTTAGAGCCGGTCAAGAGGAGTTCTTCTGACCGCACAGAGATCCCCAAGCGAATCTAGAAAGAACCAAAGGTGATCCATTCTCCTTATCCTGTCAATATATGTCAGATAGATGAACATGTGTGTAACATGTACCTTTTGCAGATAACCTTACGGTCTGTCAGAAGTCCCGGGAAGACTTTCGAGGGTAGTTTTCATCCCGTGCATTTTACCCCATAGCAGCAACCCAACCATGACATCATCCCAACAAAGACTCCTATACCTCCCAATAATGCCTTTTTGACTCTAGGCAGATTGAATCTTTTACAATAATGACTCTTCCAATGATGACACTTTTACAAATGAATCTTTTACAACTTTACAATGATGACTCTTGGCCTTGACACTTCTTCACAATATATGGATGGTTGTCATGTCTTCAAGGGATGTCCCGTTGTAATTATTCCTTTGATTTTAAATCTTCTCTTGAATTCTTGCTTGAAGTTGTACTAGAATCTTCTTCTACTTGCATGCAAAATTTTCCCGACGAAACCAATCCCAAAACAAAACAAAGTACCATTCAACTTACCTCTACCCGCAAAACACATGCAAGTGCATAATAATGAATAAATAAAAATTAAAATTACAATGCGTACCTGAAGTGTTCTTGTTACTTTTGTTGTTGACTTGTTGCAGCATTAGACAAAGACTCCCACTCTTGATATAGGCTTGAACTCTATGCAAGACTATATTCAAAACTGACCTAAAGATATATACAATAAAAACTGACGACAAACCCTAGACTTGTGATGGACCAAGTTATAAGTACAACAAAAGAGAACATTCTATCAACTATGACATGACAAGTAAAATGAACTTACAACATCATATAGATTTATCAGACTTGGTGTAGCATCAAGAATATGTAGCATCAAATGTGTAGTATCAAGAATAGGACATCTGAAATGTGGTATAAAAACTAACTGTGACATATAGAGACATAGAGATATAACCGAGACCTTGTATGTTGTTACATTGTCTTGCAAAAATATATGTTAGAGATGATATTCATATTTCAAATGTAAATACTAATCGTACATACCTTGTTGTAGGAGACTTACCCTTGACTGTTGATGTGTGGTCCTTACTGCAGTGATCCTTGAATGCATTATTTTTCTTGCCTTCTAGGAGCTCAATATTAAATATGTTGTATCTATGTAATTTCAGATCTCTAGGGTCTAAAATTTCATCCTATGGTATCCCTCTAAGTTCTCTTTCCAACCCCATTGGTCTGATCAAGATTTAATTCTTCAAGAAAGAGGTATGCCCAATCTCCCATGATGACCTGATTATAGACTGGTTCAGTAGAGCAAACTTGTAAGAAGTGCCATGTGTCACTGTTGCTACCTTCGGCCCTAAAAACACTAATCAAGAAACTAAAGTCTATCTATTTATGTGAAGATTTACAAAATTTGAATCCAATGCTCCGAGACAAAGTTATGACCATTTTCCCAACGTCACCTATTTGATATGGAATTTGGGATCCTGCAAAAACCCTAACTTTCTTAGGTGATATCTCTGAAAATATAGTGAACCAAGATCTAAAATTCAGTCACGACGTTCATCATGATTTCGTCTCAAATGGGTTTTAATTTCAGATTTTGAAGCTTCTTAGAAACAAAGTTATAGCGAAAATTCCTTGATGACTTGTTTAAAGCCACAAAATAACTACTAGAGGAGGATATGAGGGTCATTATTTATATGAATGTCTTGAGTTGAGAGGGTCCTCAACAAGTGAATGTTGGAGAAATTTTAGAATATTTATTTTATTATTAATTATTGACTATTAAATGACCACAACCAATTATGAGTGCCATGCCACAACCCCATAGGGTTTTAGCCCACTAACTAGGGTCACTAACTTCAAACATGAATATCTCTCAAACCGTGACGAATTACTTGGCATGCCATTTGTCAACGGAAACATCTTGACAAGTAGAATCCATCTAGAAGATCCTTGACTCATAATAGAGTAAGTTGTCAAGCCAAAATGCCCATGAAAGATCGAGGTAGCCCTTGATACTACTTGGGTTGACATCAAGACAACCACTGATCAACAGGGGGTGAATCAATATTTTAAAAATCACAAACTTTTCATTTTATATTCTGATTTTTACACGCAACTTTATTGAAATGAACCCACGTGTGTATGTGATTGTTCTTAAGATAACTATCGTCCATCCCGTAAATTTATGATTTAGTTAATCCTTCATCTGTTTATCTTCATCCAGTGCATCAATACTTTATGAGACATTAGAGAGATAGTAACCATGTGTAGTAAGAACAAAATAAACCATCAAACATAAGCAACATACATGAACACCAAGATTTAAGGTGGAAACCCAATGTGGGAAAAAACCACCTGTTGTTGTCATCTCTGTCTTTTTCTTAATATAAAGAAAATATTTTACAATCTTGTACTAGCGTAGACTCATACCAGTACACAGGCACCCACCTGCAGAAGGCTACAACCTTTTACCATTTTCTAGTTCCTACTGGAAGGGAGCTTCAACCCCATGGCTCTTGTACTCGCGTAAACTTGTACCAGTGTGTAGGCACCAACCTGCTGAAGGCTACAACCTTCACTCGTTCTCCAGCTGCCACTGGAAGAGAGCTCCAACCCCTTGATTTGATTTACCAGCTACTGCTGGAAGGAAGCTCCAAATCCCTCAATTTCGAGGAACACGTTTCATAAATTTTCATACTGGATCCACTTGCTACATATTATCACAACTTGTAGGCCACGTTTCATCAAATTTTCATACTAGAACCACTACCAACATTTAAGCTTAATATCAATCATCAAACTGTAACACATCACTGTAACTGAATCAACCAATCTCTGACACAACTGACTCAACCAATCAGTGAAATCCAATCAACTGTAACTCAATCAAAACTCAACCAATCGACTAAATAGTCATATCACTATAACCATAACATCAAACATCATACTACATATCATAGAAACCAGATTCTGTTACTGCAAACCTTGATCAACCATCTGTAAAAGTGTATACACTACTTCTTACTAGAAATCCCGCATGTGTACGCACCTTTCATGAAGCATACCTGTGTATAGATCTTAAACTTCTGCAAATTGAAAACTGGACCACTGTCATTTTGAAAAAAACACCGAATCATACTCAGATCTAGTGAAACATTCTGAACCAATCACAAAACAATCTCTGATATTCAATCACAATCAAAATGTAATATTAGAAATTTTCAATCAATCAATCCACAATAAAAACATCATTGTTTAAACCCAGATCAACAAGAATACTTTATTGATAGACATCAGAAATACATCAAAACTGATAAAATTGATCAGACATCCTTTGATCAAAAGCCCTACTTTATGTACGTGCTTTCCTCAAAGCATAGCCACGTGTGTACACACTTTTTGGGAACCAAATCCACATGTACATGGCTTACCAAATATACATCCATGTGTGTATGTGCCTTGCAGGTTATAAAACCCGTGTACAGATCTGCAAATTCAAAATCACTTCTTCACTGCAACACAAAACTTCAGTCATACCTAGTTCTCGACATACACAGACAAATCATGTGTTAAGATGCCATCAAAACAAATCAATTCATCATGATTACCATCTTAGATCTATTGGATTTGATCCATTATCAAAATCTCGAGTGCATACTTAGTTTAGATCAAGTAAAGCATCAATAGGCCATAACATGCATACTTTCTTCAGATCTAACTCTTTATAAGATTTCCACCACTTGCACACATTTCATATTTTGATCTTCATTACTTTATATATTTTATCCTTTTTCAATACCACAGGTCAAAAACATACTTCAACCTATGGTTTTCTTAGAAGATATCTAATCATCCATTACTAGGCTCAATACCATAGGGAAATACCATGGTAAGGACCCTTGGTATTTAGAATACCATGGTGCGAAAACTGTACACGCCTTTGTTTCTTTAAACTCGTGTGTGTACACGACTTTGCTTAACAAAACCTGCGTATACTTCTTAAACTTCTAACTTAATCATTCTTCTATCTCTGAACTTCCATGCCTTTGTTAAAACACTCCGTCACACCCATAAAACACTTTGTCACATTCTGTTTACATATTCACCAAGTAGGTTTCCATCAAGAGACAACTCATTAGGTAGGTTGCCATTCATATTGTCATCAAGGATAACTCATGAGGTAGGTTTCCATCAAGGATAACACCTAATTCATAATGCCAACATGATCCACAACATTTCCCTTTCATAGCAACAAGCATTAGGGGAATTTTGAGGTCTAAAATGGGTCTCCTGAGGAAATTATAAAATAATAGTGGAATAATATTAGATCATCAAATTTTAGAGTGAAAAATGAAAAAACTACTTTTTCAACTTGTAGTTTCGACTTATATCCATATGGGTTTACTCAAATTTCAAGTGGGAACAATCGTTGGATGCAAAATTTGATTCCTCATCCAAGGAGTACCCATTTTGCATACTTTTGTTGGATCCTGCTACATGAAAAATGTTATTGCAGTCACGTTTTTCATGCATTTCTCATTTTTCGTGTAGTAGAGTCCATTAAAAGTATGCAGCATGGGTACTATTTTGATGAGCAATTAAATTTTGCATCCAATGATTACTCTTGCTTGAAATTTGAGTAAAACAGTAGGGAGATAAGTTGAAAATACGAGTTGAAAAAATAGCTTTATTATTTTATTATTTTTTTATATTTTTCCTTTTTTACTCCAAAATGGTGAATCATCCCCCATGGTTAACATCATCATCTTGAATCCTATTGGTTCTTATAAGGTGTATTTTGGTTGTACATTTTTCTTAGGAGACCCATTTTAGACCTCAAAATTCCTCTAATATAATGTCAACAAAATGTTGGCATTGTGACTAATGAGTTCTCCTTAATGGGAACCTACTTGATAAATATTGCAACATGATGGTAGTAGGATAAGAATACAGGGCAGTACAGAAGTAAGAGAGACATTGGACAAAGGAATATCAGTTTAGCGATAGAGGAAGGATAAATGTAATGTTTTAAGAAGTATACACAGATCCTGTGAATAAAGGCCATGTACATACGTGGGTATGGTTAAGCAAATTCTGGTACAATTTCCGCACCATAGTATTCTCAATACCAGGGGTCTTTACTATGGTCTTGTCCCATAGTAATGAATGAAACAACATATATTTGATCCCTTCAAAGAATACCATCGGCATAACTACAAAATTGGCCTAAGGTATTAGCTAAGGCCTAAGATATATAAGGAGATGGAGATCAAAGTGACATGTGTGCATGTAGTTTTATTGATGAATGGTTTGATCTGAAATAGGTGTGCACCATGGAGTATGATAATGGATCAGATCTATTAGATCTGAAATGACTATATTGAATAATCTGCTTATGGTTTGATAGATTTGTGATGATGATTTTATGATGTGTATCTGTTATGGTGTATGCCGAGATTTAGTTTTGACATGTGTTCTGGTGTGGAGTTAAGGTTTGACTTAGTAATTACAGATATGTTCGTAGATTTTCTTTAGAAAGGTCACATACATACGTGAATCTTCTTCTGGAGAGTTGCGTATATATTCTGCAGTATGAACATATCTATATGCGGGTGTCAAGTATGAAAGGCTCGTACATACAAAAAAATACTTTATAAGGGTCGTGTACATATGCTAGGGTTTTGTAGTATGAGTTGATGATAATGATTGATTTTTTTTATTATGTTTGTTGTTGTCTGTCGATGAAGTCTTGCATGATAATCTGTGTTTAACAATGCTGGTTGGGTTGAACTGATGAATAGTAATGATGTTTCTATGTGATGATCTATATGTGGTTCAGAGATATGTGATGGGGTGAGTATGTGTTTTAGTGATTGCTTTAGTAGTGTAGTAATTTAAATTCAAATTTTTGTGTTTTGAGATTTGTACGCAAGTCATCCTAAGGGAAAGTGCGTATATATGCGGGTATGCCTTTGAACAATAGCGTATATATTCTGACATGTGTTTAATCAGGGTTTGCAGTGACAGGATTTGGTTTTTGTGATGAACAATATGTAGTCTGATATTTTGATGAATGGGTATACAATGTTATAAGTTGGTCTGGTTGTTTGAATAAGTTATTTCAATATTTGATTTGGTGATCCAGTTGGTTCAATGACTTGATACAGTGTTGATTTCAATATTGCTATATGATATTTGGAATGGATCCAGTTTGAAATATTATGAAAAGTGATCCACAAAGAACTAAGGATAAGGGGGTTGTATCTCCCTTCCAGTAGAAGCTGGAGAACGAGAGAAGGTTGTAGCCTTCTGTAGGTGGGTGTGTGCATACTGGTATGAGTCTTCGCTAGTACAAGATTGTAAGAAATTTCTCTTTATAATAAAAGAAGAAGACAAAGACTACAACAACGATGATTTTTTTCCCACATTGGGTTTCCACTCAAAAATCCCGGTGTTCATGAGTGTTGATGTGTTGCTTATGTGTGATGGTTTATTTTATTCTTATTGCACATGGTGACTGTTTAATTAATGTCTAATGAAGTATTGATGCACTGGTTCAAGTTAAACAAATGATGAATTAATTGAAAATTTAGTTAACTAGATATATGCTACTTGTCTTCATCACAGTTGCGTACATACGCAAGTTTACTTCATAACAATAGCGTAAAAAAACCTGAATGAGAAAGGAAAATGTTAAGTAGTTTAAAACACTGATTCACCCCCCCCCCCCCCTCAGTGTTTTTCATAACAATTTGTATAAGAGCACGTCCTTTAGAAGAAGCTTGATCGCTTGAAGGAAGATTCATCAAGATGAGTAACCAAGAGGGAGCAACATATATCAGGCCATCATTTTTTAATGGATCCAATCTAGTTTTTTGGAAAGTCAGAACAAGAGCTTACCTATAGTCACTTGGAGCAGATGTTTGGGGAATCATTGAAGGATATTATCAGTTTCCATCCTCCATTCCCACAAATGAATCATAAAATAAAAAATATGAGACCAACGCAAAGGATTTGAATGCTTTGTTAGGAAGCTTGGGAGAATCTGAATTTTTCAAAGTCATGCAGTTGAATACCGCAAAGGATATATGAGACAAGATCATCCAAATTTATGAAGGTAACACCAAGGTAAAGAGTGCCAAACTTCAAACACTTGGAATTCAATATGAAACTCTCAGAATGCATAATGATGACAGGATTGCAAGTTTCTTTCCTAGGGTAGATGAGATTGTTAATGCAATGAGAAATATTGGTGACGAAGTAAAATAATCATCATTGGTTAAGAAAATATTAAGATATATAACCCCAAAATTTGATTCGAAAATCTTTTCCATTGAAGAAATGCAGAATTTGAAGAACCTTACTATTGAACAACTTCACGGGATTTTAACAGCCTATGAAATGAGAAAAGGAGGTCCTTCAAATATCAGAGAAGCTGCATTCAAAACTACTTATAAAGGAAAGTAAAAGGAAGAGCTCATGGAATCAGGGTATGTATCAGATAAAGAAGAGGAAAAATTTGTAAAGAAACTCCAAGTAGGTATTGGTAGATTTAGAGGTAAGCTTCCTTTCAAATGTTTTTCTCATGGTAGAGTTGGTCATTATGCTACTAAATTCCCTTATCAACAAAACCATGATAAAGGGAAGAATTCAACAAAGGTAAATTTTAGGTGAAGGTTCGAAAACAAGATAAGGTTCTACACACACGAAGATAGTGATGGTCTCTCAAATGGCAAAGAAGGTGAGTCTGATCAATAATATCAATTACTTATGGCATTTAAAGATAAATGTATCGATGAGTCTGATGATGTTTTTATGGATGCACTAGAAGAAAAAGATAATCTCATTAAAGAAAAAAATCAGCTTAAAATTCATTTAGAAGAAGCTAAATTAACAAAATAAGCTTTGAAGAAACAAATTTTAGAAAAAGAGAGGCACAATGAAAAGTTAAAACTAGAAGTAGTAAGTCTAAGGAAGGAACTTGAGAAATAAAAAAGTCTAAACCTTAGATTTGCTAAAGGATCTGAGACCTTAGAAGAAATCATCAAAGTACAACACTCTCCTCTTATAAAAACAAGTCTCAGATATAGTGGAGAATCATCAAAGACTGTAAAATCTTCTGAAATAGGTACAAGAAGCTATCTCAATGCAGTAAAAGGAAGTAGTCAACAAAATTCTAGCTCTCAGTAAAGGAATAAGGGATCAAATGTTTCTTAGGTAAATCACCCTTACCACAATCAAAGGGAAAGCTACACAAGAAGGTACTACACTCCCAGGAACTTTTAATTTAATGGTCAATGCTTTACTTGTCATAATTTTGGTCATAAGGCTGCTCAATGTGTTGCTTATAAAACTATCATGACTAGAGAAGCAATAAAACAAAATAATGAGATTTGGTTAAATAAATTCTCTTACAATACCTTCTCACCTCTTCAATATGAATCTGAATGTTCCTTTGCAACAACTTTGGTCATAGAGAAACTGAATGCAAAAGCAGAATGCGATCAACTATTCAGAATGAACAAAAAACAACAACATCTAAGGTATGGAAAAAGAAAACCATAGAATATGAGAACTGTGGTTTAGCCTTATATGAAAGAGATCAAGAAAATATGTGGTACATTGGCAGTGGATGTTCAAAACATATGACAGATGATAATGATAAAATTATGTCCTTTAATGAAATAAAGAAAGAAAATAATGTAACCTTTGGAAATAATTCACCTGCTACTATTAAAGGACAATGAACTATTTTGCTGAATGAAAAGGTTAAAGTAGGAAATATTTTGTTTGTTGATGGATTAAAACATAACTTGTTGAGTGTTAGTCAAAGGTGTGATCAAGGGCATGGGGTTGTTTTCATATAAAAGAATTGTGTGGTACGAAATATTGATACAGATAAGATCATACTAAAGGGGAAAAGAACTCCAAGTAACGTCTATGTCTTGGAAGGCGGAATAGAACATTGTTACTTAAGTAAATAAGAAGAAAGCCAGCTCTAGCACAAAAGGTTGGGACATCTAAGCTTTAGTCAATTACTTAAGTCAAGAAAAATGGGAGCAATTCACAACTTGCTTGACATCTCTCTACCATAAAATACCATATGCAAATCATGTCAATTCGATAAGAAAACCAGGGTGTAGTTTAATACTAAGAAGGTACTTCAATTATGCCACTTGAACTTATTCATACTGATTTGTGTGGTCCAATGAGAAATACGTATCCTCGGGGGGAAGAATACTTCATATTATTCATTGGCGATTTATCTCAGTAGTGATGGATTGGCTTATTAAAACATAAAGATGAATCATTTGATAAATTTAACGTCTTCTTGATCTAGTAGAGAATGAGTTAGATTTGAAAATAAAATGTCTTAGATATGATAGAGGAGGAAAATTTATACCATATGATTTTTTTGACTTTTGTGAACAACATAACATCAAGAGGTAGTTCTCTATAGCTAAAACTCCTTAACAAAATAGAGTGGCAGAAAGAATGAACAAAACAATCGAAAAAATGGTGCGTGCCATGCTTGATTAGTTTGAAACTCCTCATACCTTCTCGGGGGAAGCAACGCATACAACAATAAATATCCTCAACAAAGCTCATATTTGGGTAAACAATGACAAAAATCCTCATGAACTATGGTTTGGTAAGCCTCCAACTGTCAATCATTTTAGATTCTTTGGAAGAAAATGTTACATAAAGAATAATGATGATAAACTTGGAAAGTTTGAAGCTAGAGCTAATGAAAGAATTCTCCTTGGATACTCTTCCAGAAGAAAATGATATAAATGCTACAATAAAAAACTTCAAAATATTGTTGAATACATTGATATTGTGATTGATGAAGCATCCACAAGTACCAAAAAGGAAGCACCAGTAGATGACGAAGGTATTCCCACAACAAGCCAAAAGGATGTAGGAGAGGGAATCAATGAAACATCAAAAGAAGGAATTGACAATGGAAAAGTATTAGAAAATAATCCATCAAGGTATGTTCAGAAAAATCATCTAGAATCTCAAATCCTAGGTGATAAGGAAGATGGAGTACAAACTAGAAGGACTCTTATTGGAACTTCTAGTTATCTAGCCTTACTATCCACAATTGGAACACAAAATGTAAATTAAGATAGAAAATATGAATGTTGGGTTATGACTATGGATGAAGAACTTGACCAAATAGAAAATAACCATACATGGGAATTAGTACCAAGACCTCATCAAAAAAATGTTATTGGTACAAAATGGGTATTCCAAAACAAACTAAATGAAAATAGAGAGGTAATTAGAAACAAAGCAGGACTTGTATGCAAGGGTTATGCACAACAAGAATGAATAGAATTTGAAGAAACATTTGCATCTGTAGCCAGACTTGAATCCATAAGAATGTTCCTTGCATTTTCAATCTTTCATAACTTTACATTATATTGAACAACCTGAAGGGTTCATTCTAGGAAATGATAAAAATACCGTTTTCAAACTCAAGAAGGCATTATATGGGATAAAAAAAGCTCCTCGTGCATGGCATTATCGCCTTGACAAGTATCTTCAACAACAAGGTTTCACTAAGGGATCTGTAGATAAATATATATATATATATATATATATATATATATATATATGGATGATGGTAAAATTTAGATAGGGGTTGTTGATGTAGATGAAACAATATTTGGAAGCAATGAAGATTCTGAGTCAAATATTTGCTTCATTCATGCAACAAGAATTTGAAATGTCCTTACTTGGTGAACTAACATACTTTCTTGGTCTTCAAGTTTAGCAAAAAAAGAATGGTATCTTTCTCTCATAGACTAAGTATCTCAAGAAGATTTTAAAGAAATATGGAATGGAAGAATGAAAGAATGTATGCACACCAATGGTAATAGGATGTAATCTCAGTTCAGATGATGATTCTCCCTTAGTAAATCAACCAAAATACAGATATATGATCGGGAGCTTGCTCTATCTTACAGGCACAAGACCAGACATCATGCATGCAGTTGGGATTGTTGGACGATTTCAAGAAAATCCTAAAGAAACTCATCTCCATGCAGTCAAGAGAATATTGAAATAATTAAGGCACTCAAGGTTATGGTCTATGTTATCCCAAAGATGTCGATTTTTATCTTCATGCTTACACAGAGGCAAATTTGGATGGTAACATTGATGATCGAAAGAGTACTAGTGGAGGAGAATTCTATTTGGGACCTCGTTTGGTATCATGGTTCAAAAAAAAATCAAATCTCCATTGCTTTATCTACTGCTGAGGCAGAATATGTTGCTGTTGCATCTTATTTTACTCAACTTCTATGGATGATGCAAACATTACAAGATATTCAATTCACTTTTCCTCAACTTATACCTATTTTGTGGGATAAGAATAATGCCATAAGTATTTCTAAAAAATTGTCATGCACTAAAAAAGCAAGCATATTCCAATCAAATATCACTTTATGAGAGAATAGGTGCTTGAAAAAAAGGTCAAACTAGAATATGTTCCCTCAAAGGAACAAGTTGTAGACATATTTACTAAACCACTTCCATGTGATTCTTTTGAATATCTTAGATATAAACTAGGAGTGGTATTTGTTGGTTGAGTAGTTAATCAAACAAGAAAGAAATGAAACTAAATAACTGATTGGAAACTGTTGTAGTGGCTACAACCACCCTCCAAACTTTTTCCTTAGCTGTTTTGGAGCCTCTCTACCAATCTTTTACAACACTTTGTCTTGCTTCATCAATTACTCAAGCTTCAGTGTTTTCCTTGCACAAATGCATCCTGTCGATCACAGTTGATCCATTCCCCTCACAGGTTGTTCACCTGGACTTGGTCCAGCTGCAAGCTGAGAAACTTCCCCTTGAAAATTGGGCATTTCTGGAGGGAAACCAGCCTTCCCTCCCGAAATTGCGCAATCCTCTCTGGCAGCCTGCTAGGTTCCAAGATTACGCAATCATGCCTGCCAACAATCCTGTAGGATTTGCACAAATTTCCCTAGCAAGGCTGCTCAACTGAGAATTTGTGCAAATATGGGCAGTACTCAGTTGCTCTGCCTAGAAATTGTGCAAATCTCCTGGGTAGTCAGCCTAGCTCCCAGCCAGAAATGTGCATTTCCTTCAAGCAGTCGAACAACCTCTTGCATGTGTAGCTGAGTTAACTGGTTCCCTCCGGGATTAAGAAAAACATACTTGCATGCATAGGCTGCTTCTCCTAAGGCAGCATGCAAATGCATCCCTTGTCTCAGGGATCTATGTTTAGCAGTCAGAGGTTACATGCAAGGAGAAATTCTAAAACCTCCCACCAAGTGTCGCTTCCCCTAGATTCATGGCATGCGCGTCACAACCTTGATCTTATCAAAACTCATCAAACAGACGCTGCAGATCTCATTCCTCACATTAACCTTGCAGCTCTGACATCCCACATCACATCTAGGAGTAGTCAGCACATTCAGCTCAGTTGTTTTGGGGTAAGCCCGCTTCCCATGCCTTGTGCTGCATTTTTGTCACTTTTTGTGTTTTTGCTTGTAGGAGTATTGTTTGCTTGATTTATTTGAACACTTGCTTTCGTTTACATGTATAATAAATTATCTTAGCTCTGTTTCAATTTTCGTTGCTATCTCACTGCTATCACATGCATGAAACTGTTTTGCACAGACATTTTTCGAACGACGAACTACGTCACCTACATGCATGTTGATCTGTTTACTGAATATTTCATTCATGTTTTGCATGCATTGTCAATCACTTCTGCTATCACTTAGTGTCGCCATGCATTTGCTGTCTTAGTTACTTTGGGTTTCCTGTCAGAGATTCGGGCCAAAATTGGCCCAAATTTTGCCTTCACCAAGGCTACATTCCGAAATATGGGGAAAGAAGGCTCACCTTCCTCTCCATATTTGCACATTCCTGCCTAGCACTGGCCTCTAGGACTAATTTTCACATTTCTATAGGATAGTGGCTGCTTGGTCCAAGAAATTGCAAAAATCTGTCCCTAGGCCAGCAGTCCTTCCTAGCTGGAATTGCGCATTGCACAATCCCAACAGTCAGCAACTAGATCGGACTGTGCATTGCACAATTCTAGCAGTCAGCCCATCTCCCAACAACGTAGACTATGCCTTATGCAGTCTTGGCGGTCGGTCTCCCAACCTCCCAGCCGAAATTGCGCAACATTCATGATCATGCACCCAGGTATGTTGCAATTCAGTTCTCACGTTCATTTTGTATTTTGACTGACAGATTGCTTGCCATGAGTGTTGCCATGTCTCTAGGTATCCTAGGTGTTCATTTGCCTCTCAATAGTACAGGTACAATGGTTTCTAGGAGAGAAAAGACAAAAACACCGTTCAAAGCACACTTGGGGATGCAGTCGATCAAGTGTCCATGGACTTTCTTACTCACGAAGACATCAAGTTGTTCGTAGACAAGGACATCAAGGTATCACATCAGCAAAATCAGAACGAGCAACATCATGAAAAACAACTGAAGGCATCATACCAAATGCAACAAATGCAAGAGGAGGGTTGTTGACAACACGGAGGTGGAACAAGGTTGCAAGCTCAAGCAGGTCCATTGATGATGAAAGAAACTTTGGAGACTCCAGATATGAAGTGACAGCGTGACATGAAGATCGCGTGAAGGCAGAAGGTGGAACAAAGAAGGAGTTGCATGTGCTAAAGGGGCAACTCAGGAAGAACATGAAGCTGCATAGACAGACGAATGAGTTGCAACAGGAACAGGAACAACAACGGGCACAACATGCACTCACAGATGAAACTACGCCCGTACAAGTTAAGGATCCATCCCAGTAGCTAACACGGAGAAAACATGGTGAGAAGTGTGGTTGATCTCATGCAAGGGATTCAACAACAAGCATGTCATTATGTGCACTCATGCAATCCAACCCATTCAACACACTCACCAAGGTGAAGACAAGAAGCAAGTCCAACTGGAGCCGAATGGGTACTTCTGCAAGTTGATGCGCATGACCACTAGCACACACTTGAAGACTAGCACAGACATTATGCATCAGTGTGCTGCCAGTTGATCCGCACCTAAGAAGACCATGCACATGTTAATAGACAATTTGGATGAAGGGGCCAAAGCAATGCACTGGTTGCAACGAAAGCAAGAGTTCTCTTTAGAAAGATGTCACCATGAGGTGCATGCACACCATCACAGACAACCAAGCTTGGCATCAACTTATCAGATTCACCATCACAAGCATGTCAAAGAGTTGGTCTCACCACAGTGGATTGACTGTCAGTGATGTCTTGTAAGGCTTGCTCAAGCCATGTTGTCTCACATGAGTACATGTGCATTGTAATGTTGAGTCATGTCAAGTGTAAGTCAAGTGTCAAAAGTTGGATGTAATAGTCATATAGTAGGTGAAGAGTCATGAGGGTAGTTGAACTTTCACAAAGGGGAATGTCAAGGGTCACCCCACCCTTTGCTATAAATATTCCCTCATAACTCATTGTAGAGGTTTTTAGTCAGCCAAGCTTCTACTAAGACTATTTTGAAGAAGGCTTGGAAAATATTGTAACGCGCCTTGGCTTCTCCACTACACAAAGCTAGTACATCTCTTTGGAGGAGCATGCAGATGTGGCTATAACGTTCCACTTTTGGGGCTAGCAGGTTTACATGGATGTCTTGTATGATTATGACTTACACTTCTTTATATAATAAGAGCAAACACATTTCCATGCATATGTTGTTATTGCAGTTGGACTGCTCCAGTTGCTTTAATCATATGTGTTGTTTAACTTAGGTACTTGTGTATAACCTTATTCACATGCAATTATAGGAATCTTGTTGTTAATGTGTTGCATATGTTGTTAATGCTATCACCGTCTATGTCGACTACTATGCTAGACATCAGACAGACCTTTCACTTGAACCATGCTATAACAATCGTCACACTCATCTGAGTTTGATTCGTGAGTGTTGTGCGGGTTATCTTACCTTGTATGATGTGACTACTGCATCTGAGTGGACTGATCCACTAGAAGATGTGCATGTCCTCTGCGTTGTGTGTTCCTAGTCGAGTTGGGACTGATCCCTTTCAACTTCACCTCCTTACCCCTTCGAAGTGTTGGAACCTCTCATACACCTTCCTTAACTCACTGCATCAGTCACACCCTTGTTGCTGACAGAGTTATTCGACTTGCCTCCGTGTGACACTACGATCAAGGCATTACCTTATGAACTGCTGCTGGGACTCCTACACCAAACGGTCTGAGGTCTAATTAGGACTTCTTACCGGGGAGATCCACTTGACATGTTGGTGAGTCCAACAACATCAACAAAAACCAAAAGAATCACATAAGTAAACACAGGATTTTACACGGTAAAACCTTAATAGTGTGTCAAGGAAACATCCACCAGGCAAGGGATTGGATATTTATTAAATCAACAATGATTCTCCATGATTACATGATCTCGGGTATTCACCAGTTTTATAAGAGCCTCCCCTCCGTTAAATAACTATTATTAGTTAGCAATCTAGTTACAAAACTAACTAGTAGTAAATAATAAGATTTTACCCTTAATTACATGTCTGGTTATCACATTTCAACAAACTCTACCTTGACAGCAATTTTCCTAATCCCTCGCCCATGCCCATTCATCATCTCTTCTGCAAGACAAGAGAATCCAAACACCATTGCAACTTCTCTATTGTAACTGGCTTCGTGAATATGTCAGCACAATTCTCTTGCGTATGGACCTTCTTGAGAGCTACTTTTCCGCCATTGATCACATGTCATAGAAAATGATACCTTACATCAATGTGCTTGGTATTTCTATGATAAGCTCGATTTGTAGCCAAGTGAACAGCACTATGACTATCACAAAATACATTCACTCTCTCGTGCATCCTTCCAATCTCATCAAGTAGATCTTATAACCAGATTTCTTCTTTACTGGCATCTGAAGCAGCTATATACTCTGCTTCGGTAGTGGACAATGCGACTGTTTCTTGAAGCTTTGAAATCCAACTAATTTCTCCACTTGCAAGAGTAAAGAAATAAAATATAGTAGATCTCCTTTTGTCCAAATCACCTACATAATCAGCACCCAAATATCCACAGATTGACCCCTCACTACGATTAAAGATGATGTAATGATCACTTGTGCCTCTTAAATACCGAAGCACCCATTTCACTGCTCGCCAATGTTCTTCACCTGGATTTGCTGTGAACTTGCTGACTAATCCAACTGCATGTGAAATGTTAGGTCTTGTAGATACCATCACATACATTAAGTTGCCTACATCATTTGGATATGGTACATGAGACATATACTGCTTTTCTTCATTAGTTCTAGGACTCAAAAATGAAGAAAGCTTAAAATGGGAAGCTAATGGAACATTAACAGGTTTCACATTGTTCATACCAAACTTTTCAAGTACTCTTTCCACATACTTCTGCTGTGATAACCAAATCTTACCAATTTTCCTGTCTCTGTGTATCTCCATGCCAAAGATATGTTTTGTTGCTCCAAGATTACTCATATCAAACGTCTTAGAGAGCTAAGTCTTTAACCTGTTGATCTCTTCCATGCTTTTGCTTGCAATAAGCATATCGTCAACACACAACACTAAGACAATGAATATGTCATTGAAACTCTTGAAGTATACACAATGATCATACTCACTTCTAATAAAACTCTGGCTCACCATGAAGGAGTCAAAATTCTTGTACCATTACCTGGGAGGTTGCCTTAGGCCATACAATGATTTCTTGAGCTTGCAAACTAATCTTCTGCTGTGATATTGTACAAAACCTTCTGGTTGTTCCATATATATCTCTTCATCCAAATCACCATGTAGGAAAGTTGTTTTAACATATAACTGTTCTAACTCAAGGTTATGTAATGTAGTGTTGTGGGGAAAAATGCCTATGCAGGACGATCCTATCCACCTAAGGTGTGACAGTGCCTTAGCAACAAATGAGTACAGCTATACTGGTTTCTTCCTTTATGAAATGTGAAAGAAGAGAGATCAATAGACTTACCGGTGTCTTCCGTTTGTCCCTCGATCCAATCTCCCTTCTCTTTGGGTGTTCACAGCTACTTGCCTTCTTGCTTATCCAGCTACAACTTCCTGCAAGACCACAAGAGAACAGCTACTTGCGACAAGAGAACAGCTACTTGCGACAAGAGAAGAACACTACACAAAGACAGATATTCACATTCATAACTAGTTTAGGATTAGAAATAAACCAAATACACTAATACATTCATACATCAAAATACATCAGCATATAGGGGAAACCAAGATAGCTTTATTGATGAATAACAAGGTTCAGGAAGAGATACAACCCAGAGGGCTCCAATCCAGCATCTCCTTCCCAGCAAATGGAATTCCTATCTTCAGCCCCTTCAAAGCATTAAGCACCCAATAATTCCAGTCTCAAACCAACAACAATTCTTTGCAATAACAAAATTCCAGCCCTCAGATCTCATGGAGGAGAGATCCATATATAGATGTTTGGAGAGAGGATGAGTCAGCTTGAGATCTGACTAGTGTCCTCTCCCTCTGTCAGTTCTTGAGTCCACTTGGAGGTTCTTTCTTCCACTTGGAGATTTGGAACCTCTTACTCATCACCAGTCGAATTCCCTGAGGCAAGTGTCATTTTGGAAGCTTCCTGGGTTTTGACACCTTGAGAAATGAGCCTGCCACTTGTCCACTCTCGTTCAGCGCAGGTAGCCTTTGTTCCAGTTGACATTCAACACAGGTAGCCAGTGTTTGCTTTGACATTCAGCGCAAACAGCTAGTGTAGCCACTGAAATGATCCTGAATTGACTTGTTTTGAGCAGTTTTTTGGTGGAGAACTTCTGTGAATTGCTGTGGTTTGTTAGCCTTGTTCCTCTAGGGGTAGGAACAACATGTTTAGGGACTTTGGATCCCTTAGATTATGGACATTTCATGCTCAATGCTGTAAGGAACAAAAATGTCTATAACAGTTGCCCCCTAAAGTATGAGGCTATTTATCGGGCGAAATGCTTTATCAGGGGGATCCGAAGTTCATCCAATGTTGGGAGGAGACCTGTAATACAATACAATATAATACATTATTTTACATACTGCTTTCATGATCTAGCTGAGGCGGGCATTCCCATGCTCAGCTTTATAAATTCATTTTTCTGTACATAGAATAGACAATCGTCTGATGATAGACTGATAATTTTGATGAAATTATCATCCTTTGAGTAGGATGATTATCTGCTGCAATGATGTACATGTCAATGTATTTATCTTTCCTGAATATATATCGCAGCCCGGATGGATGAAACTAGATCCGGGGTCTTCAAACTCGTTCGATCTTCACTCTAAGTACAAGTCGATCCATGTGAGAATTGTTCTGAAGTCGAACATGGAAAGACATCGCTTGATTACCGGTCAATGATGTAAACCGTTAACAAGCGCGAGAGGAATCACCGATAATGATAATGACCCTCAAGGTACTGCAGTACAATTCATGTGGTGTGAATAAAGGACTTGGCGTCGAACACCACGCAAAATCTTTCGGTCGAAGGTCATTGATGTATACCTGTCGCCGGAAGTGAGAAACTTGCCATTGTGGCATGCAAGCTTCAAAGTACTGAAGGGGTTGTTCCTAGATCGACTTCTTGGATAATGAGCTGATGTCGACAAGAAGCGATCCGTCAAAGGAGGGCCTTAATGAATCCCACATCAGTGACACAGAACAGAGCTAATGATTTTAATGGAGGTGAAAACGATCTGTGACATATGATTCAGGGTGGCGGTCATGAAAGGATGAAGGATAATGTATGGCAGTGGATGGGACACGGTTGACTTTTCTGAACGACTTCTCTTGAACATATGGCGACATTGATACGATGGATCGGTAGCATTACCCCAAATATGGATGGTATGGCGAGACCATGGATGTGACCGGTGAATGAAACAACCCAACCCGATTGTGGTACGATGGAAAAGTGTCATGTTCAAGAGCGACTTGCTACCATCAAAGTTTTCTTTAGTTTCTCCCAATTTTTCCCCAGTCATTGCTGACCAGTACCTCTTTATTTTTGTCAAGCTTGAGGAGGATAACATATGCTTGTTCTATAACCTACCCTTCGGGCAAGCCCATCGCTATGTTTTAACGAACCTAGCGATAGTGAAACTCGTTCTCGTCTAAAGACAAGTTTGTCGCTATTTAATGATTTTAACGAGTCTAACGACAAGGATAACTCGGTCCTTTTCATTTTTAGAGAGTCTGAAAAGGTACATAAAGTTAACTCCAAAAGTCCTTTTTCGTCATCTAATCCCTTAAGTTTGAAAAAGTATAAAAAAATACAGAAGGGATGAGTTTTCGATGGTTTTAACGAGCCGAATAAAACAAGCGCTCGATCTTTTTGTGCAATAATCCCTCAGGTCCAAAAAGATTAAAATCTAGAGGAGGGATAGCTCTTCCTGTCGCTTTAACGAGCTGGAAGGCCAAAACTCGGCAACCTTTTCATATTTTACGAGTCAGTTGAAAAGAGCTTAAAGAAGACTCGTCTTTTGAGGAACGAGTGATAAACAGGGATAGCAGCTGATTCCAGGTGCAGGTTGGAATTTTCCAATCACGGCAGTGTCACAAGGATGGCTAGGTGAAATCACTCTTCGCAGCTGTTCCTCAAAATGGGTAAACAATCATATGGAGGTGAACGATCGGCCAAATGAAAAGTGGAGGTGATGGTGCAAACACGACCAAGGCTTTAATGGCTGATGATATTACATTCACAGTGGTTATTTACCGGGATAGTTCATTTTTTAAAGAGCTTAAACGCGGATTGAAACACTTGCTCGATCTTATGTTTATTTTTTAATGAGCATGAACTATGCGCTAAAACGGCTCGGTAATTATATGGTCAAATTTTGATTTTTACCATGACTAGCTTTGCCCTTTTCAAAGATAGTACTGTATCCTCAATTGCTGCATCAAACTAGTTAGAAATGAATAACATTTGCATGGAAATGAGAATATAACCCTAATATTTCGCTTTGAACTACGTAAAAAGCAATTAAAAGGTGTTTTTACCTCTCATTTTACCATTTCATTTGAACTTGGTTTGTTGGAGCTTTGGAGGTGCCTCTTCCCCCTTGATTTTCACCAGCTGATTCCGGGAGATTCTGCGGACGATTTTCGGCACCGTCTGGACCAGGTAGGAGCTAAACTCTAGCTCTTTCTTTTCATGGTTTCCTTTTTCCATTCTGTGCCTGTTTTCCTGTTCCCATGAGCCCCTGGGGTTTTGCTAGGGCGCTCTGCCATCAGCGCAGGCAGTCCATTCGAAACCTGCGTTGAATGTCAAGCTGCCTGAAGGCAGTTTGACCTTCAACGCAGGTAGGACACTTTCCAATTGCGTTGATCATAGAAAAGCAGTTCTATTGCACAGTTTTTGATGAAATTTTGCCAGTTTTTCATCAAATCCAGGATCTTACTCTTTCTCTTGTTTGTTTTGCAGGGACTTTTGAGCAAAATGACCCTCACATGGCGAGAACGAGAACATGAAGAGGAGGACATGATTGCCCTCCATGACCCTGTCACGGTGAACGCGCTGCGGAACTGTGGCCTGCTGAAGTTCTTCCGTATCTCTAGTATGAGAGCACAGATCTCTTTACTGCAGTATATGCTTGATGCTTGGGATCCTATTAACCAAGTATTTCAGATCAGGAGCAAATCCATCCCTTTGACCGTGGTAGACATTTACTTCTTGACTGGTTTGTCGAGGCGGGGTGCCCCCATTTCTTTGTCTGGTTCGGCCCGAGGGAATGACTCCGTGAGAGATTATGTCCGCCAGTATTGCAGGGAGGGGTCCCAGCCGAGCAGAGACGGCAAGGTTGTTATCCGTGAGATTACTGACAGGTCTCTCAGGTCCATTCTGTATACTATTGGTAGGATGGCCGGTAGCGCATCTCTACATGTTGCCAACAGATCTTATGTGCAGCACGCCTTGGAGTGTCTCCAACCGAAAGTATTCAACTGGTGTGATGCAGTACTTCTTCAGATGAAAAGTCAGTTGAACAAGGTAAAGGACGGGAAGCTGAAGAACTTTGGATTTGGTTCTATTCTGACTGCCTTTGCCTTGGAGAAAATACCACTGATGCAGCCTCAGTATATTGCACTCGACTTGCCTTCTCCTACCGAGCCACGCATGCAGAGATGGGTTGATCACATGTCTAGGCATGCTGGTCAATCTCAGATTTCTTTCACTGATACCTTCTTCAGGTGGTTCGAGCACCAGGAGATGGTCTATTCCGAGTATCCATATGTTGGTATGGATTTCCGAGGTGATCCGGACTTGGTACTGCCGGATGGCGAACAGTGGGGCGCTATTGGTAAAATCTTCGACCATATTACTGTTTACTGTTCTTATTTATAATGTCCTTGTGCTTTATTCTATCAAGACTTTAATCAAACTCATGTGTGCATGCAGATGTTGGTCCTGTTCGTCCAGCAGTTCGCCCGAGAGCGCCAGTTGCTGCCCCAGCAGGGGAGACTGCTGGGAGAGTTATTCTCCGCGACCTTGACGTAGCCGAGACCCTTACAGCTGTGCAGGAGCAGGTTGAGAGCCTTACTCTCGGCATTCCCGATGTGAGGATTGATGAGTTACCTTTACAGTTGCAGCGGCATACTACTGGCGTGCCTAGACGATGGACTCGTCTCTTGCGCATGATTGCACAGGCCGTGACGTGCTATCATGAGCATCACTAGGCTAGGGTGCCCCCTAGCATTTTTGAGTTTTTGGGTCATATGACCGATTTTTGTCTTGGTTACAGAACATTATGTATGAACGATAAACAACTTACATATATATTTTGATTTTCGAGGTTTATTTTGGTTGAGTTATATGATCCATATGTACAACATTGATGATGTGTCTCTTTTTATAAATGTCGCAAATGTCTATCTAACACATAGTTTGCTAATGAGTCGGTTAATGTGTTTAAGTTTCTGGAAATATGCTGGTATTGAATTGAATCAAATTGTCTTTCCAAAATCTTAACCCTTAGGAACATGCGATAAATAGCTGGATTGCGAACGAAATATATACCATTGAGTTGTAGTATTACGAGTTGTGAGTCTAGCCTGACAATTAGTCGGCGTATACCATGGGTGATGGCATCAGAGAGTAGTTCTATCAACGCGCTATACTCAGCGATGTTATTCGTTGATTGCCCAATACACACACCTCTGAAACTTACTAACTCGCCGCTTGGATCAAAAATGGCCCAGGCTGCGGAGGACAGGTTCCGCGAACTACGACTCGCTCCGTCGGCATATCCAACACATGTCTCCAGAAGGTTTGACATCTGCAATAAATGTAAAAAGGTGGATCACTCGACCAAAACAAACACTTTAGCGAAAACAAAATACAACAAAAGCATACAGGTTACTATTTAAGCATAGTAACGCTTGAGGTACAACCCATTACGGGGTTGCGCCAGTGGAATTCCGTCATAATCCATTAACTCGTAGGCTCCTTTTGCTAACACTCGTTTAACAATATAGGGGCCCATCCATAAAGAATTAAATTTACCTGCTCCCAATTTATCGGATTCTTGGTCATAAAGCAAGACCAAGTCACCTTCTGAGAAGACACGGGGTTTGACATTTTTGTCGAACTGCGCCTTGACTCGTTTCTTATGGGCTTCGTTAGCCAAAGCGGCATCACGACGGGTTTCATCCAATTGGATTAATTCCAAGAAACGAGCCTCTTCTTCCGAAGTTCCGGGGAGGAGATCAATTGCGAGTTTAAGCGACGAAATTTCACACTGGATTGGCAAGACTGCTTCCAGGCCATACACCAGTTGGAAAGGTGTGAACCCGGTCGCGTTCTTTACCGATGTTCGGTAAGCCCACAAGGCTGAGTACAGGATTAGGTGCCACCTTCTTTTGTGAACCCCGATCATCCTTTGCAACATACGCTTCAGGACCTTGTTGATTGCTTCAACTTGTCCGTTGGCTTGCGGATAATACGGGGTAGAGCTGTCGTGAGATAGCCCTAGCTTGGCAGCTAATTCAACCATCATGTGATTGCGAAAATGCGATCCATGATCTGTAACTATAGCCTGTGGTACGCCGAACCTGGCGACTACATGATTGAAAAAGAAAAGGGCAGCTGTTTCACCAGTGTTATCTAATGTAGGCATCGCCTCGGCCCATTTGGTAAAATAGTCAACAGCGACTATAATATACCCATGCCCCCCGGTCGAGGTGGGGTTACATTGCATGAAATCGATGCCCCACTTGGCGAAAGGCCCAACAGCAACTATTGGCTGTAAAGGTGCGGGTGGTCTTCTGGTTTTGCTATCAAAAATTTGACAAGCATGGCAACTTCTGACTGCGGTTATGCAATCTTTGAACATGGTTGGCCAGAAGTATCCTGCTCGTAAGATTTTCTGTGCTGTAGCATATCCAGATTGATGCCCCCCACACGCGCCTGAATGACACTCATTCAGGGCTTTTTCGGCCTCTTCATGGGTGAGGCACCTCCTCAGAACTGTATCGATACCACGACGGTAAAGCGTATCACCGACGATCATGTAGTCTTTCGCTTGGTATCGTATACGTTTCTGTTCTGAGTGAGAGGTGTCAGGCCTGAATTTTTGGGTTTGGAGATAAATTATTATATCTCCATACCACTCATTGCTTGCAGATATCAGAAACAAACTTTCGTCCACGATTGACTCTTCTGATGTTTCATCGTTGGACGACGATGGGAGATCGCACAATAATTCTGCGAAAACTAAAGCTTTCTTTGATTTGGATTTTACAAATTCCAGATCAAACTCTTGAAGGATCGCTATCCATTTTGAATATTTGCCCCCAAGCAACTGTCGCGACAATATATAAGTCATGGGGTTGCAATCTGATAGAATGGTAGTTTTCCGAAAGAGGACATAATGTCGAAATCTTTGTATCGCTTGAACAGCAGCGAGTGCTAGCTTTTCAACATAAGAATATTTACTTTCTGTATCATTCAAGTTTTTACTTAAATAATATATAGGATGTTCAATTCCATCGACTTCTTGAACTAAAACCATCGCAATGGTCGTATCCGCTGCAGCCAGATACAGGTTAAAATCTCTTTGATAGTCCGGGGCATACATTAATGATGCTTTTACTAGAGAATCTTTCAGAGCATCAAAGGAAGCTTGCGCCACCTGATCCCAGACAAAAGGTACATCCTTTTTCAAAAGACGAGTATAACCTTTAGCAAGTTCTGCGTAATTTGGAATGAACCTCCTCAGAAAGTTTGCTTTCCCTTGGAGTTTCTGAATCTGAAGCAAATTTGAAGGTGGAGGCAAATTAATGATTGCCTGAACCTTGCAAGGGTCGAGACGAATCCCATCCTTAGAGACTACAAAGCCAAGTAAACGACCAGAACCGACGCAAAACACACATTTGTGCGGATTGAGTCTTATCTTGTAGTGTCGGCAACGTAGAAATATCGCTCTTAAATGCTGCGGATGATCAGTCCGCTTTCGCGAATGAGCCGGAAGGTCGTCGAGATAAGGTTGAACGATGTTCTTGATGTCATGGAAGGCATAATTCATTGCCCTCTGAAACGTCGCCCCTGCGTTCTTTAAACCAAAGGGTAATTTTCGATAAGCGAATGTGCCCCACGGACAGATGAATGCAGTCTTTGACTGGTCCTGTGGGCGGATATTTATTTGATTATACCCGGAAAATCCATCCATAAATGAAAAGATTTCACATCCGGCGCATTCATCAATTATCTGGTCGATGAAGGGTGTAGGGTAGTTGTCCTTTGGACAAGCTTGGTTTACATCCCTATAATCGACACACACTCTAATTGTCCCTTGTTTCTTCATAACAGGGACAATATTCGATACCCAATCGGTTAGAGGAACCGGGTAGATGAAACCAGCATGGAGAAGTTTTTCAACTTCTGCCTTAATGGCAGCGGCTTTCTTGGGGTGCACCTGCCGAAGCCGTTGTCTTACTGGTTTGACATCAGGATACATTTTAATTTCATGTTCAACGATACTCGAGTCAATGCCTGGCATTTCATCATATGACCAAGCAAAGACATCTCTGAATTCGCGAAAAAGAGCGTTATATATTTCCAGTTCTGAAGGGGAACAACCTTTGCCGACATAAATATTCTCTACAACATTTGTTTTAGTCGAGATATTTATGGCTATAGTCTCTTCAATATTGGATAAGTTTCGCTCGGAATCCACCGTATTTACAGTATTTGATAGGAATTCAAAAACTGAAGGGTGATAAAGGTCATGTTGAGTATCTTCTTCATATTCCGGAAGAAGGGAACGATGGTGGCAATCATTCCATGGTGCCCCCTCAATCAACATTGATTGTAGAATTCCTTCGTCAGTCCCATGTACTTTCGACCAAGGATCTAATGGGGTACCATATTCTCTAGACCTATCTACCCAAACGCTTGATGAGCGTTGATTTGGGTTCGCCTCCCATGCTCGAAACATTGATTGCTACAATATTTCTATAGGGCTTGGGGGCAAAACCATTGCATGATCCATTTCGACATCGTCTTCTGAGATCTTCGTGGAAGATATCATGTTGCAGGCTCTTACCAATGCTACTTCTCCTATATAGAATGGAGGTGGAAGTGCGAAAGTTCCCATTAATGTGGGGTCTTTCAGTAGGCCTACTCCGATGTCTTGAAGCGAATGGTTGCTTCCATGGATCATGGGAATGCTTCCTGTAACTTGTGAACCATTAGGGAGGAAGTTTTGTTGGTCGACGATCGTAATCCCTCCTTCAAACAGGAATGCGATCTTCCTAAAATAAGTCGACACAACAGCTGCCATGGCATAGATCCATGGTCTTCCCAGTAGGATGTTGTAGTCAAGATTCCCATCGATGACTTCAACATCTATTTCTACTGTTTTTCCTCCCAGTTCAACCTTCAAGTTATTAAGGATACCGTACGGGGTATAAGTCCTTCCGTCGAAAGCTTTTAATGTCGTCGAAGATCGCGACAAGGTTGGAGATCCTAAAGTTTTCCAGCAACTCATCGACATAATACATGTAGATGCCCCCTCATCAATAATTGTTCGGTGAACAGTTTTGTTGAGGGCTTTCACTTGAATAAGGAAAGCTAGTTGAGCTGGTAACTGAGGATCGTATCCTTTGTGATCGAAGGATACAAGATTGGAATCCTTAGGATCAACCCCACCAATAGCCGATAACAAAGCCTGCCTTTGGGATGGGCAATTTTGTAGTACTTCAAGAGTCGACATAGCGGATGGCGATTGGGCCAAATCTTCCACTATGTTATAATGCTGCGCCGCTCTGGCGCGAGGATTAAATGTCGACTTGTGTACTACTCCCTTTGGCGGTTTTATTGTTAATTCAGGAATGATGGGTGGTACAACTTCTGTCGAAGTTGTTGTCGAACTACTTGGTTGATCTTTACCTTTGTCGTTCGACAGCTGCGGATTCCCGTAATCTTTGTTCCTTGTCGAAATCAAAGCATCATTCTGCTGTTTTGAAACCGACAACATAAGCACTTGCGACGGGGAAGCATTTCCACTATCAACCAGATTTTGACCTGGATTGGGAAATGGATCAGTTAACACAGCTGAGGTTTGCGAACTTTTGAAGAACCTTTTAAGCTCAGCTTTGTATGGACAATCCTTGTCCAATGATCCTCCTCATCACATATTTGACATGGATATTTCCTATTTCCAGGAGGGTTTGAAGAAGTTTTTTCAGGGGATGACTCACCCTGTTTCTTCTTCTTCCCTTTGTTTTGCTTCTTCTTGCTCCCTGGTTGTTTGGTTTCTTTGCCTTTATCTGCTGATACGGCATTTACTTCCGAAGCAAGAATTTCTTCTTTTGCATTTTGATCCGAATTCTTACGGGCTTTCTTAGACGAAGCCTTTGTCGATTTCGCGTTTGCCGTGCCAATCACACCATCGCCGGCATGAGAGTCACTATTTGATTTAGGAGGAGGAGGAATTGAGAATTCCGGTCTAGGGGCGTCAGGTATTTTGTCGTAGAGCGTGCCAGACTGAGTATAAACTAAGTCTAGATATTGTGCACGAGCAATAACTTGCTCCTCTGTTACGACTCCCCCCTTTGCCACATCTTCTGTTATAGCAGGAAGTAACGACTTTATAAACCATTCAGCTAACAGCTGATCGGGAACGTATGTTTTCACCATCCTACGACGACGACGCCACTCATGTATATGATCGGATATATGAGTGGCAGTTGTCTGCTTGAAGTTGGTTAATATTTCTGTTCCCGTTTCATACCTTATCGGTAATTGAAAATGGGTTAAGAAAGTCGTGGCTAGGGAGCTAAAATTGTCGAACGAGGCTCTAGGTAATTCAATATACCATTTTGCCGCTGGACCCGTTAACGTCCTCTGGAAAAGGCGAAGCCTTATCGAATCATCATTCAGGGTGTTTGATGAACACCACAGATGAAAAGTCATCACGTGATTCGATGGGTCTTCACCTGGATTTCCATTGAATTTAGGAATGTCAGATGGAAGTTTGTGAGGAATCGCTGGCCACCAAGGGGCGTAAGCAATCGGATCGTTGGTTAACCGGTGTAAATCGGGTAACTCTAAAGTTGCCACGAATGGTAACTGTTGATTCAGGTTAGGTGAAGCATACCCAGGGTACGATGGAATCGCCTGAGCAGTGGGCCTTTGCATACCAGCATAATGTAATTGATGTTGGTATGACTGATACGGTTGGTGGACTTGACCACTGTAAAGCGGTTGGTTTTGACCGTTTTGAATATACGGTTGTCCACTGTTCGCAAAGATCTGCTGCTCAGAACCTTGGTACACTTGCTGGAATTGTGGTTGTTGGTATTGCACCAGCCACGGTTGTGAAGCCATGTTCTGTTGTGCTATACTAACTGTTGGACCAAGGTGTGGGGTAATTGTACCCGTTTGGACCTGTGTCGCCCCACCAGTTGGCGATTGTGGTTGTGACCCAGGGTCAAGGGGCTGTTGCATTACAACCTGAGAAATCTGAGGTTGACATACAACAGGCATCGCTTGAACTTGTGACACTGTTACAATAGCCGGTGTGGTCGGGATGTTCGACATAGGTACACACTGTTGCATAGAATATACAACCCTTGGTTGTTGAGGTAGCATAGGTACCCAACCACTTGATGTAATTCCAGTATAACCTGAATACTGTTGTGAACTCCCGTATGGATACCCTCCCGGAGGGGGTAATGAAAGGGCATACTGCCCCCCATACGGTAGCAATCCGGAACTCAAGGGGATTGTTTGTCCTTGGGGACTGGATTGCCCAAATTGACCTCCAAATGGATCAATCTGGCGAGTCTCAACATAAGAGTTGTCGGATATTATTCCGGATGAACAAACTGGAACAGACCACACTGTCGAAATAGTCCCTTGGTGGACTCCTTCTAGCGGTTGTGAGCTAGTCGGGACAGATGGTATGCCGGCAAACATTGTCGGAGTGACGGCAGGGGCTTCTGCTGTCGCTGTGTCGTTCGACACAGTCCTAGATGTTGACGGTTGTTCAGACATTTTGAGTCTATCCAATAGATTGCCTAGCGATTCTACAGGAACTTCCACTTGTGGTGGATTAACTTCTGATGAAGGAAATAGAGTGACCCCGACTCCAAAATGGGTTGGAGTACTTGCTTGCGGATCCTCTGCAATTTCCTCTATCGCAATCAAACCCGGTGGAAGAGGAAGACCGTCAGGTCCGTAAAATATTTCTGGTGCCGAAGAAGGGGTTGAATCGACAGCGACAGTTGTTTGAGGAGCAAGACTCTCTGAACCGGTTACAGATGGAACTGGTTCAGTAGCACAAGTATTTGCCCCCAGACTAGGATCAGTGTTACTGTCCCTCTGTGGCTGTTGAACTTCTTCTATAGAGGCAGGGTTTCCAGAAATGTTTGGAGTAACCGGAATCTCAGATGTTGTCGGAACACTTGTTCTAACTTTGATAGGAGATTTCGAACCGGTTAAACGAGTTCGCTTTGTCCGTACTGTTTTCGATTCCGGAGACAAAGACGGTTGACTCGTAAGCCTCCGCGAACGACGGGGTTTCAATTGACTTTCTTCCACGATTGCGGATTACTCGATCAACCAAAATACAAAAGGGGAAAGTGTGTTTCCGAATTAAATGAATTTTTTAGACGCTTTTAGACACAACTTGCTTTTTCACTTTTAAAGAGTCGAGAAAAAGCTAAAGATGACTCTAGTCTCCTTCGATGTTTTAACGAGCCCGAAGTGACAAATGCTCGGATGGACTTTTTCTGTTATAGAGTCTGAAAAAGGCCAAAAGGAACTGCTCTGGAGTTCTAGGCAGAGGGTGTGCCAAACTTTTCGCAAAACCGCAGAATACTTTTTAGGGTACGGGCGGTCGATCTTCCTGAATGCTGTGTTCAGTGCATTGCGATCAGTAGGGCGGCCGACACGGCTTCCTAAGGATAAAGGTTTTATGCCTATAGGGGTCTCCCAATATATACGCGACGGTACGTGGGAGCACAATCCGTACTGGCGCTATCGTCCCTCAGGAGGAATCACCCACCTTCTACGAGATCGACAGTCACCAGGCTTAACGACGCCGGAACACGTCTCTAGCCTAGACCTCTATGTTGTGCGTTATGTTACAAAGCGTTGTTAAGTTCATTCAATTTATTTTAGGTTGATCTTTTTAAAGTTTGCCTTTCAAGGTTCACCACGAGATGTATGATACAAATTCCTAAATGCAGTCTAAAGATGATAAGCAAGCTTTATATCTTTTCAACTTTGAAAATCCTAGCTACTAAGGGAAAAGAAAGACACCATCTTTTCTCAAAGAGCAATCAGCACACTCTAATGCACTTTTCCTAAATCCAACATGCAAACTATCAAATGCAAATGCACAATGCAGGTGTTTGTTTTCCGCTTTCTTAGTATTGATGCCTACAAAGAAAGCTTTTTGTACAACTTTGAATTTGCTTTTAAATGATCAATACAAACAAGTTTACTTTTTTGAAATCAGAGAAGATAGAAGAGATTACAACACTTAACGATTTTCGAAATAAAGGCGTGTTTTGACACTTAAAAGAGACAAATTCAAACCAATAAGCAAAAGTAAATATATAATCAATCTGCAAACAGCCAATGAACTCTCTTCTAAGATCACAACCAATAGATCTGAATCAAGGGCTACAGGATGACTATTTCACTCATGCAAAGGAAAACTGTAAATGACGCCACAAACACATAAAAACACTCACAGTCTTTTTGTACAAAAGGAGGCGGAATGTAAGCAGAGAAAAGGGGTTATTAGACTGGTACCTATGCTGGTTACAGGCCACAAAAATCAGAGATCAAAACAAGGCAAAACAGAGCAGAGAACCCCAGCTGCACAAGAGCAAACTGGTTCAGCGCAACCTCAACACAGGGGTTTTGACATTCAGTGCAGGTAACCTTCACGGGACCTGCGTTGAAATGCAGAATCCCTTCACTGGGTCTGCGCTGAAGGAGAAACTCTCGTTTCCCTCAGGTTCTGGGTCACAGATTGCTATTTAATTCACTGTTTTAGGCCAAATAAAAGCAACAAGCAAGGTGTAATCAAAGGGATGCTTTGAAGGCTACTAAGATCTATCACAAGGATCATCAAATCATTTGTGAATCCATTGTTCAGATCATAGACAAGTCTAGCAATTGGATCAAAGCAGCAACTTTCTACTTTGCATCCGGGAAAGATGCAGTTCGATTGTTGCTGTCAAGTCTATGATGCAAACAATGATAGAAACACAAATAAAATGACTAAACAAATCTCCCCAGTGGAGTCGCCAATTTGTTGTGGGGAAAAATGCCTATGCAGGACGATCCTATCCACCTAAGGTGTGACAGTGCCTTAGCAACAAACGAGTACAGCTATACTGGTTTCTTCCTTTATGAAATGTGAAAGAAGAGAGATCAATAGACTTACCGGTGTCTTCCGTTTGTCCCTCGATCCAATCTCCCTTCTCTTTGGGTGTTCACAGATACTTGCCTTCTTGCTTATCCAGCTACAACTTCCTGCAAGACCACAAGAGAACAGCTACTTGCGACAAGAGAACAGCTACTTGCGACAAGAGAAGAACACTACACAAAGACAGATATTCACATTCATAACTAGTTTAGGATTAGAAATAAACCAAATACACTAATACATTCATACATCAAAATACATCAGCATATAGGGGAAACTAAGATAGCTTTATTGATGAATAACAAGGTTCAGGAAGAGATACAACCCAGAGGGCTCCAATCCAGCATCTCCTTCCTAGCAAATGGAATTCCTATCTTCAGCCCCTTCAAAGCATTAAGCACCCAATAATTCCAGTCTCAAACCAACAACAATTCTTTGCAATAACAAAATTCCAACCCTCAGATCTCATGGAGGAGAGATCCATATATAGATGTTTGGAGAGAGGATGAGTCAGCTTGAGATCTGACTAGTGTCCTCTCCCTCTGTCAGTTCTTGAGTCCACTTGGAGGTTCTTGCTTCCACTTGGAGATTTGGAACCTCTTACTCATCACCAGTCGAATTCTCTAAGGCAAGTGTCATTTTGGAAGCTTCCTGGGTTTTGACACCTTGAGAAATGAGCCTGCCACTTGTCCACTCTCGTTCAGCGCAGGTAGCCTTTGTTCCAGTTGACATTCAATGCAGGTAGCCAGTGTTGGCTTTGACATTCAGCGCAAACAGCTAGTGTAGCCACTGAAATGATCCTGAATTGACTTGTTTTGAGCAGTTTTTTGGTGGAGAACTTCTGTGAATTGCTGTGGTTTGTTAGCCTTGTTCCTCTAGGGGTAGGAACAACATGTTTAGGGACTTTGGATCCCTTAGATTATGGACATTTCATGCTCAATGCTGTAAGGCACAAAAATGTCTATAACATGTAGTTAGTGCCAACACAGTACAAATAGAAACAAGTTTTACATCTGGTGAAAAAATCTCATGAAAGTCAATACCTTCAACCTGAGAATACCCTTTTGCTACTAGCCTCGCCTTATACCTTTCAATACTTCCATCAACTTTCCATTTCAATTTGAAGACCCATTTGCATCCAACAACACTTCTCCCTTCAATAATTTCTACAAGATCCCAGGTATTGTTCTTGCTAAGGAATCCATTTCTTCTTCCATAGTCATTTTCCATTTTTCGCGATCTGTATCATCCACTGCTTCCTGATAACAAGAAGGTTCCACATCTTCAATAGTCAAAGCAACAGATGAAGTAGAATCTTCATACCTTTTGGGAGTTTTTATTTCCCTTGTAGACCTTCTTAGAGTGACTGGTTGTTGAATTGCTTCAGAAACTTCAATAGTTTCCTTTGTATCTTTATCACCTTTTCCTCCATAAGTCTCTCCTTCCTTTCGATTGTCGAAAAAAGGTCTAGCCTCCAATTGAATTTGTTGATTTGGTGATACCTATTCCTATTCAATTCTTTCAACATTTGATTTTAAAAGAGAATATTCATCAAATGTTACATCTCTACTAATGATTATCTTCCGTGACGTAGGATCCCACAACCTGTATCCTTTCACAACATAGTCATACCCAACAAAGACATAACATTTCGATTTTGGATCTAATTTTGAACACTGATTTTTAGGAATAAGAGCATAAGCATCACAACCAAATATCCTTAAATGTGAATAATCACAAGAATGACCTAACCAAATCTTAAGGAATTTTAGAATTAATTGCTACTAAAGGTGATCTGTTGACTAAATAACAAGCAGTGGATATTTCTTCTACACACAACTCCTTTTGTAGGTTAGCATTGCGGATCATGCTTCTAGTTCTTTCCATAAGAGTCTGATTCATACGTTCAGCAACACCATTTTGATGAGGAGTATAAACAACAATTTTATGTCTAACAATTCCTTCATCCTTACAGTATTGTTCAAATTCTAGAGAAGTAAATTCACCATCATTATTAGTTCTTAAACATTTAATTGATTTGCATGTTCTTTTTCCTACCATTGCTTTAAATTGTTTAAAGACTTTGAATACATCAACTTTCTTTTTCAACATAAAGACCCAAACTTTATAGGATAAATCATCAATAAATGTTAAGAAATATGAAGCACCTCCATATGATACAAAAAGAGATGGTCCCCACAGATCAGAATGAATATAGTCCAGAATTTACTTACTATTATGACTTCTAGTTTTAAACCTTTGTTTACACTGTTTTCCATACACACAATGTTTATAGAAATCCAACTTAAAGGATTTCAAATCAGGAAGTAATTTACAGTTCATCAGTGCCTGAAGGCCTTTCACTGACCTGAGTACTTCCTTTGAGTCTGTAAATATTTCCAACCTTTTATGCTTTCATAACAACTACGGCACCTTTTGAGACTTTCAGCACTCCATTCTAACCTATAAACTTATAACCATCCAAATCCAACACTCCCAAAGAAATCAAAATTTTCTTCAATTCAGGTACATGTCTAACACTAGTTAATGTTCTAACTATGTTATCATACATTTTAATCTTGATATTTCCCATCCCAACAGTCTGACATGATACATTATTACCCATAAACACAGAACTACCATTTACAACTTCATATGAAGTAAACCAATTTCTGTGTGGACTCATGTGATGAGAAGCACCAGAGTCTAACAACCAACTTTCAAAATTCTGAGAGACATTACATACAGGTAAATTTTCATCTATCATACATAATTCTTTAGCAGATAAAACTTCATCTATCATACTTGAATCAACTTGATTTGCTTCCTTATTTGGGTTATCAAACTCTTTCCATTTCCAACAATCTTTCTTGAGGTGTCCAATTTTATTGCAGTACCAACATTTCACCTTACAATTCTTTCCCTTTGATTTTGATTTGGAAGATCCCATTTTTTTTCTCCTCTTTCCTTTGACCATCCTCTGGCTATCATGGCTTCTAGTGTAGCTATTTTGGTACTGGATTTCCTCCGTACTTCTTTAGATAAGAGAGCTCCCACAACTGATTCAAATTTCAAAGAATCAACAATGCTCAAACTGATTGAAGTTACAAAGGGGTCCCACGACTCGGGCAAAGAACACAACAAGGTTATAGCTTTGTCTTCTTCCTGAATTTTAAATTCCATATCTGATAATTTGCATATAAGTGTATTAAAAACATTTAAATTATATACAACTTTTGTACCCTCCTTCATTCGAAGACTGTACAATTGTCTTTTGAAATAAATTCTATTGGTTAACGATTTTGTCATAAATAGTTTTTCCAGTTTTTCCCATAAACTTGTAGCTGTACTATCTTCAACAATGTTGAAGAGAAATTTATCCACCAGGCATAACCTAATGGCACTAAGAGCTTGAGCATCCAAGTCCTCCTAGTCCGAATTTGTCATGCTCGCAGGTTTCTTATTCACCCCGTCCAATGCTTTGTGCAACCCTTGTTGCACCAACAAATCCCTAACTTTCAGTTTCCTAAAGCAAAGTTGTTATTTCTGGTGAATTTATCCACCTCGAAATTTGCATTCGTCATCTTGGACATTTCTTTCCTTCTAGGGTTTTGGTCTTTCAACTAGGGTTTCCTGGTTACTTGGGTTTCCTTTTTTCTTTTCTTAAAAAAAACTGAACAGACAACCTACTCCAATTTCTGTTACTTAAAAAAGAACTATAGAATTATTTTCCTTTCCCCAACAAAATTGGCCCCACTTTTTGTTTTCCAACTTAATGAGAATCTAGAAAATTATTTTCTTCAATTTAATGAAAAAACACTATAGTTTTATGGGGAAAATTTCATTGATTTTCTTAACCGACAAAAAATAATTTCTGAAATTTTGCTTAATTTTTTTTTTTGCACAAATAACTAGATTTCTTTTTAGTGGTTTTTCCTTCAGAAAACCTTCTTCACACAATAGCAGTGGCCTCCTCTTCCTTGTTCAACAAAAAACGAAAAACTACTCCTTGATTGCACGTAGTTCTGGATATATCAATAGGATTTTTGGGCGGCTCTGAACAAGCCAACAATTTTCAAAACTACTGCGTTCAACCTTTCTCAGACAGTAGGACCACTAGCGGGTTGAACCCCTCCTCGATTGCGTGCAGCTCTGGACAGGCAAACATAATTTTTGGGTAGCTCTAAAAAGGCCAATGGTTTTCAAAACTATTGCATTCAATATGGTCCAATTAAATACATCGTGGTCTTCAATACGCTCCAATTCAAAGGGTAGTCTTGATGAGGGTTGCGCATGTTTTTTTATTACAACAGACATCAAAACTACTGGGGCTCCAACACTAGACGAAATGGAAGGATGAATTCTCTGTGCCCAACAGGCAATGGAAGATGTGGGCTCCAACACTGGACGACATGGCAGGGGTGCGTCTTTCTCCACCAGCACGACACACTGCGCATCTTTCTCCAACTACACGACCACCAACAACTAAAGTGGGCTTCAACACGGGCTTCAATGGCAGATACGTTGCATCTAAAATTTCACAAATACACAATGCGTCCCTCAGTGCATCTCTTGTCCCTTAGTGCATCCCTCGACCATTTTGGCTTCGATACCCCTTGTTGGTTGAGCGGTTAATCAAACAAGAAAGAAATGAAACTAAATAACTGATTGTAAACGAAAATAATCACACAAGTAAACACAGGATTTTACGTGGTAAAACCTTGACAGTGTGTCAAGGAAACATCCACGGGGCAAGGGATTGGATCTTTATTAAATCAAAAATGATTCTCCATGATTACATGATCTTGGGCATTCACCAGTTTTATAAGAGCCTCTCCTCCATTACATAACTGCTATTAGTTAGCAATCTAGTTACAAAACTAACTGGTAGTAAATAATAAGATTTTACCCTTAATTACATGTCTTGTTGTCACATTTCAACAGTCTCTGCTTCATCACTTTGTTAATTATTCTAACAGATCTTTCATGTTCAAGGGGAGATGAGTTTGAAATTACTATAGTTTACTTTATGTACGCAGATCCCATCAAGGACAATCGTGTATATACGCAAGTTTGGGTCTTGACAGTAGCATATGTTTCTCTATGAAGAAGAAACTATGGGACAGAGTCAAGGAGAGGTTCTGGTATACTACAGTAATTGGTTCTTTGACCTTTTGCTTATGATATTGATTGGTTACAACTTGTTATTTCTCAAATGAAACTTAGAAGTGATAGTGGCTTATAATGATTGCTAAGTGGCAGTGCTATTTTGACGGTTTTACTGATTGATGAAGTTGCTTTGATGAATTTACTAATGAATAAGATCAATCCTGATAGTGAACAAATGACATAGGTTTATGGGGAGAATTTGCTATATTTCTAATAGTGCACATTGTTGGCATTTGATTTCTTGAGCATTCCTTGTTGCATAATGATGTTTATATTATATATCATTTTTTGGGATTCAACTAGGTTTAGTAAGTCATTCATCTATGACCATTTCCATGAGAGGTAGTCGTAACTAACTAATTCCTCATGATTTTTGAATAGTCCACTTAGCACTCATTGAATTGGGTGATGCTCACAGGGGTGAAGAAGTGGGATTGAAACTAGTGAAATGAATCACATAGTGTCAATCATCACTTCCGGGGCTTGCATCCGGTAACTAGGACTTCCCGGGAGGTCACTTGCTGCTGACAGATGCTCATCCCTATATGGTGAATGATGGTTACTGATGACTATCATGGTCTTTCTACCTCACTATTGAGGTCATTGGCTTTGGTTATAAATGTCATATTTGTCTCTTGATGTAAAGGTGATATAAATACCCATGATGTATGTTGGGTTGTGTTATATTCTTTCCACGACTATCCCACGTAGTTAACTGGGGGGTTAGAAGGGGAGTGGAACCCCCCCTTCATTGCGCCGATTGCGTAGCGGGGGGAGTCATAGGGGGTTTGAGGGGTGCAGGTAACCCGACTCTATGGGGTTCGGGGTAGCGCCCGAAAAAGTTTTGTTTTTGGACCCTATATTAGGTTGGACGACCTACCTATGGTTTTGTGCATGATTTCCACACATGGTTTTGGATGCAATGGTTTTTGATCCATGGTTTTGGACGCGATGGTTTTTCGATCCATGGTATTGGATGCTTCGGCATGTATAGATATGTATTGTAACATTAAAAGGAACATAATGAAAAATCAAGCTGGTAGTCCCGGTTTTGGGATGCAGGGGAAAATCTTTGTGTATATGTGTTTTATGTGTTATGCTCTTGCATTGTTTATTTTCTATGTTTTAGAATTCGTATGCAGGTAATTTTTGTACGGGGTTAAAACCTACAACGTAAAATTGTTATATTCAGTCATGATTAGACTATTGGATTCAAGTTCTTTATGTATGTAATCCCATTATTTTGGGCATTTGATGTAATGTTGAGTCAAATATGTAACCCCACTGTGTTGGGTAATTGATGTAAGCATGAGTCCTTGGTGATAGGAAAGGTCATATTTGGTTGAGTCATAACATCATGTACTTCTTTGTATATCTTTCAGCATATGCTCAGGGTGAGCATGTTCAATGCTCATATTTAGCAACATTAGATCTACGGTGCTCATCTCTACAAAAGAGGTATTCATTCAACATTGGTCAACCCTTTTCCCTTGATGTCAAAGGGGGAGAGAAGCTTGGTGTTTGGGAATGCTTGGTGACTTGGGAGAGAAGCTTGGTATATCTACAAATGTGGTTACAAGTATCTACAAGTGGTGGTGACCAAACACCAAAGTGGTTTCCATCAAGTCCAAAGGGGGAGATTGTTGGCATTATGACTAATGTGTTGTCCTTGATGGAAACCTACTTGATAAAGATGTCAACATGATGGTAGAAGAATGAGTATACAAGGTAGTACAAATGTAACAAAGAGATTGGACAAAGGAATATCAGTTCAAAGACAGAGGAAGGATAAAGGTGATGTTTTAAGAAGTATACGAGAATCCTTTGAACAAAGGTCGCGTGCATATGCGGGTATGGTCGAGAAAAGCCACATACATTATTTTCACCATAGTATTCTCAATACCAGGGGTCTTTACCATGGTATTTGTCCATAGCAATGAGCACGACAACGGATATTTATCCCATTAAAGAATACCATCGACATAACTACGGAATTGTCCTAAGGAATTGGATAAGGTGTAAGTTATATAAGGAGATGGAGATCAAAGTGACATGTTTGGATATATTGGGTTATTTATGATTGGTTTGATATGAAATAGGTGTGCACCAAGGAGTATGATAATGGATCAAATCTATTAGATATGAAATGACTATATTGAATAATCTTCTTATGGTTTGATAGATATGTGATGATGATTTTATGATGTGTATATGTTATGGTGTATGCCGAGATTTGGGTTTGACAGGTGTTATGGTGTACAACAAAGGTTTGACTCAGTAATTACATATATGTATGCATTTTTTTCTTCATAAAGGTCGCGTACATACACGAATATTCTTCTGGATAGTCGTGTATATATTCTGCAGTATGAACAGATATGTACGTGGGTGTCAAGTATGAAAGGCGCATGCATACACAAAAATAATTTATAATGGTCATATACATCTGCTAGGGGTTTGCAGTATGAGCTGATGATAATGATTGATTTGTTTTATTATGTTTGTTGCTTTCTATCGATGGAGTCTTGCATGATAATCTGTGTTTCACAGTGCTGGTTGGGTTCAGCTGATGAATAGAAATGATGCTGTTATGTGATGGTCTGTATGTGGTTCAAATATCTGTGATGGGGTCAGTATATGTTTTAGCAGTGCAATAATTTAAAGTCAAATTTTTGTGTTTTGGTATCTGTACGTAGGTCATCTAAAGGGAAAGCACGTATATACGCGGGTATGCTTCTGAACAATAGTGTATATATTTTGACATGTGTTTAATCAGGGTTTGCAGTGACAAGATCTGGTTTCTGTGATGAATAATATGTAGTCTAGTATTCTGATGAATGGGTATACAATGATATAAGTTGGTCTGGTTGTTTGAATAAGTTATTTCAATATTTGATTTGGTGATCCAGTTGGTTCAGTGACTTGATACAATGTTGATTTCAGTATTGCTATATGATATTTGGAATGGATCCAGTTTGAAATATTCTGATCCATAAATATTTGAGGATAAGGGGGTAGTAGCTCCCTTCTAGTAGAAGCTGGAGAAAGAGATAAGGTCATAACCTTCTGCAAGTGGGTGCCTACGTCCTGGTATGAGTCTACGCTAGTACAAGATTGTAAGAAATTTCTCTTTATAATAAAAGAAGAAGACAAAGACGACAACAACGGTGGTTTCTTTCCCATATTGGGTTTCCACCTAAAAATCTCAGTGTTCATGAGTGTTGGTGGGTTTTTTACGTGTGATGGTTTATTCTATTCTTACTGCACATGGTTATTGTTTAATTAATGTCTAATGAAGTAATGGCACACTGGTTCAAGTTAAACATATGAATTATCTAAAAATTTATTTAACCAGATATACGCTACTTGTCTTCATCATAGTCGTGTATATATGGAGGTTTACTTCATAACAATAGTGCACAAAAATATGAAGAAGAAAAGAAAATGTTAAGTAGTTTAAAATACTGATTCAACCCCCCCTCTTAGTATTTTTCCTAACATAGAAATCACATAAGAGACATGTATCAACTTCTCCAAATCATCAGCCATAAATCGATATCTCAGTAGTAGTAATTAGCAACACATAACAATATACAGTGGCCCAACAATAATATGTATGAGCAACATCATGAACCATAAATATAAACATCTACAAAAAATATCAAATATTGCTAAATGTAGTAGCAACAATGAAGAAGATCCATTTGCAAGTCAACTAATATAGGTAGCATATCATCCATGCACAACCAAAATGCAATCTCCTACAACAATCTCACATAACACAAAATACATAGCCAACTCCTCCAAGGAAACATATGCCATGAAAACCACTAAAATATTGGAAGCATATGAAGTGCTCCCCCTAAACATGTGCCATCTCCACTCATCACAACATAAAATATCCTGATCACAATAACCTCGGCATAAAAAATTCATTAGTAGCAAAAATCCATCGTCAAGAAATCACATTCAAAGAGATAAGCATTATTAACATCACATCCTAACTACATGCAAAACAAGATGTGCCTTATACTACCCCTGAGCCAATGGAGGCCTCACATTCATTTTGCATTCTAAAAGATATATCATGCAAGAGCACACTGCAATATGTGTTGATCTCTTCTACTCTAAATCTGAAGATGAAGAGTACTTCTTTGATCTCCTTTCTTTTCTTATTCTTCCCTTCAGTACATAAACATTGTCAGGTGTCTTGACTCCTTTAGCTATTGCTCACTTTGGTCCTCCTTTTTGGATGAAGCAACCTTTGGAGTTGATGACCACTTCCTTACCTCCATCCACAATTTGGATCATGCTTAGAATATTGTGCTTTAGGCCCTCAACGAGCCATACATCTTTAGCATTGGTACTCTTTTCACTAAGGTTGGCCTTGCCACTTCCTAATACTTTGGCTGGTTCACTGCCTTCAAAAACAACATGACCTCTTTTGATTCTCTTCAAGAAGTGAAATTTTCTCCTATATCCTGACATATGATGTGAACATTGCTTTCAATATACCATTTATCATCCTCATCATGAGAACAAAGAGAAATACCACACTTTCCTAACTAATTTTCCTTTCCCTTCCACATAGCTCCTTATTGGTTCCTTTGTTGTGCATGCTTCTTTGGCTGCTGCTTCGTACCAAAGGTCCCATGGATCTAGGCATATGGAAATCCTTGGCCATGTGTCCAATCTTGTGACACATATAACACTCTACATCACTAGGATAAGAAGCCAAAGGATCTAATCTTTTGTTGCTCATGCTAGATTTTCATCTTCTCATACTAGATCTGCAGTTAATGGCCTTATGAAAACATATGTTACAAGCATAACATAAACCATTAAACAAACTTGAATACCTAAAATAAGATCCCATTCTTTTCTGTCCAAACTGCTGCATAGATGCATCCAATTTTCTTCTACAAAAGGCTGCCACATGTCCAAACTGGTGACAATTGAAACACTCAATCTTGTTCATCAAAGGAAAAATTGAATTATGATTTCTCCTTTTAACTATACTACTATCAACTCTAGGAGAATATGATATTCTTGGCATAGAATCTCCCAAGTGGGTTGGGAAAAGTACCCAAGTGGTTGGGGTTTTGACCCAAAGTTGTGGGCTTGAGACCCAAGTTAATTAATTGTTTAATCTAATTTGTTGTTGAGTGGTAAAATAGGGGTTTCTTGATGGACAAGGAAAACCCCCAAGATCACTCACACAAAAGTATAAATAAGAGGCCAAAGGAGAGGCCTAGACACACAAGTGGAGAAGGAATTTCACTTATGGAGAGAGGGAGGCTAAAGGACCTAGACACATATATGCTTTAGGGTGAAGCCCTAGCTATCCAAGAAGGCCAAGTATTGAAGTCATATCTATAAGAAGAAAGTTAGATTTGAGTGTTGGAAGGTCATATTTGCAAATATGAAGCTATATTTGAATGCTGGAAGGTAATATCCGCAAGAAGAAAGTCAAATATGAGTGTTGGAAGCTTAGATATGCAAGAATGAAGTTAGATCTATTAGAAAAATATTATATATGATAGAGAAATGCAAGACATATAATATGCGAAAAAACACAAAAACATAAAACCAGAGAGACATAGATATACATGGTTCACCCAGTTTGGGCTACGTCCACCTCGAACAACCAATCCTTCCTTTCTATTATCTAGTAAAATGAAGAGACACAACCTACAACAGATCCAGAAACAGAGTTACTAATGGCCATTACTAAACCATTCCAACTTTCTGGCAATGAGCACAAGATTAATAGAGCTCTAACTTCATCATCAAAGTTTACCCCTACAGAACTTAACTGACATTTTTTCCCTTGGAAAAATCGTAATCTTTCATTAATTTTGAAAAATTACATGTTGTAGATGCTATTAGCATATGTTGTATCCTTCTTGCCACTAAGGCTCTGTCAAAAATTTACAGTTTGCCAAAAACTTGTGCTACTTTGAGCTTTCATCACCATGCAGGGTGTTCAGTCATTTTCTGTTATGCAGAAAAATAAAAAAGAGTCTGTTATATGGCTGTACATATGCCACGCAGGGCAATAACACTTAAAAAGATAGCCTGAAAAATATATACACAGAGTTTGTCAAGCATGTTCATCAAAAAATAATTACAATAAAAAGCAGTAATCAAGGGCTCTCTGCCCTGTGGTAGATTTGATCAATATACGGCCGGTGGTAGTAGCAGTATTCATTTGCCCCTCGCTGTTCCTGGATCATCCACTCTCCTCGGGGAAGTGCCATGGCCTCCTTGGATAGCCCGTCAGCACAGCTGTTATGTTCCCTGTAAATGTGATTGCATGAGATAATGTTAAACTGTGCCTTGTACAAATTCACTTCATCCAAAATATTACTGAGTGTGTGAGAGTGACAAACAGTAATATTATTGAACCAATTTACAACAATCTTTGAGTCCCCATATATGTTTAGATTCATGCAATTATGACCCAATGAGAAATGCAGAAGATGACGAAGAGTAATACAGAACTTAACTGACTTGTAACTGTATTAAAATAATTTAAATGGTTTGCAACAGATCCACCTTCCGACATATTCATATTAAATAACCGTTTCATAAGAAATACCTTGTTTGAGGCCGAGGGTTTTTCATATAGTTTCGCCAACGCCTGAATCAAACCCTCTATCGTTGTTTCCTTCGAAATGTTGAAGGTGACCGATGCTGCGAGGCACAACCGTACTGTTCCGAGTGCCTTTCTATCAAGAATGTTCCATTCTTCATCTGTCATAGCCATCGACTGCTTTCTTTTTCCGTTCCATGGCAGGTACAGATCTTTCTGATATAGATAATCTTCCATCTGCATCTTCCACAGTGGGAAGTTTTTGCCGTTAAATTTCTCAACCCTAAACTTACCATCTTCCACCATTTCTCCCACTCAAACGAGGAACCCTTCTTTCCTGCGAGTTTATCAGCCAAATAGACCTTCGGCTCTGATACCAGTTGTTAGAAAAATATTATATATGACAGAGAAATGAAAGACATATAATATGCAGAAAAACACAAACACATAAAACTAGAGAGACACAGATATACGTGGTGCTACAGAGGCTAGTCAAGAAATGATTTGGTTACAAATGTTTATGGATGAATTGGGTAAGAAGCATGATATGGGCACATTATACAGTGATAGCCAAAGCGCCATTCATCTTGCAAAGAACTTAGCGTTTCATTCCAGGACTAAACACATACAACTCAAGTACCATTTCATACGATCAGTGTTGGAAGATGGAGAGTTGAAGCTGGAAAAGATACACACTAGCCAGAATCCTATAGATATGCTAACAAAAGTTGTAACCAGGGAGAAACTAAGAATATGCTCAGTTTCAATTGGTCTTTAAGGACGACGATGAAGATGAGAAACAACAAGGTCCAAAGAGGAGTCATTGTCCAGAAAATGAAGCAGTAGTGGAGTTGCTACAATCATTCTCCAAGTGGGAGATTGTTGGGTGTGGAGCATGATTATCATCCTAATTTAGAGGTCTTCATTTCACCCAGATGTATACCCCGGAAGACTGTACACCCCTTCACGCGGGGGGGGGTGTGCGTGGGCACTTGTACACCCCAGGTTATAGCTTTGTCTTCTTCCTAAATTTTAACTTCCATATCTAATAATTTGCATATAAGTGTATTAAAAACATTTAAGTGATCTACAACTTTTGTACCCTCCTTCATCCGAAGACTGTACAATTGTCTTTTCAAATAAATTCTATTGGTTAACAATTTTGTCATAAATAGTTTTTCTAGTTTTTCCCATAAACTTGCAGTTGTACTATCTTCAACAATGTTGAAGAGAACTTCATCCACCAGGCATAACCTAATGGTACTAAGAGCTTGAGCATCCAAGTCCTCCCAGTCTGAATCTGTCATGCTAGCAGGTTTCTTATTCACCCCGTCCAATGCTTTGTGCAACCCTTGTTGCACTAGAAAATCCCTGACTTTCAGTTTCCTAAAGCAAAGTTGTTATTTCCGGTGAATTTATCCACCTCAAAATTTGCATTTGCCATCTTGGCCATTTCCTTCCTCCTAGGGTTTCAGTCTTTCAACTAGAGTTTCCTGGTTACTTGGGTTTCCTTTTTGCTTTTCTCAAAAGAACTAAACAGACAACCTACTCCAATTTCTGTTACTAAAAAAAAGAACTCCAGAATTATTTTCCTTTCCCAAAAAAAATTGGCTCCCCTTTTTGTTTTTCAATTTAATGAGAATCTGGAAAATTATTTTATTCAATTTAATGAAAAACCACTATAGTTTTATGGGGAAAATTTCATTGATTTTCTAAACTCACAACAAATAATTTCTGAAAATTTTGCTTAATTTTTTTTTGCAAAAATAACCAGATTTCTTTTTAGTGGTTTTTCCTTCAGAAAACCTTCTTCACGCAGTAGCAGTGGCCTCCTCTTCCTTGTTCAACAAAAAATGACAAACTGCTCCTTGATTACACGTAGTTCTGGACAGGCCAACAGGATTTTTGGGCGGCTGTGAACAAGCCAATGATTTTCAAAACTACTGCATTCAACCTTTCTCAGACAGTAGGACCACCAACACGTTGAACCCCTCCTTGATTGCGTGCAGCTCTGGATAGGCCAATAGACTTTTTGGGTAGCTCTAAAAAGGCCAATAGTTTTCAAAACTACTGCATTCAATACACTCCAATTAAATACATCGTGGTCTTCAATACACTCCAATTCAAAGGGTAGTCTTGATGAAGGTTGTGCATTTTTTTTATTACAACAGACATCAAAACTACTGGGGCTCTTATGCGCATGGAGGGGTGTACAATATTCCTGGGGTATACATCCGATTGAAACAAAGACCTATAAATTAGGATGATAATCATGCTCCACATCCAACAATCTCCCACTTAACTCCACCACTGCTTCATTTTTTGGACAATGAATCCTCTTTGGACCTGGCTATTTCTCATCTTCATCGTCATCCTTGAAGACCAATTGAAATTGAGCATATTCTCAGTTTCTCCTAGGTTACATCTTTTTTTAGCATATTTGTAGGATTCTAGCTAGTGTGTACCTTTTCCAGCTTCAACTCTCCATCTTCCAACACTGATCGTATGAAATGGTACTTGAGCTGTATGTGTTTAGTCCTGGAATGAAATGATAAGTTCTTTGCAAGATGAATGGCACTTTGGTTATCACTGTATAATGTGCCCATATCATGCTTCTTACCCAATTCATCCATAAACCTTTGTAACCAAATCATTTCTTTACTAGCCTCTGTAGCAGCAACATACTCTGCTTCTGTTGTTGAAAGTGCAACAACAATTTGGATTTTTGAAACCCAACTGACAGTTGTTCCACCTACAGTAAATACATATCTTGTAGTGCTCCTCCTATTATCTCTGTCACCTGCCATATCTACATCAACATATCCCCGTAGAGAAATGTTTGAACCACCAAAGCATAATGCTTGATTTGTGGTACCTCTCAAATATCTGAGAATCCATTTCATTGCCAGCCAATGTTCTTTTCCTGGATTGTTCATGTACCTGCTTACAACTCCCACTGCATGTGCAATATTAGGCCTTATGCAGACCATTGCATACATTAAGCTTCCAACTGCTGATGCATATGGAACTTTAGACATATAATCCATGTCTTCTTGGGTCTTTGGGCACATCTCCTTACTAAGTTTGAAATGAATAGCAAAAGGTGTACTAACTGGTTTTGCATTGTGCATATTAAATCTTTTCAACACCTTTTATATGTACTCATTATGAGACAATGTTAATTTGCGATTTTTCCTGTCTCTAGTTATTCTCATACCAAGGATTTGTTTTGAAGCTCCCAAATCCTTCATTGCAAATGAATTTTCCAATTTTCTTTTGAGAACATTTATTCCTAACATGTTAGACCCTGCAACAAGCATGTCATCTACATACAATAACAATATAATATAGCTACCATCATTTTGCTTTTTCAGATAAACACAATGATTAGAGTGACATATAGTATAACCTTGTTCACACATGTCAAATTTTAGATACCACTACCTTGGAGCTTGTTTTAAGCCATACAAGCTCTTCTTCAACCTGCACACTAGTTTCTCATTCCCTTTTACCTCATATCCTTGTGGCTGCTGCATATATATCTCTTCCTCCAAATCCCCATGGAGAAAGGCTATCTTTACATCTAACTACTCAAGATGCAAATCTTCAACTGCTACTAGACTTAAAATAGTTCTGATTGAAGTCATTTGAACAACAGGAGAAAATATTTCATCAAAATCAATACCTTTCTTCTGTGCAAACCACTTCACCACAAGTCTAGCTTTGTACCTCTGTTTTCCTCCATCTTCTTCCTTTAGACTATAAACCCATTTATTTTTCCATGTAGTTTTACTTGCAGGCAACCTGACTAAGTCCCAAGTCTAGTTATGCATTAAGGATTCCATCTCTTCTTCCATGGCTAGCTCCCACTTCTTCCTACTTTCAACTTGCATTGCTTCTTCATAACATTTGGGTTCACCAGAATCAGTCAACAATAAATAATATAATGAAGGATAGTATCGTTCAGGGGATATAACTGTCTTGGTAGATCTTTTAACACCACTTTCAGGTGTTTGGGGCGCCTGTTGCTATTGTGGTGGTTGCTATTGTTGTGGTTGTTGATTATTATTATTTTCAGGCACCTTTACTTTTTCAGTGATCTCATCGAGAACTGTGTATTCCTTGTTTTCCTTTTCCTGTTTCTTTTCCTGCAACTGATTCTTATACAATACCTTTTCATTGAATATTACATCTATGCTCCTAATGATTTTGTGATTTTCATAATCATATAAATGATAACCAAAATCATTAACACCATATCCAATAAAGGTACATTTCTTTGATTTTGCCTCAAGCTTTGTTCTATTTTCTTTATTAATATGGACAAAGGTCTCATAACCAAAAGGCTTTAAAAAAGAGTAGTTTACCTTTTAACATGTCCATGCTTCATCTAGAATGCCACTATCCAAAGAACTTGAAGGCCCTCTGTTTATTAGATAAACAACAATATCTACAACATCTGCCCAAAATTGTAAAGGCAATCCTGCATGCAATATCATTCACCTTGCACGCTCCATGATTGTTCTGTTCATCCTTTCTGACACACCATTTCCTTGTGGTGTTCTTGGAACTGTCTTCTCTATGCGAATTCCATGCTCTGAATAGTACCTATAAAACTCTTTGCTGCAATATTCACCTCCATTGTTTGATCTGAGAAACTTCAAATTATTTCTTGTCTCAATCTCAACCAAAGCTTTCCATTTCTTGAAAGTATCAAATACATCAGATTTATTCTGAATATAATAAATCCAAGTTTTTCTAGTTGCATCATCAATAATAGTAACATAATAATGAGAGCCACCGAGAGATGATACCTGAGCAGGTCCATACATCTCTATGCACAAGCTCTAATTTTTCGCTCTTCTTTTCTTTCCCAACTCTGAGAAATCTGACTCTCTTCTATTTTCCATAAATGCAATTCTCACAAAAGTCCAAATCAACATTCTTCAAACCCAGCAACAAATTCCATGAGTGAAGAATCCTCATCCCCTTCTCACTCATGTGTCCAAGCCTATGATGCCATAATGTTGCATCTGCTCCTTTGGAAGTTAAAGAATTAACAGAGTTAGAAATACCATTGCATAAATACAATGTACCAACCTTTTCGCCTTTTGCTATTATCAGGGCTCCTTTGGTGACCTTCCAAGCTTTATCTGTAAAAGTTGTCACACAACCTTCACCGCCTAACTACCCTGTTGAAATCAGATTTTTCTTCAAATTTGGAACATGCCTTACCTCCTCTAGTAGCCATTGGTTTCCATTCTGCTGTTTTACAAGAACCTTACCCATTCCAACAATTTTATAGGGTTTATCATCACCTAAACGGACTTGTCCAAAATCTCCTTGAACATAGTCATGAAAATATTTCTTATCAGGTGTGGCATGGAATGAGGCCCCTGAATCTACCACCCAGGAATTAGTAATTTTTTCGAAAGAAAGAATCAAAGCATCTTGTAACACCTCACCTGTCACATTTTCTTCATGATTGTTTTCTTGTTGTGCATCTCCTTCTTTTCCCGTCCAATATCTACAGTCTTTCTTTAGGTGTCCTTTCCGCATTTCTAGCACACTATCCCTAATCTGCACTTGGATCTGCCTTTCCTTGATTTACTATGATATCCTGAGCTCTCTCCTCTTTCCATTTTTCTTCCCCTAGACTCTGCACTCAAAGCATTATCCGATGTCTCACTGGAGCTTTTCCATCACATTTCCTCGCTAAGGATAACACCAACAACATCAAACAATGTAAACTTTGAAACGGGAACTATAAACTCAAAACAGGAACTCTGGCCAAAAAACCCCAAAAAACATCAAAAACAGTGCTCAAAATGAAAAGTGTGTATACTGGAACGATGTTTTTATTTTTTAGGCATCAATTTTGAACATGTTTTAAAATTAGCAGTGACTACAAAATTTACTATGAAATTTTCGTGCAAAATATAGCTTCAAAATGAAAGTGATGACACTGGAACAATGATTTTTTTTTAGGGTCAATTTTCAAAATTTAAAAAAAATGCTAATAAAACCAAATTTTTATGTGTCAAACAAAGTTGTTTATGTGGGAAAAAACACACTAATTTTTTTGGTAGAATATCATTTTTCTTTCCTAAGTATAAATTTAACATGTTTTCAACCATAACATGCTAGATACAAAAAAAATTGAAATTTTTTCAACTATAAAATTAAAAAACCATGACATTATGAACAAATTACATCACTAAATGCATTCAAAAATCATTATTTGTATATTGAATAAAACATATTTTATATCTCTAATTTAATATTGCATTGTAGATATTTTAAACAATAAAATTTATCATAATTAAGACATATAATCCAACAACATAAAAATGCCTCATAACTTCTCATTTAACACCATATGGAAAACATTAATTTTATTTGAAGATACGATGCATACATCAGTTATATAAACTGTCTTAAACAATTATTCAAAATCACTCATGTTTTTTGGCAGACCATCAGAATTCACATCTTCAGATGAGTTACTGGATGCTGACGAAGATGTTCCATATTCTTCTCTTTCATCAACTAGTGCCCCATCTGAGTCCACATGCATGCCCAACATTTCAGGTTTCAAAATTCTTCTAGATCTATGACTGGTTTCAGGTGACTCCCATGTCAACACTGTTCCTTCTGGTAACAACCTTTTCAGAATCTCTATCGTCTTGAAGTGAAGAGTTCCTCTCTTTGTTAAATTGAAGTCATAAACAAGTATGTCTACATCCTCCAATTTTAATATGTCTGTGCGGCGGCGATTTACATTTGTACCCTTTCTTTTTCTTTTTCTGCCATTTTTTTTGTCAACTACCATCTCTGGCTTATACACACCATTGAATGGGTGTGTATTTGTGGCATACCGATATACTTCAACACTTGTAACATCCTCATTTTCTGTAAAGACCTTTATAACTTTAGCAACCCAAAATGGATAGCCATTGGGATCTCCATCTGCTAGCACTGCAATCATGCAACCCTCCTTAATATACTGTACTGAACCCCTATAAAGGTCTTCCACGGCTTCACGTTGTGCACGATATCTTCTGGAACCAATATACATCTCTCTTTCCACTGCCTGTGAAGCATTAATAATACCTTGAGATTGTTGTTGTTCAACAATGTTTACTTCCTCATGTTCATTCGACACATTTTGTGGTCAAATAAATGGATTTTTCAAAGGTATATCTTCATTTATTGTTGTCGAAATGATATCACTTTGATTATTGAAAAATGACTCCCACCAAATTGAATCAGCAATGTCAAAGTACTCATATGTATATCTAATACATTTTTTAATTTCTTCTAGGCAATCATAATAATTTATAGCCCTGTTCTGTTTACTGCATTCTGAACTTCACCAACTGATTGTAATAACAATATTTTTGATGTAAATATTGGATGATCTGGAATGAACTTCAAAAATTGCAATCCTGATGACGGTGCCCATTGTGTAGTAGTTGAATACTTCTTGCCCCATATTAGTGTTTTCCCATCAATTTTTTTGATATGAAATTGATGTTGGAAGCTAATGTCATTAAGTTGTTCAACACATTTCCCCTCACCATATGATCCCAGAATAAACCTTCGCATGTCAACAGTTTCTTCCAACACATCAAAAGTAGGCTCTGGCATGTATGATTTCTTAATACATTCAATTAGTGATGGCAAGCTCCCAACTTGCTTCCTCCTCAATGTGACTGAAAAACGACTGAACATCTGATCAATATGGTCATGAGTGTGCCCAACAAGAAGGAAACCAACCTTTACCTTTTGAAAAATTCCCAATTCAACAAGCATGTTTAGATATCCAAAAACAACCTGATTTTTGTTTTCACGGCAAGTGTTGTCCAATTGTAGATACAAAACTTCAGGAAGATTACCAGACCAATGAGAAATCACATCATGAATTATGGTTATGGTCAGATTTGCATCATTATGAATATTTGGAGCTGTGAAGTACACCCTTGGCAACATTTTCCCATTGAAGACCATACAACCGACCAAGTGAAATTGAATAAAGTTTTCCTCCTGTAAATTTTTGGGTGTGCGAACAAAATGTGGTAAAAGTGTTTTCTTCTGGTCCATACCATCAATTATCAAACTCAAATATTTATTTAGATTATCATAACACTTCTTTCGATGCTTGTACAACTTCTTCCTTTCATTTGTTTGTTGTTCGCGATGCTCCTGAAGTTGTTTGACAATTAAATCTACACAACATAAAAAGATTCATTAAGAAATATGTTTTCATAGTTGATGAATATACAATTTTAAAAGTTAAAGTTATGAACGCTTACCTCTTTCTGAGCCTTCATATTTGTCCCTTTTTGATTTAAGAGAAGCACATGTACTGCAAATCCCCATCCTTGTCTTCTTAGGAATGCGGACATTGTTGAATTCTTTCTTCCATACCTTCACAAAATATTGATATGTAATAAACTGGCCATGTCCCTCAGCACCTTCTGCATATTCTTTGTATAAGTTGTAGATTTCTCGTCTTGAAAAATTATCTGGAATATGTATTGTCTCTCTATTTGGCATACACTCTCCATGCTTTGAAAAGAAATCATTCATCCATGACATTGCAGTATTTGATAATGGACCAAACTGTCTTTTATGACGTACTTCTGAATAAAATGTGGGATCCTTTTCCAAATTTTCTTGAATTCTCGAGAGACAAATATTCCTAATCAAATGAAACATTTTCAAACCTTTTCTACAGATAAAAAAAGTCCCAATATGATAATCATAACCTGACAATGTAGATTGCATGCACCCAACTAAATATGAATTTTGCATGCTTTTATTCATTGACAAATATCTCTTCCTGCTTTCTAATGCAAATTTGAAATCCATATGTTTCAAGCAATCTTTTTGGCAACATTCACTTGAAATGAGAGCACTGATAGAACTTCTTCTCGTCAGATATTCTGCTCTACCCCTTGTATAACTAGAACAACTTGCATTGATACAGAAAGGTCTGCTCCTACTCCTTGATATAATATTTCTTGGCAACATCTCCATCATTTGATCATCATTTGTATAAGGTTTTTCATCATCATTAAGAGGAATGTTATCCACACTATGATCAGCTCTGCTTTTCAAATATTGACTCGGAGGATATTCTTCATCTTCTACTTCTTCAGTGCTACTGTCGTAGTCCTTAGAATTCAGACTGAATGGAAAATATGACTCGATGTTTAATGGATATTCTTCCTCATATGCATTGCCAGTGCTACTCTCATAGTCCATAGAATTAGGACTACGTTGAAAATGTGACTGTTTACTTATTGAAGATGCTACATCCCGTCCTTTGTCACTGCTACCTTTATACTCATTAGAATTAGGACTAAGTGCATCATCCTGTCCTTCATCACTGCTTCTCTCATAGTCCTTAGAATTAGGACTAAGAGGACACAGTGACACTCCATTCTTTTGAAATTCATCATCACACTCTTCATAACTATTGCTCTCATAGTCCGCAGAATTAGGACTAAGTGGACACTGTGGTACTCCAATATTTTGAAATTCATCATCCCACTCTTCATCACTACTGCTCTCATAGTCCTTAGAATTAGGACTAACTGGACACCGTGACACTCCATACTTTTGAAAATCAACATCATGCTTTTCATCACTACTGCTCTCATAGTCCTTAGAATTAGGACTAAGTGGACACTTTGACACTCCATACTTTTGAAAATCAACATCATGCTTTTCATCACTGCTGCTCTCATAGTCTTCAGAATTAGGACTAAGTGGACACTGTGACACTCCATTCTTTTGAAATTTGCCATCATGCGCTTCAAAATTGCTGCTCTCATAGTCCTTAGAATTAGGACTAAGTGGACACTGTGACACTCCATTCTTTTGAACTTCACCATCATGCTCTTCAAAACTGCTGCTCTCATAGTCCTCAGAATTAGGACTAAGTGGACACCGTGACACTCCCTTCTTTTGAACTTCACCATCATGCTCTTCAAAACTGCTGCTCTCATAGTCCTCGGAATTAGGACTAAGTGGACACCGTGACACTCCATTCTTTTGAACTTCACCATCATGCTCTTCAAAACTGCTGCTCTCATAGTCCTCAGAATTAGGACTAAGTGGACATAGTGACCCTCCATTCTTTTGAACTTCACCATCATGCTCTTCAAAACTGCTGCTCTCATAGTCCTCAGAATTAGGACTAAGTGGACATCGTGGCACTCCGTTCTTTTGAACTTCACCATCATGCTCTTCATCACTGCGGCTTTCATAGTCCTTAGAAGTAGGACTAAGTGGAATATGTGACTCTTTATTTATTTGAAATGCTCCATCCCCTCTTTCATCATTGCTACTCTCATAGTCCTTAGAATCAGGACTAAGTGGAAGAATTGACTTTCTATTCACAGTAGAAGAATTCCCGCTATATTCATCAATATGAATAGAGTTGTTACGCGATGAAGAAGTTGATGGTGTATAAATCGAAACTTCACTGTCAGAACAATCCATCCCTTTCAAATAGAAGATGTTGAATGATACAAATGGAGAGTCTCCTAAAGATATTATATAGCTTAAAGAATGAAATTTTCCCTCCAAAAAATTTCGCGAAAATATTTCCCTCCAAAAAGTTTCGCGAAAATATTTCCCTCCAAAAAGTCTGTTAAATTTATTTACCTTCATTACTTTGTTCTACAATTTATTGAAAAATGTAAAATAATTTTTTTTATGAAATCATAATTAAAATTGTACATTACAACTTCTACATTAATTATTATAATAGTTAAACCATATAATATTCGCTTTCCAATACTACAATATTCACTTTATAATATTTTAAAACAAATTATCCCACATTCAACCCGTTGTAAAACAAATCTATAATATTCACTTTATAATATTGTAAAACAAATTATCCCATATTAACCGTATAGTAAAACATCTCCGTAACTTCACTTATATATTAAAATTCCATTATCACTATTACTCACATCACATCCAGGCTTTCTGAAAATCGTTGAAAGACTTGTGAATTTGTGGAGCAGCTAAATTGCTATCAACAACATATTCAACGAAGAATTCTCGCAATTAAAAGGTAAGTTAAATTTTTTTCCTTGAAAACTTTTATATTAAATTAGTTTAATGAAATATATATATATATATATATATATATATATATATATATATATATATAGATATATTCTTAAATTAATAATTTTCCTGAGCCAAAATAACAATTACATCCATCGTGAGCATGGTGGGCCCGGTCAACCTCATTTTCTTAATACCCGTGGGTGCGCCCCACCCCCTCACCCGCCCGCCTACCCGCTCGCCCCACCGGGCGCCCTCACCTGCCCGTCCCAACCCTCCAGGCGCCCTACCAGCCCCCCGCCCCACCCGCCCGCCCGGCCCCTCTGGGCGCCCTCACCACCCACCCCACCCTCACCCGCTTGCCCGGCCCGGGCGCCCTCACCCACCAGCCCCACCCCTCCGGGCGACCCACCCACACCCCCCACATCCGCCCGCCAGGCCCGGGCGCCCTCACCCGCCACCCCTCCTGACACCCTCACCCAGTCGCCCCACCCCTATGGGTGCCCTACCTACCCCCCCCCCCCCCCCCCCCCCCCCTCACCCGCCTGCCCAGCTCGGGCGCCCTCGCCCATCCTCATCCGCCCGCCCGCCCGGCCCGGGCACCCTCACCCACCCGCCCGGCCCGGGTGCCCTCACGCACCCTCGCCCGCCCACCCCACCCCTTCGGGCGCCCTCTCCCCCCCCCCCCCCCTACCCGACGCCCTCACCTACCCGCTTGCCTCACCCGAACCCCTCCGCCCGGGCGCCCACCAACCCACCCTCCGCCCTCAGCCCCACCAACCCTCCCTCGGCCCCATGAGCGGGGCTCATGCAGGGGCAACCCGGGCCGCCCGTGCCCCCTCTCGGCAGGTGCAGGGCGATTTCGGGAATCGCCCTGCCTGCCGGGCGGGGGCGCGAGCGGCCCGAGTGGCGCCTACACGAGGGCGCCCTTGTGCAGGGGCCACCCGGGTCGCCCATGCCCTCGCCCGGAAGGCAGGGCGATTCCAGGAATCGCCCTTCTTACTGGGCGGGGGCCAGGGTGGCGCCCTTGTGCAGGCTCCACCCGGGCCGCCCGCGCCCCCGCTCGGCAAGCAGGGCGATTCCCGGAATCGCCGTGCCTGCCGGGTGGGGGTGCGGGCGGCTCTTGCACAAGGGCGCCCTCGTGCAAGCGCCACGCGGGCTGCATGCGCCCCCGCCCGGCAGGGGCAGGGCGATTCCGAGAATCACCTTGCGCCTTCTGGGCGGGGGCGTGGGTGGCCCGGGTGGCCCCTGCATGAGCCCCGCTCATGGGGCCGAGGGAGGGTGGGTTGGGTCGAGGGCGGAGGGTGGGTGGGTGGGCTCCCAGGTGGAGGGGGGTTTGGGTGAGGCGGGCGGGTGGGTGAGGGCGCTGGGTGGGGGCAGCGGGTGAGGGCGCCCAAAGGGGTGGGGCGGGCGGGCGGGAGAGGGCGCCCGGAGGGATGAGGGCGCAAGGAGGGTTGGGGCGGGTGGGTGAGGGGGTAGGGGTCGGGCGAGTTGGGGGAGAGGTAGGGAGGGCACCCGGATGGGTGGGGCGGGCGGGTGAGGGCCCTCGGAGGGGTGGGGCGGGGAAGGGCACCGGGCGGGGTGGGGCATGCCGGCGGGTGAGGGCGTCGGGCGGGCGGGTGGGGAGGGGGGGGGAGAGTAGGGAGGGTTGGGGTGGGCGGGTGAGGGCGCCCGGGCCGGGAGGGTTGTGGGGGTTGGGCCGAGGCGCCCGGGTGGTGGGGCGGGTGAGGTCCCCGGGGTTGCCGGGGTGGGGGGATTGGGATGCTTGGGGGGGGTGAGTGGGTGAGGGTGCCCGTGTTGTTCGGGGGGGGGGGGGGGGGGGGGGGGGGTGTTGGGTGAGGGCGCCTGAGCAAAATGTTTTATTCGTGATTTACTTTTTTTACACTGGAATGTTAATGCATGTCCTTTTGGAATATAAGGGGCGGTGGGTGGGGCGATTGTTGATTAAAATTTATGATATATTTTCGTTGTTAATTTAAGTTAATATGTTTTTATTATTTACTGATTTATGTGTTTCTATTTTTCAGGAAAATGGCATCAAAGAGAATTTCAGTGAATCTTTCTGGACCAAAGACTCATAAAGGTGCATCTAAAAAAAACATTGATGAACGAACTCCACATGAGCTCATGACTACAAATATTTCATGTGCCTCAAGTGATAAGAAGATGATTTCAGACTGGAAGAATTCGAAAGAGGTGAAATTTCCATCAAGAATGTGGTATGTGAAAGAAAGAGAAAGCACAAATGTGAATATATATCTATATACCGAATGATAATGGAATTTTTGAGGTGATGGGAAGAGTCGTAGATATGTGTTCGGTACCGGACACTGAAGTTGTTTACGTACTTACAAAAGCTCCCAAGTCACATGAAAGGGTTAAATACCAACTATCATATTCATTGTATGACACGAGAGAGGTATCTACAAAGTTGTGCAGTCAAATCGTAAATGAGATGACACAAAACATCGTAAGTATTGTTATTTATATTTGTATTTTGCATTTTTGAAATTGTCTTGCTATATTTTTTAACTTTGTTTTTTATTGACATATGATATTTTGTTTTGCAGAATTTTGTTGAAAGTTGTTCAATTAGGTTGGGAGGCATTCATTTCATTGAGAATGATATCATGAAATTTGTCAGCGGTTTTTACTCAGTGTCAGAAGAAGATATGGAAAATAGGCAAAATGAAGTAATTGATAATGCTACAAAACTACATCCAAAGAATCAGAAAAAAAGGTCTCTAGTGGATAAATATAGCAAGGGTAAACATGTTACTTTTGAGAACGATGAAGTTGAAATTGACAATGAAACATATGTTGTCATTACTGAAGATGACATTGGAACTGAGAAGAGCCATAAAAATCCAAAAGTAACAATGCCCAAGAATAACTCTGTTGGGAATGTTATGACCAAGAAAAGTAAAGTTGATGATTTTGAAGCAGTCATTACCAGCAGTCAAGAACCTAGTGAAACTTCAAAAGAAAGCAGAGAAATCATTACACCAGGAGCTGATTTAGAAGATGGCCTTATCAAAACAAAACAAAATGTCATTCGAGAGAATTTTACAAAGAGAAACTTAATTGATGGTGGTCGCACATTTCAGCTTAATGTCAAGCAAACCTATAAAGCAAGTGAAGGACAATGTCAATATCAAGTTAGAAAGCCACATCATCTGCATGTTCACAACTTGAAGACATTGATGAGGTACAATCCATATGCTCATGTGGCTAGTTATGTGCTTCTTGTTGATCCACTTCAAGTTCCCAACAAAGAAGCATTTGATAAGTCAAAATGTTTTGAATACAATTATTATGTGCTTGGGGGGAACCATTCTGTAGAAGCTAAAAGACAATTGATGGAGGAATATCCTAATAACCCACGTTTTGAAACAATGAAATGTATCATTTACGTTGGTTTATCTGATACAGAAGCAAATTTAGTGGCATGGGATCATAATTCAGATAATGAATATAGGATGTCTATGACTTTCATCCAAAGGGATAGATTTATTCATAGTGAATTTGAATAAAAATGTGGTGGGGATAGGACAAAATGCAAATTTCTGAAAGGTATGTTGTATGGAAATAGGATATCAAATTGAAGAGAAAACCAATTCAAAATGTGGAAAAGGCAGCGAACATAGTGATTTATTCAGAGGTGTTGATAACATTTTCCAATTGGCATTTAGAACTGGAGAAGTTTGGAGGTTGATTGATGAGATTTTTAGCATGTGGGAAGACATTGCCATTAAAAACCAGAAGGTCAAAAAGTCTAAGCCATTCATATGTGGCAACAGTAAATTAGCTCCTGAAATGAAGCATCTTCCAGACGATATGACTATCACACCTTGGAGGGTGATGCAAGGAGTGAAAGATGAAAAAATTGTCAAAACAATATTATCTCGTGTGAGGTCGGGGGAATTATCATTGGAGGAAATGTCTAAAGAATTTCAAAAGTAAGTTTGTTGAAATATTTTTATTTATTTCTAGATTATAATTATATTTTAAATAAAATATGTTGTTCTTGGTAGTATTTGTTATACATATCGTTATATTAACTTTTTGTTACTTTATCTATGTAGTCACAAAGTTTACATGAAAATTCAAGAACAAATGGTTAGATTGTTGAATGAAGATAGTTGGGATGATGTCGTACGCAACTATCCAGATTCAAGTTCTACATCAACATTAAAAGCTTTTTATCTTGCATTTAAAAAGGTATCTTGATTTATACATTCATTTTTATTCACCTGTGTACTATTTTTAATTTATAACTTACACATATATTTGTTTATTTTATAAAAGATGAGGAAGGATGATAATGGGGTGCCAGATAGTTTCAAAACCTTTATTGAAAAAATAAAGATTGAAAGACTGAGGAAGCAACATATTAAGGATATTCAACTTGATCCAACTCTTAATCATTTCATTTGGAATGGGCTAGACACTATTCAATATCAAGTAATACAACGCGACTGTGAAGACATTGCTAAACTCATACCTAAAAGGGATTATGCCCTAGTCATTGCAGATATTCCCCATGGTTTCAATATTCCAAACATTGACTATGATAGTGACCCTTATACTTATCAATCTTTTAGTAAAGTGGTTGCGGGATTTGTAGAAGTCACGTCATCACCATTATGGAGATTTGTGACATTTCATTCAGACACACAATTGGCAATGATATTGTCAAGCTTCAAGGGGAAAACAACTTCAAGGATGCAACTTACATGGTAAGACGTTTAAAATGTATATTTGATTAATGTTGAAAAATTTATTTATGTACAAGTTAATTAAACTTTTACTATTTCATGTTACAGGGAAGAGTCAAATCTTCTTCACAATGAAGATCAACAATTTATAAATGATTGTGAGTTCATTTATGTTGATAGTTGGGCAAAATATGATAGCCATATGTCTATTATTTTTAATCGGGTGGACAGAAAGAGTCATAGCCAAATACTGACTTATGATGCTATTGTGAGAGAACTAACATATGAAGACAAACAAGCAAAAGGAGAGATAGTTAACATTTATAAAAAACCACAATTATTGATTAACTATCTTATAGACATTTGTTCAAATGAAGGAGATTGGGTTTTGGATTTATTTTCTGGCTCAGGTAAGTTTTATTATATGGAATTGAATTTCAATATGTTATTTTTTTAATTAATATGTCATTGTACTAATTTAGTTCATTATTTATTTTGTGCTTGATAATTAGGTACAACACTAGCATGTTGCCTTCAAAAAGGAAGAAATTGCATTGCAATTGAAAAAGATCCAGTACAATGCAATTTCATTCAACAAAGAATTAATGCTCTTCAATTTCTTCCAGATGCAATGCAAGAAATTGGGTTGAAGAAAGGGGACTTTAGTGAATCACGTGTGGCAAAAAAGGCAAAGGAACCCCAAACACCATTACATGGAATGTTTTGGAAAGACATACATTGGGAGTTTCGCAGACATCAAAGACCCTTAGAAGAGGAAAATGAGCAAAATGAAACAGGAAATATTGTGGAAGAAGACAATGATGAAACTCTAGAGGACGAAGAGTTTGGATTACGTGACATTGTCAATTAAATTTAAGTTATGCTTGTAAATCAAGCTTTGCAATGTTTTGACTTTGACATTTTATGAGAAGAATAAACACTCAATTAGGGTTGTTATATGTTCAATATTGGTAGTATGTGATTTTTGCATTGATTTTTAAGTTAATCATTATTTTTTGAAAAAAAAGTGATTTTTATTATTTTTTTGACATGAAATTCATAGAAAAAGCTATTATTTAACCATTTTTAGTTAAAATTATCGTATAAAAATTGTGATTTTGACATGTCTATTCTAGCAAAAAATTATCAAAACGTGTAGTTTTTTAGTTATATTTATGTTAAAAATGGTTATTTTTATGTCCATTGTTAAAAAATATTGTTTTTTAGAAACAATTATTTCATGTGGACTGAAAAATTAATTAAGGATGTATAAATATGTAGAATATTGAAAAGTCTAAATATCGACCTTCTAATTTAAAAATGCAAAACAATAAAAACCTTATGAAAAAAAAAATTAAAATTAAAATAAAAACAAGAAAATGTGAAGAAAACGACCACTTCAAAAATTATCAAATTTACTAAATAATTATTTACATTTTATACATTAAAAAATTTAAAGCCAAAAAACAGGGCTTTTAAAAAAGGAGTGTGATGCAGAATGCTCACTTTTTAAATCAGCATGAAAATCACTACCATTCTAAAACGTGATGTACATAAAAAAAATTAAAGTGCCAAAAACTATGCTCTAAAAAAACATGTGTTCTGCATCACCCCTTTTCAAAATCAGGTCACTTTTTTGCTATCTCTATGAAAGGGGTAACAGTATCAGTTCCCGTTTCAAAGTTTACATTGTTATCATCAAACTTTAAAGTACTAGATATAGAAACAGAGTTACTAATGGCCTTTACTAAACCATTCCAACTTTCTGGCAATGAGCACAAGAATAACAAAGCTCTAACTTCATCATCAAAGTTTACCCCTACATAACTTAACTGACTTGTAACTGTATTAAATTCATTTAAATGGTCTGCCATAGATCCACCTTCCGACATCTTCATATTAAATAACCGTTTCATAAGAAATACCTTGTTTGAGGTCGAGGCTTTTTCATATAGTTTCGCCAATGCTCGAATCAAACCCTCTGTCGTTGTTTCCTTCGAAATTTTGAAGGCAACCGATGCTCGAGGCACAACCGTACTGTTCTGAGTGCCTTTCTATCGAGAATTTTCCATTCTTCATCTGTCATAGCCGTCGGCTACTTTGTTTTTCCGCTCAATGGTAGGTACAGATCTTTCTGATACAGATAATCTTCCATCTGCATCTTCCACATCGAGAAGTTTTGGCCGTTAAATTTCTTGACCCTAAACTTACCATCTTCTACCATTGCTCGCACTCGAACGAGGAACCCTTCTTTCCTACAAGTTTAACAGCCAAATAGACCTTCATCTCTAATACCAGTTGTTAGAAAAATATTATATATGACAGAGAAATGCAAGACATATAATATGCGGAAAAACACAAACACATAAAACCAAAGAGACACAGATATACGTGGTTCACCCAGTTTGGGCTACATCCACCCTGAACAGCCAGTCCTTCCTTTCTATTATCCAGCAAAATGAAGAGACACAACCTACAACAGATCCATTGTAATATCCTCTATTTTCTCTCACAGTCTCACCTATCTGTTTCTCGCTCTGAGAATACACATATATTCCACCGCCTCAATACAATACCCTCATACAAAGAGAGGGGTTGCTTTCTAGGGAAAAAAACCCTAAACTAAACATAAATTCTACTGTCAGATCATTTGCCTAATGAACGACCCAGATCGATAGAAATTACTATACTTTTACAAGGCAATTTTACATCTGTTTTTAGCTTCAGGGGCACTTCCCCCGAAACCCCCGCTGGCCCCTGGACCCCCAAGCCGGGGGGATGGCCCCCCCCAAACCCCTGTGGGGGGGACAAGTCCCCCCCATGTGGAGGGGTGTACAGTCTTCCTGGGGTATACATTCGGCTGAAACAAAGACCTCTAAATTAGGATGATAATGCTCCACACCCAACAAGATCTAAGTGCTAGAAGGTCAAATTTTCAAGAAGAAAGTTATATTTTTTTTATATAAAGAAGCAGATCTAGTAGATCAAGAAGATATAGTATCATTGTAGATAGATTGGTTGCAAATGAGTGCAAGCAATATAATGATTTTGAGTTGAAGGACTAGCTGAGGTATGAATTTGATTTTATTGGGCAGATTGAAGATCTAATGGATCAATTCTCAAGCCCTAGATCAATCAAATAATAGACTGTGTATTTTACTATATACTATGTATACTAGTTTGCATCAGGTTCCATAAGGGGCCATGATCCTTGGCGAGAGCCCTATTTTTTTTCTTATTGATGGACTAATAAAAAATGAGATTTTGGGCTTATAAAACTTGTGTACTTTATTGATTTCATTGGTGTTATTTTTTCCTTTGTGCAAAGTACTTTTATGTTGAGTATCTTCATATCAAGTCTAGACATAGAGCAGAGTTGAGGTATAAGGAAAATTAAAGATGGTATCAAAGCTACTTTGAAGAGCACATGGATTAGAGTGTGCACATGAAGCATTTCAAGACAGAGCTACTGTAGAAGTAGTAGTATTTCCTAGACATGGAGCAGGAGGTTTACAAGGAAGGTGCCTTTTCTTGGATGAGGTAGCTTCGTGTAGATGGGAGGTTGATGGCAAGGTAACATATTCATGGGGTTGTGGAGTTGCACATATAGCAAGGGAGCCATGTTCAAATAAAGTATTTGACCCAAGAGGATGAGATCACTTGTAGAATTGAGTTGTGGTGGTCTAGAGTTGACTAGGCCTTGTGTTCAACAACAACTCAAGACTGACTTTGAAAGGAAAAAAGATTAGTTGCAACACTTTATGGGAGGGAAAGTACAGTGATCCAGTGGAGTTTGTATAGGATCATATAAATTCTATCTTCAAAGAGAGATTGTAAAGGAAATTCAATCGTCCAGTGGAAGTTTGAATCTTTAGTTTCAAAATAGAGTGGAGTTTTCAGCCCATTCAAGGATAGTCACTAACCATGTGATAACACTCATGGTAATGTAAGGAAAATTCATGCTTCATGCAAGGACAGTCATGAATAATGAAAGATAATTCATGGCCAAGTACAAAAGAAGATGTATCAGATGCGAAGGAAATCAGGGCCATGCAAGGGAAAATCATGACTCATGTGTGGATGGTCATGGGCATGCAAGAAAAATAATGAAGTTGGATATTTCAAGGTGTGAAGGAAATAAATTCTTCACTAAGAGGGAATGTTGGAAATTAGGTAGCTCGAAAGGTATTTTCGAGTGGTGAAAACTCACCAAAATTTAACGGGTTAGGAAAAGCACCTAAGTGGTTGGGGTTTTGACCGAAATTTATAAGCCTAAAACCCAAGTTAATTAATTGTTTAATCTACTTTTTTGTTGAATGGTAAAATATGGGTTTCTTTAAGGACACAGAAAACCCCTAAGACCACTCACACAAAGTATAAATAAGAGGCCAATGGAGATGCCTAGACACACAAGTGGAGAAGGAATTTTACTTTTTGAGAGGAGGAAGGCTAACGGACCTAGATGCATATTCAATTTAGGGTGAAGCTATAAATTTCCAATAAGGCCAAGTATTGAAGTTAAATATGCAAGAATAAAGTCAGATATCAGTGTTGGAAGGTAAGATATATAAGAATAAAGTCATATATAAGTACTGGAAGGTCAAACCTTAAAGAAGAAAGTTAGATTGACCATCTATAGAAGTAGTATTAGTAGATCGAGAAGCTCTAGTGTGATTGCTGAGGGTCTGGTTGCAAAGGACTGCAAACAATTCAAGGACCTTGAGATGAAGGAGTCGCTTAGGTATGCATTTGATTTTGTTGGCTAGATTGAATATCTAAAGGACTAGATCTCAAGCCTTATATTAGTCAAAGGACAAATTGTGTATTTTATTGTATATTATGTATATTAATTTGTATCATGTTTCATAAAGGGACATGATCCATAGTATGAGAGCCCTAATGTTTTCTTATTAATGGACTAATGAGAAATGGGATTTTGGGCCCATAAAATTTGTGTACTTTATTGATTTCACTGTTGTTATATTTTCCATTGTGGAAAGTACTTTTTGTTGAGTAGCTTCACTGTGTTTATGATCAAGTCTAGACGTAGACCAAAGCTGGGGTATAAGGAAGATTCTACACCTAACAGGGACATGTAATTAACTTTCCATGCCTAATCATGGTAACCTTTGTAAAAATCATAAGCTAGGAATACATTTGAAAATGATTCTTTCATGAAGTACTGAAGAAATATAAAAAACAGGAAAAACAATATCAAAGACAAGGAATACTAATTGATAAATTAAAAATCACAAAGAAAAACTAGGAAATAAACAAAGAAAATTGGCGGAAAATTCCTCAAGCCATAATCTCACAATATGTATTCATCTTCCAATGATACAAATATATAATACAATTACGAAACCACCTCAATTTATCTCATCTTGACACCTCACAAGAGTTAATGTAGGATGAGAGAAAATAAAATCTAGAAACTATGTAAACATACTTAGGATAAAAACTATATCCCATGATGTGAAATAAATAAAGGTGGTACATTAGGACTTAATTATTGTATATGAGAAAGAGACAAACATTCTCCCCTTCAATCATATGTCCAAACACTATTACCAATAATGCAACATAAACTAGTATTATCTCCAAGTCTTCATGTTGAAACTCTTGATATGAGTCTGAATGAAGAATTGCCTAAAAAGCAACGAAAAATGGATGTCAAAAACTCCAATATGAAGATAACACACCAAGAGAAGTGAAACAAATGTAAGTATGAGAGATCCCCAAAAATTAATGACAACTCAATCTAATGCCAATCTTCAATGCAAAAGGATCCATCTATCCTTTGCTAGGTCAAATGACCATCCAAGTGAACAAAAATGTCCACAATTTCATGTTAATAAACATCCCAATAAAAAAATTTGATGCCCATTTTTCATTTTCACCGTGTTGTTGAAACTTTCAGTCTAACAACCATCTTCAATTTCATCATCAATTCACTTTCAATTTCATCATTAATTCCCCCCTTTGTTAACTGAAAGGAGCTACCACAAGAAATTTTGTTTGACCACTAACCATTTGCATTTGATTTTTGAACTCCCCCCCGAGATGTAGGAGAATTTCACCATTATAATTCTCATTTTAGATGCATGAAAGTACCCTCTTCTTTCCATTGTCAACTGCACCATGTCTTCACTTGAGATTGGCTTCTTTAGTAAGATGTATATAATCATTTCATTTTTGATGACCACTCCCAATGATTGATCCATTCACAATCAATCTTCAAACTTGCAAGTTTTTTTCTTTTGGATAATTTCTTTGATGGATGAGTCTTGCTACAATGGTGACAAGGATGAATATCAAAACAATGATATTCCGTGTGACCAGAGTGGTTGCAATGTTTGCACTTCTCATTATCCTCATTGATGTTTCATGTTTCTTTATTGAATTTACTACCAATGACAAATTTGATTGGTTTTGAATAATTTGGAATATGCAAGTTGCCATGTTTTTCATATCCTAACACATGTTGATTTTTGTTGCACTAGATTTAACATTAAATATGGCCCACTCTGATACTCTTATGGTTCTTACACCCATGATGTTGATATCACTTGATTATGTATGTGTTAGAGATTTTCTATGAGGTACAACTACTATCCCTTGAGCAATTGCATGATGCTTCTCCAATAATTTAGAGAGGAGGTCCAACACCACTTGATGATTTCATAAGGCGCTTTGACAAAGGATGTTGAGCACTTTTTGAGGAGTGTTGACCTTGGGATGAATTGACACAATTAATGAAACCCTCACTTACCTCCAAGGTCTTCTACGTCGTCCTGCAAAGTTAGGATGTAACCTTGAGAGTAGACATACCCCAGAGTTGACAAGATTCCCCTAGGATGGTTGATCCATAAACTGTTCTGGATATTTCACTCGATAGTTCATCAAAACATGTCTACTAAAATATATTAGAAAATAATAAGTTTACACTATGAGGGTTTATTTCTCCTTATATTTCTAGATCTATTAAATATTGTTTATTTTGTAAGAAAACAAACTATAATTATGTATCAAATAGAGAACACTAAAATAAAAAACTCAGAAACCATAATTGACACAAGACATATCATGGGAAACCTTTTAAAGAGAAAACTTAGTTGGAAGGTGATGTTTCTCTACTCTATTTCTCTGAATAGAAAATGGTTGCAAGCACAAAGAAGTAAGGTATGTGCCTTGTGGGCTATTACAGTGCACAAATCCTCTCTATGTGTTCTCTCCCTATTCCTCTCATCTACTATGCTCATCTGTGGAAGAAAATGCACTCAAAAAGAATGAAACTCCTTTTCCTCCTAGTGGCCCGGTTATAACACAACTTAATAACCTATTAGTGGTTAGGTTTGACTCCAACTTTTAATTAGAGCTACAATATTTAATATTATATAGTCTTATTCATCATGATCATGTGGATATCCCCTTTTCTATGAGTAATGGGGCTGATGTGGCATCCTCTTGAATTATAGTGGTCAAAATAGGAATGCCAACTTTCAAGTGGCATAAATTTTACATATAAACTCTGATTGAGATGTTTTTTTTCTATTGGAAAGGTATCTATTTTTGAATAGGAAAAATATATGATTCAATAAAGAAACAAAATTTTAGCTCCAGAAAATGTCATTTGATGCCTCAAAATGCTCTTATAGAAGGTTTCATACCCTAATCTTCCAAATTGAGTACCAATGATAGAAATGATATTGTGAGTTGATTCCTCCATGCTTTCCACTTTGAAAGCATCGATATGGATGAAAAAAAAATATGATGATCAAATCCATATCACACTCCAATTTGGGAGGCTTTTGATCCCTAGAAGCTTCTACTGAATTAGGCGAGAACATTTTTCCTACCTTCTCTCTGCTTTACCATTTAACCTTACTTGCAAGCTGTCCCTTCAACCCAATTTTCCAAAGGCCATGCTACCCCTATCTTGTAGTTCTAGACCTCTTTTGTAAAAATGTATCCTCTGTCAATGCTACTTAAGCACCTGGTGTGAAATCCTCTACAGAAGGTCACACTAGTTCCTCTTCTCGATTTAGCATGGAAGACTCATAGAGTTTCAGATTCTCTACAATTACAGCTGAATAAATGTGCATGTATTGGGGTAGGTTGAGTCTATAGGAATTGTGGCCCACCTTTTCTAGTATCTCAAAGGGACCATATCGCATATATTTTCTTACCAAGACCCTATAGCCTCTCCTTGTTCAATAGTAACCATACTATGTCTCCCACCTTAAAGGATTTCTCTGTTCTATATTGATCATGCATGTCCTCATATTTTTCTTGTGACTTTTGCAGTGTCTCCTGTACTTTCATATGAATTTTCTGGACTTTCTTAACAAAATTTTCTTCCTTTAATAAATCCCTTGTACAATTCTTATTCACTCCTTGTTGTTTCCCATATTTAATATCTAAAGGTGACAATGGAAAATATCAAAAACAAGTTTCAAATTGGGTGTGGACTACTATGTTATAAGAGTGTTAGATATATACCAGATTTTTATCTTAGATATTCGGATACTTCTGATTGTAAACCCTCACAAGTTTCTCCAAATTCCTATTGACTACCTTTGTTTGTCTATTTGTCTATTTGTATGTGGATGTAATGTTGTAGACCTCTTTAAATTCGTGTCCATATTCTTCCACAACATATTCCAAAATGCACTGAGAAATCTTGTGTCCTTGCTTGAAATGATGCTCCTCGGTATCCAAAGTGTATTAGGGTCCAACCCTAATCCATTTTATTTATGTAATAAGACCAAGGGGCCTAGTTAGAGTCATAGTTAGTTAGTTGTGTGAATAAAGTCCGTAAGAAGTTATCCACACTAATAATAATTGTAAGTGGTTGACCTGCATTATAGAAAATGGATCACAATTAGTTATAAATGAGCCATAGTTAATAAATGAAGTGGTTAACCCATTTTATGCAAGGGACCACTAGTAGTTAGGGTTTTGGATGTCATAAATCTATAAATAGTCTTAGATAGTAGGAAAGAATCATCGAGTCTTATTGTAATTGTGCTTTGCTCTATTAGAGGTTGCCCCCTCAAAGAGGTAAGTGAACATTGTATTCTTCTTTTGAATAATAAATAATCTTTGTAGTTTGTCTCAATTCGTGATATTTTTGTGTTTTTGGCAATATTGTTTCGTATTTATGACATTTTGTTGTTCTCGCAAGTTACGTGCATAGCAAGTGGTATCAGAACACTTTGTAGGGACAACTCTACCTCTAATTTTTGCATATTTATTTTTAGGCTAGAGATGCATTCCGATGTCTTTAAACCACAGGATCTATCATTGAGCGCACAAACCTGCCAATTTTGGGTGACATGCACATAGGAACTACAAGAGGTGGTGACTATTGTTGGACTCCCTTGTAAACCCTGTGGGTACCCCTTTGAGTAGTAGTGCATTAGTCATAATTACGCATGAACTGCACTTCCACATACCCTTGGGTATATCGGAAGCCCCCCAGGGTAACTTGAAACCTAACCTTATATGAGTCACTGGCCATCCTGCTACTATAGTAAATTGAGAAAAACACTTAGGGAGATTACATGTATGTACAATAGGGTAGTAAGGTAGTACAACTAAGGGTATAGTTGATCCTCCTTAGTTAGCGCTCTCAAAGATTGGGTCAAGTATAATTATTGGACCCCTGTGTATATCGTGATCTATAACACTTGACACTCCTTCATGACCATAGTTCCCTCAATTATCTGAAGATCACCCCCTACTTTTTTTCCAGATCAGATCCAACAGTTGGGGTTCAGCGCTGCTGTACAGATCATATCCAGTAGTTGGAGTTTTCACAACATATATCACTCTTTGTGCAGTGAGGGTTTTGGCTGCCATAGTCCAGATCAGTTTGTCATAACACATTTTGCAGTGCCAAGAATTTGGGGTTTCTATTACTACAGTCCAGGCCTAATTTTCACGGAATATTTGGTAGTATCAAGAATTATGGATTTCAGCCACCGCAATATTGATCACTTGGGAGGACAACTCTTTTCAAAGAGAAAAAAAAAAGACTTCATGGGATGCTTTCAAGAGACATATCCCATAAGGTTTAGGATGACGAGCTGATCGCAATGATACCATTCACCTGTAAGCCCCCAATTTTCATGTGGTCCCAAATTTTTCCCGATGCAGTTTCAAGTGACCCACATCACTAGACTCTTAAGCTTGCCCTCTTTCCAACCATAATAATATTAATTAATCTCAAAATTTGATCGGGTCTAGTGTATGCATGATACCAGGTCTCAAGTTATGGTTGTGGGAAGGCAATGGAGAGAGTCAAATCCCTCAAGAAAAAAATTGATGACTTCCAAGCATCCATTACCAAAAAATCACATAAGCATTGGATGCCCTGCAAATGTCTCATGAACCCATGAGGGAAGAACAAAGTTCTTATGCACACATAGAAGGATAATCCAACCATCACATTCATTTCCATTTCCATGGAGGTCACCAATATTCAAGCCACTAGACACCCAAGCTAGACATGTAGAAATTTGATGGCTCTAACTTGGCAGTATGGGTGGCAAAAATGAAACAATATTTCTGCCTTAAAAATATCTAGGAAGATGACACTAAACCACTTGTGGTAGCTCTTTACTTGGACCAAGAGCGATGGAAGTGGTGGCAATGGCATCAGGAATGCTATCCAGGGGCTTCCACTTGGAACATGTTCTCAAAATCCATTTGTGACTGCTTTGATCAAGAATCTGACTTTCTAGGTCATCTCACTAAGCTTAGGAAAACGAGTACAGTAAGAGACTACATTGCAACCTTTGAAAAATTGGCCATTTTGACTAAAGGAATAGGAGATTCATTTACTTGGAATGTTTCATTAGTGGCTTAAAGGAAGCCATCCAAGCTCATGTACAAATGCATCACCCACCTATCTGGTTAGAAGCATGCAACAAGGCCGTAGAGGTAGAAGTCACTTTAAATGCCCAATCCAACCACCCAAATTTCATCACATGGGCATGTCCTGTGAGCCTCCTGCTACGACAGGTTAATCATCTTTCATGATCGACATTTTTACATGCCAAATATGCCGTACTATGCATGCTGCAATGCTCCATATTTGCTACAAATGACCAAAGAAGTATCCATGAAGGTGTGCCAGCTTTAATGCTACTGCTTTGTTCCAGTTTTGATAAGTAATCCATTTTGATCAGTTTTCAGTTAAGGGTAGGCCAAACAGCTTAATCTTGGCCTCCCTAGGTTTCAATTTCATGTTGTAGAATATAGAGAATGAACATCTGTCCAAACAGCTTAATCTTGGCAGATTTGTAGTTAGGTAGAGAAACAAGGGTGCTCAACAGCTTAATCTGAGCCCCTGGATGAAATAAGTGTAGAAGTAGATAGGAGCACAAGCAACAAGAAAGAATGAAAAGCTGGGTATGCTAGTTCAAGTGCACCCAAACCAAAAGAAGAGAAAATGCTAGGTGAGTAGGTCGGGTAGGTAGCTTTGTGGTTGCAGAATCATGGCTTGTGATCCATTTCATATTGTCAAGTGTTATATCTATCATATCACAAGTTGAAGGCAGTTGTTCAGTTGGAGGACTTCAAGAAATGCATGTCTAACTTCCCCCTTCTTCCTTTCCCCCAAATCACTCACTAACTTCCCCCAAAGAGGTTAAGATCTGCTTGATACCTCTTAGTTTCATCATTCTCCATATCATTTGCCTTGGTGAAGGTCTGCTTCACTCAAGGAAGGTCCATACTGCTTCTATGAGTCATTTTCCCTCTTAATAGCCTAAGATTCACATACTTAGCACTTTCTTATCACTTTTCATCTTAACTACTAACTTTACTATGTAGCTCCCTATCTATTTCCCTTTCCCCTACTAAACTATGTATATAACTCCCCTATATACTTATCCCCTCCCTCTGGTTGAAAGATAACCATATACATCCGCGGGAATTGCTAAGTTTATCTGAAACTTAGCAAGAACCCTCATTACCCCCCTCAAACCATCTTCTCATGCATTTTGGACTCCCTCCAATGCACAAAGCCCTTCATCACTCCATAAAACCTCCCAAATGCTTTTTGACTCCTTCACAAAGCATAAAATTCCATTCATATGTATATAAAACCATCTTTTTGCCTTGTTTTGCCTTTTCAGAGGCATAAACCCCTTTTTGGGCCATTTAACATGCAAAAAACCATGAAAATCCCTCAAATGGCATAAAATTCTTCCTTTTTGGGCCATCGGACCCCTTCCGATGGCTCATAAACCATTTGAAATGCCAAAGGAGACCCCTCCGATTTCACCAAAGCTTCTCTTTTATCAAAAAGCCTTGCTCCGATGCAAAAAGCTCCCTTTTGATCCCGACGCCATTTTCCACAAATAATCATTGTTTATTATACGGGCCCCGCCGTATCGCTCTGCCATGTCCGCGTCCCGTCATCCGTCGGATCCGGGCCCTCCCATCCGATGGTCCTCGGTGATTTTGGACTGCCCCCGATCGTCGTGCTTTAGCGCCTGAAAAGTGTCAGAGGATGACATAGGGCCTGTGGTGCGTGTCAATTTCTCGTTGTATCGGGCGGCTTCCGACACAAACCGGGCCCGTACCGAAAATGGTCCGATAATACCGCTTACCGCTCTCCCTTTCCGCTCCACGCCATTGCCGTATCAGCATTACTTCAGCTTCCATTTCGCCTTTGTTCCGACCTGTCCGCCACGCCGCTCGTCCACGTCGACTCAATCTCAGCCGTCCATCGCCCTGCCCCCAGATCAATGGCCCTGATTTAATCGCAGCATTCCCCATGTATCGCTCCGACTGGCGGAGCCGAAATAACAATAAAGCATGGTATATTAGCATTTCGGGTCCGCAAACCAAATTCTCGTAAATCCGCCGATATGACATCGCTGATGGGCCGGACGCGATTCCAAATAAAAGGAAGGGCCTATAGCATATCGGGTCCGCGCAGTTCGACGATTGTTTATGTGCCGCCCCCCCTGGTCTGCCCCGATGCGATTTAGCACCAGCCGTTGGATCGGCCCGCGCCGAATCCAACGGCCAGGATTTAAAGGCTGCTACAGTGCCCGCCAAAAGCCAAATTTTCATTAAAATTTCATGTTTTTGACACATTTTCTGTGTTATTCGGAAATGGGTCGTTTTCAAAGGTTTTGTATGCGGCGCCAATGACCGCCCAGGTTTAAAGAAATAATGGTTTTCTCAGGCCATTCTTAGATCGCTCCAGGCCCAAATTGCCCCAAATAGCAGGCTTTCATCTCGGCAGGCTTTCAGTGACCCTTTACCCATCCAGTTCATGATGTCAAGTGTTTCTAAAGCGTTTTGAGTCGGCCAAGGGCCGACAACCACCCAGAAGCAACAAAGTGCCTCACATCAGATACTTGGGCCAAATAACAACCACTAATGAGATGATGTGACAGTTTAGAGCATTTTTAAAGCCAAGAGTATCAGGGAAGCGGCAGAGAGTATCAGTCAAAATCTTCCGAGGTAGATGAAAACAGAAGGGCCCCAGCAGATTCGGCAAAGCATCATCAAGCCGTTAAGGCTCCCCAACTTACAGTTATGGCCATGAGGCCAGCACACTACTCAAAGACCTGTCTCCACTCATTTTTGAGGCTGCTGCCTCATGCGCAGCCCTTGTTTACATGACTTGAGATGCCAGCTGCCCCAGCGCAGTTGTTTCAGATATTTTATGCAGTTATTTCCAGCATAGATTAGGTTCAAAGACAGTGATTGCAGAGATCTCTTTTGATATGGTTTCAGAGATATTTTTTGGGATATTTTCCCCCTTGACACCTGTTCAAGGGAAGTCTGTAGCTATTTTTCTTTATATACCACCCTCTGCACTGTTTTAAGGGTTGGTGGGTTGTATGACTCCTCTAGAGACTCGCTCTGTATCTGATATGATTTCTTTAATCAAAGACTGCTTAAAGCTTGGAGGATGGACTGTTTGAAGTGTTTTTAAGGTTTGAAGAGTGAACGATGGAATTCATGTGCTGCTATATGGAACAATAAGTGTTTCTCACCTCCGTTATTTCAATTTCATACATGCTCAAGTCACAGAACAAAAGATTGGTCTAGAATTTGCTTAGCTGCACTCTATGCTCAGTTTCTGTGGCTGCTTAATGTTTTCCTCTTGATTTAGGCATAAATATGAATTCCTTCATGGCTCATGTTTGATCTATTTCACATATGAATGACTGTTGTTTAAGAATTCTTAGGTGCTCCTAGATAGAGCTCATTCATCTTCCCTCTGTTAGGCTGAGTGAGAGATTCTTTGTTGCCTCTCATTCCTTAGCCCTCATTCTATCCTTTTAAACTTAAGTGTTGTTTCACGAGCAACTACCTTGCTCCTCATTCCTCTTGTGATCAAGAAAACGCACCAGCAGTCCTACTCCATGACTCCATGCCCAATGGTTTGAAACTTACCACACTATGCATTGCCTCTCTACTTGAAAACATCCTCCTTCCCACCAAACATAAACAAAACCCCTTGAACTCAATAACTAGCCTAATATCATCTTCAACAAAGCTAAATCATAAAGAGAGAGCCCTCTCTGACTGCAGGTAGGCTAGGACCTGCAGTCCAAAGATTGGTTTGTGGTTACCTCGGCCGTATCCCTTTAAGGAGCTTTAGGGACAACCTGAGTGATAACATAATGGCGACTCCACTGGGGAACATCCTCAGATAATTTCACAAATCAAGTTGGAAAGCTCCACTAGGAAAGAACCAGACCTTCAAAAGTTTCTTTCTAACCCATACATTGTTAGAAAATTCCCCAAAAACAAGCCAGAAGCTGGCTCCCAGGAAGAATTCACGCTATACAAGGTCAAATCTAGACCCAAATCCCACAGCTGCCATTGAAAATCCGAATTTGATCCAAAGAAACCTCAGGAAATTAGAACTAAAGGAGGATTTTGCTGGTTCTACTCCTGTGATAGTTCAACCAAACTGTGGCCCAACCCCTGTCAAAGTTCTATTTCGTTCAACCCCTAGTTCCCCTTGTTCATCACCCACGTCTCAAAGCACTCCTTCCACACCTCCATTCACTGCACATACTACCACTACTACTATTATCCCAGTTGTTCTAGTTGTTCCGTTTATCCCTGTTGTTCCACTTATCCCTGCCAACATGGCAAATAGATATGCACCTTTACAGCTGCCTGCTAATCCTGGAGCTATGCCTCAGGATTACCAAACTAAAATCACATATTTTGATGGCACAAGTGCCTGCACATCCCTTCAGCATATAAAGAAAATGCAGGATTACTTTGAAAGCTATGAAATTGACGATGATGGTGTGAGAATGAAGATTTTTGTCCAAAGTTTGACAGGCGATGTCAGGACTTGGTTTAGAGCACTCCCAGCTAATTCCATAGTAGACCCAGAAGCCTTATACCAGTTATTTATCAACAGATGGGAGAAAAAGAAAGACCCCTTGCACATACTAGCTGAATATGATACAATCAAAAGAGGTCCACAAGAAACAATCTTGGACTATTGTGCAAGGTTCAATAGGGTTTATAATGCTATCCCACAAAACTTAAGGCCCCCACCTGACCTTGACTTATATAAATTCCTTGATGGATTCGACCCAGATATGGCCTACCAGTTAAAAGAAAGAGCCCCTAACAGCCTTGCAGACATGCAAAACGTGGCTGTCACTGTGGAGGCAAATTTAATTGCCAAAAGAAACAGAGCTAGAACTGAGAGAAGAACCACCTTCAAGGAAGAGCCCTCAGCCTTAGATCAAAAGCTAGATGCTATTATCAATGGCATGCACAGGTTGGGAGACAGAGTAGAGAGTGTTGAGAGGAAATCATCATGGGACGGGCAACAAGCTAACACTGTCAGGGACCCGAATTTCAGGAAAATCAAAATCCAAACGCTGGTAGGTCTAGCCCAGACCATGATATAAGACCTCCTTTTCAAGAAAACTACGCAGAGGTATCCACTTCTAATGAACCCATAGAAGACACTCACATGAACTTAATGGATTTGAAGGGTGAGCAACAAATTTTTCTAACCCAAGAAGACCAAGATGACCATGAGATAAATCAATTTCAGACTAACTCTGGTGAGTCTTTTGACTTTAAACAAGGTTATGATTCAGCTATTTATGAAGTCCACAAAGAGTATAAGCTGAGGACAAGAACCATAGATGTGCCCGAAAAAGTTAAACCAAAGGAGAGAAAACAGCCCAACCAGATTAGAGGCAAGGCTATTATAACAAAAACAGCTGATATCACTGTCCCAAACCTGCACCAAGTGACTGTAGAGGACATAACAGACATACAACCTTCTGTTGATCAGCCTCTTCCACCTTCTTCCTCGAAAGAGAACTTGAACAACGTTCCAAAAATCCTTCTTAAAACTGAAAAACCGCAAGCAATCAATTCCCATAACGTTGATATACAAGAGCAAATCGCTGATAATTCAAATGAAAAAGAAAAAATTGCCGTCATCAACACCAAGACTCCATTGGAAAAGCCATTTAATTTAGAGGCAGAGATTGGAAAACTTAAAATATCCATTCCCCTCTCAGAACTTGCCAAACATGACGTGTATAGGCAACAAATTCAAAGATCACTTCAAATGCCAGAGGTCAAGGATGATGTAAATGTTTTAGATGATACCCCTGAGCTGCTGCTCGGTCCTGAAGTTAAGGGAAAATCAACATATGGATATGTTCCACCATTTTATGTCAGTTTGCACATTCATGACAAAGTCTTGCACAATGCTATGTTTGACTCAGGTGCCTCTCACAATCTTATGCCCAAAGCTATAATGGAGAAACTAAACCTTGATGTCACAAGACCCTACAAAGATCTATTCTCCTTTGACTCAAGTCAGGTCAAGTGTTTAGGCTTAATCAAAGACTTATGTGTCTCCTTAGTCCAATTTCCCAACAAGACAATCCTAATGGACGTGGTGGTTGCTGACATCCCACCAAAGTATGGCATGCTCTTGTCAAGATCTTGAGGGGCAAAACTCCAAGGATCTCTCCAATTAGACGTCTCCTATGCCACTATTTCAGTCTTTGGGCAACCAAAGAGACTGTATAGAGAAACACTGATGAAGTATGTGGTAAGTAGTGAGGAAAAGCCCCAGAATTTCCCTATCTATTCAATCCATTCTGATATGGATTCTTTTATTTTTTTAAATGATGAAACAAGTTCTCCAACTGATGATAAGCCTATGGCTTTAGTACAACAAGCGCACATCAATGAAGAATCGGTTGCACATACCCATGAGACTATTACAACAGCCAATGCAACCAGCACACAATAAAAACCTCCCGAAACACAAGACTCGGGTCTGCCCAATCCTAAAATGACTGAAACTCTTAATACTAACCACAAGCAAGAAATCACATGGTATTTAGAGTTTGACGGCTCTGTTAACAAGTTAGGAGTAGGGGCAGGAATATGGATTCACAATACACATAACAACCATGCAGAGGGTCATGCTTATAGACTGAATTTCAAATGCACCAACAACATGGCTGAGTATGAGGCACTCCTCTTAGGCCTTAAGCTGCTCAAAGATTTAGGAGCTGCCAAAGTTTCCATTCTAGGTGACTCAGACCTAGTAATCCAAAAAATGAAAGGCAAATTTGTTACCAATGATAGAAGGCTAAGAGCTTATAGGACTGCTGCCACTGCAATACTTGATACATTCACTGAATCCAAGCTTGCCAAGATTTCAAGAAATCATAACATTCATGCTCACAGCCTAGCCACTTTCGCTAGTACATGCAAGCTTCCCTTTGAGCCAAATCACCATTTCACTGCTGAAATAAAACATAGGCCTGCTGTCCCAAATAACATTAAAGACTGGCAAGTGTTCAAGGATGATGCTCAAATATACAATTTTCTTACCTTACAGCATGAATTTGCAGGGCTAAACATTGATGAGGATACTATGGAGGACCCACAACAATAAGCATTAAATGAAAATCAGCAAGCTGTAACAGCCAGACAGATCCTAAGCCCAACAGTCTTTGACAATGCAAACATCGAAGAGCTGAAAAAAATGCATTTGGAGGAAATAGATAAAACAGAGGCCGATATTATTGATCTAAAAGACAATTTTCTCCTGGTTGGCCTCACTCCGCTAGAAGACATGTTTGATGCAAATGATGTGCCCAAAAAGCCAAAAATGTAGCCTATAAACACTGCCATAGAAGAATACAACATTGGAACAGCAGAGAAGCCCAAAATGATCAAACTGTCTAAATATTTGCCTCCTGATCAAAAAGAAAAGTATGTGGATTTGTTCAAAGAATTCCAAGATGTCTTTGCTTGGTGTTATGAGGACTTGAAGTCCTATGATACCTCAGTAATCCAACACACCATTCCCTTAAAACCAAATCAAAAGCCTTTCAAACAAAAACTTAGAAGAATCAACCCCGTGCTCCTTCCCTTGGTTGAGAAGGAGGTAAAGAGGATGTATGAGGCAGGAATCATAGCACCAATCAGATTTTCTGAATGGGTGTCAAACTTAGTTCCCACAAGAAAGAAAACAAATGAGATCAGACTTTGTGTAGATCTCAGAAATCAAAATCAAGTATCCCTAAAGGACCACTATCCTTTGCCCAAAATGGATCACATTCTACAGAGAGTAGTGGGGTCATCACGAATTTCCTTGCTCGATGGCTTTTCAGGTTTCAACCAAATACTTGTTCACCCGAATGACCAAGACAAGACAACATTTACCACGCCGTGGGGAACATTCAAGTATGTTAAAATGCCTTTCGGCCTAAAGAACGCTAGTGCCACCTTTCCAAGGGAAATGGACATTGCATTCACCAAAAAAATCCATGATTTCCTAGTTGTCTACCTTGATGACTTAACCCCTTTCTCCAAATCTGATAAAGAGCACCTCAAACACCTAAGGAAAATATTCATCACATGTAGGAAATATGGCATTTCCTTGAATCCTAAGAAGTCTCTCTTTGGCCTTGAAGAAGGAAAATTACTTGGACATATCATCTCAAACGATGGTATTAGAGTTGATCCGGAAAGGATCCAAGCCATATTGCAAATCCCATATCCTAGAAATATAAAAGAATTGCAAGAATTCCTTGGGAAAATCAATTTCCTAATAAGGTTTATTCGAAACTTGGCTGAGCTAATAAGAATGCTAAACAACATGCTCAAGAAAGACACCAACGTAAAGTGGTCTCTAGAGGCCAAGCAAGCATTTGAGGATATTAAATCAGCCTTAACTCAAGCCCCAATCCTCACAAGTCCAAAATTTGATAGGGACTTTATCATATTTTCATTTGCATCTGATAATACTATAGTTGCTGTCCTTTTGCAAAAGGATGATCAAGGAACTAAAAAGCCAATTGCATTCTTCAGCCGAGACTTAAGAGATGCACCCCTGAAATACCCAATCATGGAGAAGCAAGCCTATGCCCTTGTTAAAGCAATCAAGGAATTCCGAATTTATATTTTATATTCACATGTGATTGCTTATGTGCCAAATGTTATTGTAAAAGACATATTAACCCAAGAGGGGTTAGAAGGCAAAAGAGGCAAGTGGATTGCTAACATTCTTGAGTATGACATAGAGATAAAACCAACCAAGCTGATAAAGGGACAAGGTTTAGCTAAACTGATGTCCGAAACAAACTTTCAAGCCTTAGACATCAACCAACTGGACAATGAACAGGAGCTGGCGACTCCACAGATCAGTGACACCTTTTTGCAATCCCCATGGTATGCTGATATTTGCTTTGTATTGTTAAACCTGTGTGCTCCCCCAGGATTGTCCAGGACCAAGAAGAGATTTTTAAGAATGAAGGCTTTGAAATTTTGTGTCTTAGATGGTGCATTATTTTGGAAAAATCACGAAGGTATATTGCTTAACTGCTTGATTGTGAATGAAACTAACAATGTCATGAAAGAATTCCATGCATGGAGGACATCTATACTGGAAGTCCACTGCTGATAAAATTCTAAGGGCTGGTTTCTATTAGCCCACTTTGTTTGCAGATGTCAAGAAGTTTGCCACGTCATGCCACAATTGCCAAATCTTTGAGGGCAAGAGAAAGCTTCTCCCTTTGCCTCTTAAACCCATCTCAACCGAGAAGCCTTTTCAACAATGGGGTCTTGACTTCATTGGAGAAATCCATCCCTCTTCCTCAGGCCAGCATAAGTGGATCTTAACAGCTACCGACTATTTCACTAAATGGATTGAGGCCATCCCATGTAGGCAAGCCAATGACACCACCATTATCCAATTCCTTGAGTGCAATATCCTTTCTAGATTTGGCTGCCCTGAGAAGATCATCACTGACAATGCCGCTGCTTTCAAATCCAAAAAGATGATCAATTTTTGCCATAAATTCCATATCACTTTAGGCCATTCCACAGCCTATTACCCTCAAGGTAATGGCTTAGCCGAGTCATCCAACAAAAGCCTGATCAGTATTATCAAGAAGACCTTAGAAGAAAACAAGAAGAACTGGCATAAAAAGCTCACCAATGCCCTATGGGCAGACAGACTTTCAACAAAGAGATCCATTGGAATGAGCCCTTATGAGCTAGTATATGGCATGGAAGCTAGATTTCTATCTTCTTTAGGCACTCCTGTTATCAAGCTGCTGCAGGAGGTTCAAGCTGAACCAAATGATATTCAACGAAGGATCAATCAGACCATTCATCTTCAGCAAACCAGAGAGCAGGTGTATGACAGAGCTCAAATGTTACAAGAAAGGCTAAAGAAGGCATTTGACCAGAGGGCTAAAGCTGAGGATTTCTTTATTGGCGACAAGGTTCTAAAGTGGGACTCACGAAGAGAAGACAAGGGAAAGCATGCAAAGTTTGACTTTCTGTGGAAAGGCCCATTTGTCATCAGCGCTATTCAAGGCAACAATACATATTTTCTCAAAACTCTAGATGCCTGCGCAGCTGAAGAGGGCCCTGTGAATGGCCGCATGCTGAAGCATTACCTTGATCCAGTGATCTAAGGGATACAAGGTTCTGATGTATATATTTGTATATTAATGCATGTACATATAAGGGTTTTCTTTTATGTTTTTATAAGAAATCCGATTGCTTGGAACCAAGCAGCGAAGTTATGGAGGCAGAGCAGCGCAAGTCCCCCATTTCAAAGCTCTCTCTTTGCATTGATTTTGGGAAAAGAGCGCAGTCCCGAAGAAAGGACCCAAAGGAACGTGACATTCGAAGCCTCTGTTCTTTTGAAGTGAAGTTCGAAGAGAAGCACATCAATTTTTGCCCCCGGCTATGAACTTACTTCAAAGGGTGCACAAGGCAAGTTTTGATATACTTTAAATGATCTCAATGGTAAAAGGGGTAGCCCTGTTATTTATAACAGCGGGTTCAAATAAAAATGTTGCATTCATGCTTCCAGTTCTTCAGTCAGTAGTATCAAAATAGAGGAGTTTTTGTTAGCGTTACATCTACAGCCTGTTCAAAGACAAGAAAAGAAGAGCTCCAGTTTTGTTCCCTTTTTGTGTTTATTTTACAAGGTAGTTCTCAAGCAAAAGTGTATGCAATATCAAGAACGCAGAAGAAAGCAGGCGATGCTTTATTTTTCACAGTGTTTCAGTTAAGGAGGAGTGCTGCATTCAGAAGTTAAAGTTCTAGTCATTCAGCAGTTAGCAGAGAAGAAATTTTCAATTAACAACAACTACAGAGGATCAAGGCATTCTGACTTGCTGTTCTTGGCTTGTCACAAGGAAAAGCCATCCCCAAGTGGAGCCACTGTTAGCCTCCTGCTGCGGCAGGTTAATCATCTTTCATGATCGACATTTTTACATGCCAAATATGTCGTACTATGCATGCTGCAATGCTCCATATTTGCTACAGATGACCAGAGAAGTATCCATGAAGGTGTGCCAGTTTTAATGCTACTGCTTTGTTCCAGTTTTGATAAGTAATCCATTTTGATCAGTTTTCAGTTAAGGGTAGGCCAAACAGCTTAATCTTGGCCTCCCTAGGTTTCAATTTCATGTTGTAGAATATAGAGAATGAACATCTGTCCAAACAGCTTAATCTTGGCAGATTTGTAGTTAGGTAGAGAAACAAGGGTGCTCAACAGCTTAATCTGAGCCCCTGGCTGAAATAAGTATAGAAGTAGATAGGAGCACAAGCAACAAGAAAGAATGAAAAGCTGGGTATGCTAGTTCAAGTGCACCCAAACCAAAAGAAGAGAAAATGCTAGGTGAGTAGGTCGGGTAGGTAGCTTTGTGGTTGCAGAATCATGGCTTGTGATCCATTTCATATTGTCAAGTGTTATATCTATCATATCACAAGTTGAAGGCAGTTGTTCAGTTGGAGGACTTCAAGAAATGCATGTCTAACTTCCCCCTTCTTCCTCTCCCCCAAATCACTCACTAACTTCCCCCAAAGAGGTCAAGATCTGCTTGATACCTCTTAGTTTCATCATTCTCCATATCATTTGCCTTGGTGAAGGTCTGCTTCACTCAAGGAAGGTCCATACTGCTTCTATGAGTCATTTTCCCTCTTAATAGCCTAAGATTCACATACTTAGCGCTTTCTTATCACTTTTCATGTTAACTACTAACTTTACTATGTAGCTCCCTATTTATTTCCCTTTCCCCTACTAAACTATGTATATAACTCCCTATATACTTATCCCCTCCCTCTGGTTGAAAGATAACCATATACATCCTCGGGAATTGCTAAGTTTATCTGAAACTTAGCAAGAACCCTCATTACCCCCCTCAAACCATCTTCTCATGCATTTTGGACTCCCTCCAATGCACAAAGCCCTTCATCACTCCATAAAACCTCCCAAATGCTTTTTGACTCCTTCACAAAGCATAAAATTCAATTCATATGTATACAAAGCCATCTTTTTGCCTTGTTTTGCCTTTTCAGAGGCATAAACCCCTTTTTGGGCCATTTAACATGCAAAAAACCATGAAAATCCCTCAAATGGCATAAAATTCTTCCTTTTTGGGCCATCGGACCCCTTCCGATGGCTCACAAACCATTTGAAATGCCAAAGGAGACCCCTCCGATTTCACCAAAGTTTCTCTTTTATCAAAAAGCCTTGCTCCGATGCAAAAAGATCCCTTTTGATCCCGGCGCCATTTTCCACAAATAATCATTGTTTATTATACGGGCCCCACCGTATCGCTCTGCCATGTCCGCGTCCCGTCATCCGTCAGATCCGGGCCCTCCCATCCGACGGTCCTTGGCGATTTCGGACCGCCCCCGATCGTCGTACTTTAGCGCTCGAAAAGTGTCAGAGGATGACGTAGGGCCTCTGGTGCGTGTCAATTTCTCGTTGTATCGGGCAGCTTCCGACACAAACCGGGCCCGTACCAAAAGCGGTCCGATAATACCGCTTACCGCTCTCCCTTTCTGCTCCACGCCATTGCCGTATCAGCATTACGTCAGCTTCCATTTCGCCTTTGTTCCGACCTGTTCGCCACGCCGCTCGTCCACGTCGACTCAATCTCAGCCGTCCATCGTCGGGCCCCCAGATCAATGGCCCTGATTTAATCGCAGCACTCCCCATGTATCGCTCCGACTGGTGGAGCCGAAATAGCAATAAAGCATGGTATATTAGCATTTCGGGTCCGCAAACCAAATTCTTGTAAATCCGCTGATATGACATCGTCGATGGGTTGGACGCGATTCCAAATAAAAGGAAGGGCCTATAGCATATCGGGTCCACGCAGTTCGGCTATTGTTTATGTGCCGCCCCCCCGGTCCGCCCGGATGCGATTTAGCGCCAGCCGTTGGATCGGCCCGCGTCGGATCCAACGGCCAGGATTTAAAGGCTACTACAGTTCCCGCCAAAAGCAAAATTTTCATTAAAATTTCATGTTTCTGACACATTTTCTGTGTTATTCAGAAATGGGCCGTTTTCAAAGGTTTTGTATGCGGCGCCTGCGCCTGCCCAGGTTTAAAGAAATAATGGTTTTCTCAGGCCATTCTTGTATCGCTCCAGGCCCAAATTGCCCCAAATAGCAGGCTTTCATATCGACAGGCTTTCAGTGACCCTTTACCCATCCAGTTCATGATGTTAAGTGTTGCTAAAGCATTTTGAGTCAGCCAAGGGCCGACAACCACCCAGAAGCAACAAAGCGCCTTGCAGCTGATACTTGGGCCAAATAATGACCACTAATGAGATGATGTGACAATTTAGAGCATTTTTAAAGCCATGAGTATCAGGGAAGCGGCAGAGAGTATCAGTCAAAATCTTCCGAGGTAGATGAAAACAGAAGGGCCCCAGCAGATTCGGCAAAGCATCATCAAGCCGTTAAGGCTCCCCAACTTACAGTTATGGCCATGAGGCCAGCACACTACTCAAAGACCTCTCTCCACTCATTTTTGAGGCTGCTGCCTCATGCGCAGCCCTTGTTTACATGACTTGAGATGCCAGCTGCCCCAGCGCAGCTGTTTCAGATATTTTATGCAGTTATTTCCAGCATAGATTAGGTTCAAAGACAATGATTGCAGAGATCTCTTTTGATCTGGTTTCAGAGATATTTTTTGGGATATTTTCCCCCTTGACACCTGTTCAAGGGAAGTCTGTAGCTATTTTTCTTTATATACCACCCTCTGCACTGTTTTAAGGGTTGGTTGGTTGTATGACTCCTCTAGAGACTCGCTCTGTATCTGATATGATTTCTTTAATCAAAGACTGCTTAAAGCTTGGAGGATGGATTGTTTGAAGTGTTTTTAATGGTTGAAGAGTGAATGATGGAATTCATGTGCTGCTATATGGAACAATAAGTGTTTCTCACCTCTGTTATTTCAATTTCATACATGCTCAAGTCACAGAACAAAAGATTGGTCTAGAATTTGCTTAGCTGCACTCTATGCTCAGTTTCTGTGGCTGCTTAATGTTTTCCTCTTGATTTAGGAATAAATATGAATTCCTTCATGGCTCATGTTTGATCTATTTCACATATGAATGACTGTTGTTTAAGAATTCTTAGGTGCTCCTAGATAGAGCTCATTCATCTTCCCTCTGTTAGGCTGAGTGAGAGATTCTTTGTTGCCTCTCATTCCTTAGCCCTCATTCTATCCTTTTAAACTTAAGTGTTGTTTCACGAGCATCTACCTTGCTCCTCATACCTCTCGTGACCAAGAAAACGCACCAGCAGTCCTACTCCATGACTCTATGCCCAATGGTTTGAAACTTCCCACACTATGCATTGCCTCTCTACTTGAAAACATCCTCCTTCCCACCAAACATAAAAAAACCCCTTGAACTCAATAACTAGCCTAATATCATCTTTAAAAAAGCTAAATCATAAAGAGAGAGCCCTCTCTGACTGCAGGTAGGCTAGGACCTGCAGTCCAAAGATTGGTTTGTGGTTACCTCGGCCGTATCCCTTTAAGGAGCTTTAGGGACAACCTGAGTGATAACATGTCCAACCCCGACTATGGGCCCCACCCAAACACTTATGGTTCAAAAAGTGTCACTAAAAAAAATGGCAAAAATAAGGAATCAAGGACTTTGCTATTACTGTGATGACAAATACTCCCTAGGACATAAATGTAAGGAACCATTTTTTTTTCAAATTGACACTACTGAAAATAACTCAACCGATGAAGCTCCATACACTAAAGTGACTGAGGAGGAAGAGGGTGAACCCCTAACAACCTTGGACACGGATACTACAACTACACCAGATGAGACAATTATCTCACTCTATGCCCTAGCCGACATTTCTTCTCCCAGACTCTCAAAATCTGAGGTTTTCTTGAACATTGGCGAGTAGTGGTGTTGATTGATAGTGGCAACGCGCATAACTTTGTCCATAAGAGAGTAGCAAAAGAAACTCATTGTTTTGTGAGTCATTATTGCTGATGGGGGGACCATGAAATGTGAAGGATACTGTGAAAATATTAAGCTTCAAATGGGGGATTATCATCTCAAAATCCACATGTTTTTCATTGAAATGGGAGGTCGCGACTTTATCCTTGGTGCTAAATGGATCTGCACATTGGGCGCTATCACAATGGACTTTCAGGAGTTATATTTTAGCTTTAAGAAGAACAATGACACTCATACACCACGGGGAATCTAGGTAGGTGCTCCATCAACTCGCATCGAATGGAGAAGGTTTTAAAAAATGGCCATCATGGGATAGTAGCACAATTTAATGGAATTCATACCATTGAAACCACTCCTCCTCCAATTCATCCTGATATGCAACATGTATTAGATCGCCACTAACGGGTCTTTGACAAACCTAATGACTTCCCACCCTCTAGGGGTGAACATGATCATAACATACCTTTGCTTCCGGGTACCCAACTGCCAAATGTCTACCCCTATTGATATCCTATTGCACAAAAGAAAGAAATTGAAAAAGCATCAAGTAACTACTCGAAGTTAGTGTTATTCATCCCAAAACCAACCCTTATTCATCTACGATGGTCATGGTTCTAAAGAAATATGGTGGATGGTGCATGTGTTAAAAATTTAGGGCCCTTAACAAGCTCACTATCAAGGAAAAATTTCCTATCCCAATTGTTGATGATCTTCTTAATGAACTGCATGGTGCCAAACTTTTTACCAAGCTACACCTCCACTTAAGCTATCACCAAATATAGATGAAGGAAGTTGAAATTCCCAATACAACTGATGGGCTTCTAAATTAGGCACCAATTAAGACCCATGCCTCTAAATTAAAACATAAATTAAGGCCTATGACCATCCTTCAGCATATTAAACCTCTCTTTCTGCATTATATAATTTATTTTTAACTTCAATATATTCATTAGAAAGGTTTATGAATAATTGGATATTTGTGCCTAATATTATTTATTTTTGTGGAATATTATGAGAATATTGGGAAAATTACGAAGATTTAGAGAAGGAGATAATTTAGGGACTTGTTCCCTACTACAAGAGGATCAATAATAAATAATAAATCAATAAGATATTATGGAATTATGGCACAAATTGTGGAACTCCAATGATTGAGAAAATCTAGGAATGTGTTCCACTAATCAAGGGACTAGATACACTAATCAAGGGATTTTGGTGGGGAAATCTTCCTCCATTCATGGGGAATGATTCCTAATCATTTTGTATAAGTACCAAGTTGAATTTGCCTCTAGATATAGATTTTCATTAGTGTTCTTGTGGAGAGAACTCATACTTTTACAACTCCATTGTATTTTCTTGCAGGGATGTAATTGTATTGATGAAAATAATGAAGATTGGTGTCATGTTCAACTTATAAATCTTGTTCTGCTCCATAGGTATCTGAGTTTCCTTGGGCTTGGCCATCTTAGAAGCCTCATATCCCTTTTGTATCATTTCTTTCATTCTTTTCACTTCTTATTCACATGCATCTCTAGTTTTTATTTCTTTCTATTTATGCATTTAGTATTAATGACTTCTTGTTGTAGGATTGAGTTAAATGGTTGATGTAAGTTCTTTTGCGGGATCACAAGCATTATTTTATCCTTGGAAAATATTTGGAAGTTCATAGTAATCATTGAGCTGCTTGGATTAGTCTTCTTATTCCCAAATCTAGATTGTTGGACCTCCTTTTAAGCAAAGAACTAGTAAATTTATGCTATTTTTTAGAGCATACTAACAAGCTTCAATCGAGTTGGTTCCACTTGCATTAGATAAAAAAAACATTCTAGTTCATAACAAAAATTACCCCATTTCATTTTCACTTTATTTGGTTAGGCATTCTTTAGATTTACTATCCCACTAGTTCTCGAATTTCTAGATTTTTGACTAGTAATGTTTTTTTAATTTTTTTGCATGGTTTAAAAGAGGTATTTTTCAGTGATACAACTTGAAATAGGGACCTAAGACATCCTAATTAATAACAAAAATTGTCCCATCCAATTTGGATTTGATTTTTTTGGTTATTAAACCCTCACCAATTTCATCATTTCACAAGGAAACTTCTCCAAGCTTTTTGAGCAAATCCATCCATCTCCCAACTTTGGTTTTGAGTTTTAAAGTGGTCCTAGGCACCTCCTTGCCTCATTCCATCCACCAACCATCTTCCCTTAGCTTTCTATCACCTTCAACATCCATCCTTTTGCTCTCGGTTGTATCTTGTAGGTTTTTAGTACATCCTGTAGGTTTTCCTGTAGTGCCCTGTTTTGAGGCCAAATTGAGGAAAAACCTCCAGGAAGCCACACAAGGTCACCTAAGGGTCTCCTAAGCATTCCAACCATCCACCATCATCTCCAAGCTGTTAGCACCTAAATCTGCCCTAGGCTGAAGGAAGGGAAAATTCAGGGTAACCACAAACCACGCTCAGTCTGGTAGCTAGCCCTACCAGAACAGGAGATGGCTCTCTCCGAGTCACACTCATTGAATGGATAATTGAAACAATCTGAGATGACTTACAGTGAAATAGTTATCTTAGGCTATGATCCGGATTTAAACAGGAACGCAACAAATTACAGAGATAACCATATACACAAAGATGCAGCGGAAATAATACTTCATTTCATTAATGGAAAATACTCAAATATGCTTACAACAGAAATGGAAATAAACTAGCTAGGGCGATGGTAGCTTATCTCTGAGAAGAGATGTGATGGCTACATGCCTCTGAACTGTCTTACAATGAGGCTCGGAGGCCTATTTATTGTTGAGAAACAATAGAAAACCCTTCACATTCCAAAACCTAACCCTAGAAGATGAAACGCCAAATTGTGGGCCCCGTTTTTGGGTAAGTTGGTACATCAACTTCCCGGGGTCGCGAATTGGCATACTATCTCTGTTTGACGTGCATGATAGCCGTTGGAAAGATCTCTCTGAGGACTACGACGGAAAAGGCGATTTTTATCAAAAAAATCGCTGGCGGTAGATTTCCCAAAAAACGTCGTTTAGGGCCTCAAAACGGCTCCGGAAGTTCAGGACCCGAAAAACTGCTAAAAATAGTAAGTTGTGCTACAATTAAGGAAACTGAAAATGCTGAGAAAGACAATGGTGGGGGTCCAGGTGGACTTGGCAGGTGGCCACCAATATCCACCTGGATCATTCCTCCCCCCTTAGGAAGCAATGGTCCCCATTGCGTTGAGCTCCTCCATGAGATGAGGAAACTTCTGCTGAACTTGTTCCCTGGTGAGCCACTTGCCCTGCTGAAGGAGTTGGCCTGCTTTGACAACTCGATACAGTTGGATATTCTGTTGGCGAGTGTTCTTGATCTGTGTGTCCATGATCCGATCAGTTGCAGCTTGTTCCATGCAATCTGGATTTAATTCTGTGGGTTTGAGCTGTTCTGCAATGTCGGATGTGTCTAGCAATGGTGGAAAGTATGGCCGAAGGCGGTCCACATTGAACACTGGGTGCAGGCCAAGGAATGGGGGAATGCTGAGCTCAAATGCATTGTCTCCCATAGCCTTAGTAATGGTGTAAGGACCATATCGGAGTGGTCTCAATTTCCGATAGGCTCCAGTAAGGCGTTCCTTTTGCAAATGCAACCAGACTTTGTCGCCCACCTGAAACTTGTGTGGCACCCGATGTTGATCATGTCGCTGCTTGTACTTGGCATTTGATTTCTCAAGAATGTCATGGACCTGCTGGCGAATATGTTGGATGCGCTCAATGAAGCTGGTGGCCTTATCTGTTTCGGACTGGACATGAGCTGAATTCATGTGAGTAGCTGCAAGTGGCATGGCCACATCAATGGGGCATAGTGGCTGGAATCCCAAACCCACCTGAAAAGGGCTATGGCCAGTGGAGCTGTGAAGAGCTCGGTTGTAGCTGTGCTGAACATAGGGGAGGCTCTCGTCCCATGTGCGTGGATGCTTTGAGTTATACATGCGCAGAATGTGCACAATCATCCTATTGACAACCTCTGTCTGGCCATCAGTTTGAGGATGGAAGGCTGTGGACTTCGTGAGTTTGGTGTCCAGCATTGACCAGAGACTGGACCAAAATGTGCTGAGAAACCGACTGTCCCGATCTGAGATGATAGACTGTGGGATCCCAAAGTGCACCCACACTCGTTCAAAGAAGAGTTTAGCAGTGGCTTCTGCTGTGATATTCTTCTTGCAGGCCATCATAATGGCCATCTTTGAGAACCTGTCGACGACCACAAAAACACAGTCATTTCCATGCTTAGTGGAAGGAAGGCCTGACATGTAATCCATGGAGATGGATTCCCAAGGTCGACTAGGGGTAGGCAACGGGGTATAGAGGCCTTGCTTCTTAATGGTCGGTTTGGCAATGGCACAGGCAGTACATGATCGGATGTACTTCCCAACATCCTGTCGAAGATTCGGCCAATAGAAATAATTTTGCAGTACTGCCACTGTTTTCTCGACCCCGAAATGCCCAGCAGCCCGACTGTAGTGTGCTTCCCAAATCATCTTGGCACGCTCGCTTGAAGGAACACAAAGGTGACCGAGGTGGCATAATAGGGCATCCTGGAGGTGAAAATCTGCAACCTGCCGACCCTCCAAGAGTGTCTGGTATGTGTGGCCGAATTCTGGGTCGCTTTTGTAGAGAAGTGGCCAATCAGAAGTCTCGTGCCCGCAAGAGTTGAGCACGGTGGTTAGCGCCATGATCGGTGGTCGACTGAGGCAATCTGCAACATTATTGGTGCTGCCCTTTTTATACTTGATATTCAAGTGAAACTGTTGCAGGTATGTAGACCACTTCTGATGGCGATCATTCTGCAATTTCCCTTGGGTCTGTATGAACTGCAGAGGTCGGTGGTCTGTGTGGATGACCGTTTCCTTCCCCAAAATGTAATGCTTCCATTGTCGGCAGGCCTGTACAATGGAATACATCTCTTTATCATAAGTGGGGTACTTCCGGACTGTGTCTGAAAGTGTTTCACTGTGATATGCCACTGGATGTCCATGTTGAGTAAGGACTGCCCCAATAGCATAGTCAGAGGCATCTGTCTCGACCTCAAATGGTTGTTGTAAATCTGGTAACGCGAGCACTGGTGCCGTGCAGAGGCGATCCTTCAACTCCCTGAATGCCTTCTGTTGAGATTCAGACCAAAAGAATTTTGCTTTCGCCCCGCCCTTGGTGACTTGACTCAAGGGCCAAGAAATATGAGAAAACCCCAACACAAACCTGCGGTAGAAGTTGGCAAGACCTAGAAAGCTGCGGAGCTCTGTTAGAGTGGTTGGAGAGGGCCAATCCCGAATGACTTGGACCTTGGCTGGATCGACATGCACCCCCTGTTCATCAATGATGTATCCCAGATACTGAACCTCGGTCATGCCAAAAGTGCATTTCTCCAAATTGGCACATAGCTTGTGTTGCCGCAGTGTTTGGAGAACCTGTCGGATGTGGTGGAGGTGCTCTTCCCAACTCTGGCTGAAGATCAGAATGTCATCCAAGTATACTACTACAAAGGAGTTGGTGAATGGCCGCAAGATGTCATCCATTAGCCTCATAAAGGTTGCAGGAGCATTCGTCAATCCGAAAGGCATGACCAACCATTCGAAGAGGCCCTCCTTGGATTTGAAGGCAGTCTTCCACACATCTGAGGGTTCGATTGGTACCTGGTGATATCCTGACTTCAGATCGATCTTGCTGAAATATTTCGCCCCCTTTAGTTGGTCTAGGAGGTCATCAATCCGCGGGATCGGGTACCTATTACGGACAGTGATCTTGTTCAGCGCCCGATAGTCAATACAGAGTCTCCACGTCCCATCCTTCTTCTGTACCAACACGATCGGGCTCCCACAGGGCGATGAACTCGGACGGATGTGACCTTTCTGCAGGAGCTCCTGAATCTGCCTCTTGATTTCATTGTTCTCCAGAACGGAGCGCCGATAAATTGGTCCATTGGGTAGCGGCGCACCTGGGGTCAGATCGATGGAGTGCTTGACTTGACAGTGCAGAGGAACCCCTGCCGGGGAGGTGAAGATGTCCTCGTACTCCTCCACAATCTTGTCCATCTGTAGTTGTCGTGCAGAGGGACCCCGTTTGGAGGCCGCGGCCACTGTCTTCTTCTTTCCTTGAGGGCGTATCATCAGGAAAACAAATTTCCTGGTTTTGGAAATGATCTTACTGCATTGTTTTGCAGTAATCAAAGAGATGGCGGCAGGTGGTGCTACCTCTGGTATCCTGAACAACTTATTTCCCAATGTAATAATAACAGCACGGGGCCTTGATTCATACACAGCATGTCGCTTCCACAAGTATGGTTGTCCTAGTAATACATCACAAACTTCAAGGGGAGCAATGTCACACAATACCTCATCCGTGAAGGGCTTGATGTTGTATGGAAGGCGACACTGCTGGCTCACGCGAAGATCTCGTCCTTGGTGAAGCCACCCAATGGTGTATGGTTGTGGATGTGCTGTGGTCGGTAAGCCCAACCGCTTCACGACCTCTGCCGAAATGAGGTTCTTTTGACTCCCGCTATCAACAATGAACTGTATCGGGGAGCCCTTTACCCACATCTGGGAGTGGAAGAGACGCTCCTCCTCCTCTGGATCTTCGGGTTCATTTTTCTGGATCTTTGCGGTAGCAACAGTGGCGCTGGGATCCGCATCAATGATCTGCTTCCCTTTTTCATACCCCTTATCGGGTTCTGACTCAGAGTCGGAACATGCATCTGATTCTGAAACCTTTAGCTCAGCCACCAGTGACTGCTTGGCCCGACACTCACTTGTGTTGTGAGTGGAGCTCTTATGGAACTCGCACCATTTTCCAGTGTCCTTTCTCGGCTTCGCGGCGTGTTCTTTGCTTGCAGCTTCGGCTGGTTGTCTTGGGCTGTCCCGCCTTGGCTTTGTCCTTTGTTCTGTGGTTTAGGGGCACCTTTCCCCTGCTTTGGATTCGCAGATCCAAAGTCTCGCTTCTTTTGTTTAAACTTCTGCTCGACCTTGACGGCATACCGGTATGCTGCGCCGAGCGAGGGGATGTTTAGGAATTGTATTTCTTCCTGGATGTACTTGTGCAGGCAGCCACGGTATTTGAGTATCAAATGTTGCTCCGAATCCTTGATACCCAACTTTGTGCGAAGGGTATGGAAAAGATTGGTGAACTCCGGCACGTCTTGGTCCCTTCCCTGCCGCAGCGTGGTCCACTTTATGTATTCATCCTCATAGCTTCCGACAGGGTAGTACTGCTCCTTGATGGCATCCCGGAACGAATCCCAGGTGGGTGCGGCTGAAAATAGTGAGCCAGTACTTTCATCCTTCTGCTCGCAGTAGGTTTCCCACCAGTCCTTGACGTGGGGGGCTGCTTTGAGAAGAGCAAAAACAATCTTTTCCCGACTCGAAAATTCATGAACAGAAAAATAACCCTCTAGCAGATTTAACCATTTATCTACGGCATCTGCGTCTATCTGACCCTCGAATATGGGGATTTCAAAATTAACTTGTACCTTAAAGGGTGTGGCGTTTCCAGAGTAGCTGCTGGAAGCCGATGCGTTGCTTCTGGGTAGCCGCTGAAGGATCTGGGCAAAGCTGTCCATCATCGCGTTCCGTTGTCGCTCGAGGGCTTCTTCGAGCAAGATTTTGATGGGATCTCCTGCCCCCTCGTCTTTCTTCTCGTCCGCCATGGGAGGCCGTCGGGATTTGCGAGGCTGGTCTTGCAAAGGTTCAACCAGTTCAAGCCCTAACTCCTTATATCCCGACCTTGTTGGGGACATGCAAAGAAAAACAGAGAAAAAGCAGACCGCTCTGATACCACTGATCCGGATTTAAACAGGAACGCAACAAATTACAGAGATAACCATATACACAAAGATGCAGCGGAAATAATACTTCATTTCATTAATGGAAAATACTGAAATATGCTTACAACAGAAATGGAAATAAACTAGCTAGGGCGATGGTAGCTTATCTCTGAGAAGAGATGTGATGGCTACATGCCTCTGAACTGTGTTACAATGAGGCTCGAAGGCCTATTTATTGTTGAGAAACAATGGAAAACCCTTAACATTCCAAAACCTAACCCTAGAAGATGAAACGCCAAATTGTGGGCCCCGTTTTGGGTAAATTGGTACATCAATTTCCCGGGGTCGTAACTTTGGCATACGATCTCCGTTTGACGCGCATGATAGCTCGTTAGAAAGATCTATCCGAGCACTACGACGGAAAAGGCGATTTTTATCAAAAAATCGTTGGCCCCAGATTTCCAAAAAAACGTCGTTTAGGGCCTCAAAACGGCTCCGGAAGTTCAGGACCCGAAAAACTGCTAAAAATAGTAAGTTGTGCTACAATTAAGGAAACTGAAAATGCTGAGAAAGACAATGGTGGGGGTCCAGGTGGACTTGGCAGGTGGCCACCAATATCCACCTGGATCATTCCTCCCCCCTTAGGAAGCAATGGTCCCCATTGCGTTGAGCTCCTCCATGAGATGAGGAAACTTCTGCTGAACTTGTTCCCTGGTGAGCCACTTGCCCTGCTGAAGGAGTTGGCCTGCTTTGACAACTCGATACAGTTGGATATTCTGTTGGCGAGTGTTCTTGATCTGTGTGTCCATGATCCGATCAGTTGCAGCTTGTTCCATGCAATCTGGATTTAATTCTGTGGGTTTGAGCTGTTCTGCAATGTCGGATGTGTCTAGCAATGGTGGAAAGTATGGCCGAAGGCGGTCCACATTGAACACTGGGTGCAGGCCAAGGAATGGGGGAATGCTGAGCTCAAATGCATTGTCTCCCATAGCCTTAGTAATGGTGTAAGGACCATATCGGAGTGGTCTCAATTTCCGATAGGCTCCAGTAAGGCGTTCCTTTTGCAAATGCAACCAGACTTTGTCGCCCACCTGAAACTTGTGTGGCACCCGATGTTGATCATGTCGCTGCTTGTACTTGGCATTTGATTTCTCAAGAATGTCATGGACCTGCTGGCGAATATGTTGGATGCGCTCAATGAAGCTGGTGGCCTTATCTGTTTCGGACTGGACATGAGCTGAATTCATGTGAGTAGCTGCAAGTGGCATGGCCACATCAATGGGGCATAGTGGCTGGAATCCCAAACCCACCTGAAAAGGGCTATGGCCAGTGGAGCTGTGAAGAGCTCGGTTGTAGCTGTGCTGAACATAGGGGAGGCTCTCGTCCCATGTGCGTGGATGCTTTGAGTTATACATGCGCAGAATGTGCACAATCATCCTATTGACAACCTCTGTCTGGCCATCAGTTTGAGGATGGAAGGCTGTGGACTTCGTGAGTTTGGTGTCCAGCATTGACCAGAGACTGGACCAAAATGTGCTGAGAAACCGACTGTCCCGATCTGAGATGATAGACTGTGGGATCCCAAAGTGCACCCACACTCGTTCAAAGAAGAGTTTAGCAGTGGCTTCTGCTGTGATATTCTTCTTGCAGGCCATCATAATGGCCATCTTTGAGAACCTGTCGACGACCACAAAAACACAGTCATTTCCATGCTTAGTGGAAGGAAGGCCTGACATGTAATCCATGGAGATGGATTCCCAAGGTCGACTAGGGGTAGGCAACGGGGTATAGAGGCCTTGCTTCTTAATGGTCGGTTTGGCAATGGCACAGGCAGTACATGATCGGATGTACTTCCCAACATCCTGTCGAAGATTCGGCCAATAGAAATAATTTTGCAGTACTGCCACTGTTTTCTCGACCCCGAAATGCCCAGCAGCCCGACTGTAGTGTGCTTCCCAAATCATCTTGGCACGCTCGCTTGAAGGAACACAAAGGTGACCGAGGTGGCATAATAGGGCATCCTGGAGGTGAAAATCTGCAACCTGCCGACCCTCCAAGAGTGTCTGGTATGTGTGGCCGAATTCTGGGTCGCTTTTGTAGAGAAGTGGCCAATCAGAAGTCTCGTGCCCGCAAGAGTTGAGCACGGTGGTTAGCGCCATGATCGGTGGTCGACTGAGGCAATCTGCAACATTATTGGTGCTGCCCTTTTTATACTTGATATTCAAGTGAAACTGTTGCAGGTATGTAGACCACTTCTGATGGCGATCATTCTGCAATTTCCCTTGGGTCTGTATGAACTGCAGAGGTCGGTGGTCTGTGTGGATGACCGTTTCCTTCCCCAAAATGTAATGCTTCCATTGTCGGCAGGCCTGTACAATGGAATACATCTCTTTATCATAAGTGGGGTACTTCCGGACTGTGTCTGAAAGTGTTTCACTGTGATATGCCACTGGATGTCCATGTTGAGTAAGGACTGCCCCAATAGCATAGTCAGAGGCATCTGTCTCGACCTCAAATGGTTGTTGTAAATCTGGTAACGCGAGCACTGGTGCCGTGCAGAGGCGATCCTTCAACTCCCTGAATGCCTTCTGTTGAGATTCAGACCAAAAGAATTTTGCTTTCGCCCCGCCCTTGGTGACTTGACTCAAGGGCCAAGAAATATGAGAAAACCCCAACACAAACCTGCGGTAGAAGTTGGCAAGACCTAGAAAGCTGCGGAGCTCTGTTAGAGTGGTTGGAGAGGGCCAATCCCGAATGACTTGGACCTTGGCTGGATCGACATGCACCCCCTGTTCATCAATGATGTATCCCAGATACTGAACCTCGGTCATGCCAAAAGTGCATTTCTCCAAATTGGCACATAGCTTGTGTTGCCGCAGTGTTTGGAGAACCTGTCGGATGTGGTGGAGGTGCTCTTCCCAACTCTGGCTGAAGATCAGAATGTCATCCAAGTATACTACTACAAAGGAGTTGGTGAATGGCCGCAAGATGTCATCCATTAGCCTCATAAAGGTTGCAGGAGCATTCGTCAATCCGAAAGGCATGACCAACCATTCGAAGAGGCCCTCCTTGGATTTGAAGGCAGTCTTCCACACATCTGAGGGTTCGATTGGTACCTGGTGATATCCTGACTTCAGATCGATCTTGCTGAAATATTTCGCCCCCTTTAGTTGGTCTAGGAGGTCATCAATCCGCGGGATCGGGTACCTATTACGGACAGTGATCTTGTTCAGCGCCCGATAGTCAATACAGAGTCTCCACGTCCCATCCTTCTTCTGTACCAACACGATCGGGCTCCCACAGGGCGATGAACTCGGACGGATGTGACCTTTCTGCAGGAGCTCCTGAATCTGCCTCTTGATTTCATTGTTCTCCAGAACGGAGCGCCGATAAATTGGTCCATTGGGTAGCGGCGCACCTGGGGTCAGATCGATGGAGTGCTTGACTTGACAGTGCAGAGGAACCCCTGCCGGGGAGGTGAAGATGTCCTCGTACTCCTCCACAATCTTGTCCATCTGTAGTTGTCGTGCAGAGGGACCCCGTTTGGAGGCCGCGGCCACTGTCTTCTTCTTTCCTTGAGGGCGTATCATCAGGAAAACAAATTTCCTGGTTTTGGAAATGATCTTACTGCATTGTTTTGCAGTAATCAAAGAGATGGCGGCAGGTGGTGCTACCTCTGGTATCCTGAACAACTTATTTCCCAATGTAATAATAACAGCACGGGGCCTTGATTCATACACAGCATGTCGCTTCCACAAGTATGGTTGTCCTAGTAATACATCACAAACTTCAAGGGGAGCAATGTCACACAATACCTCATCCGTGAAGGGCTTGATGTTGTATGGAAGGCGACACTGCTGGCTCACGCGAAGATCTCGTCCTTGGTGAAGCCACCCAATGGTGTATGGTTGTGGATGTGCTGTGGTCGGTAAGCCCAACCGCTTCACGACCTCTGCCGAAATGAGGTTCTTTTGACTCCCGCTATCAACAATGAACTGTATCGGGGAGCCCTTTACCCACATCTGGGAGTGGAAGAGACGCTCCTCCTCCTCTGGATCTTCGGGTTCATTTTTCTGGATCTTTGCGGTAGCAACAGTGGCGCTGGGATCCGCATCAATGATCTGCTTCCCTTTTTCATACCCCTTATCGGGTTCTGACTCAGAGTCGGAACATGCATCTGATTCTGAAACCTTTAGCTCAGCCACCAGTGACTGCTTGGCCCGACACTCACTTGTGTTGTGAGTGGAGCTCTTATGGAACTCGCACCATTTTCCAGTGTCCTTTCTCGGCTTCGCGGCGCTGTTCTTTGCTTGCAGCTTCGGCTGGTTGTCTTGGGCTGTCCCGCCTTGGCTTTGTCCTTTGTTCTGTGGTTTAGGGGCACCTTTCCCCTGCTTTGGATTCGCAGATCCAAAGTCTCGCTTCTTTTGTTTAAACTTCTGCTCGACCTTGACGGCATACCGGTATGCTGCGCCGAGCGAGGGGATGTTTAGGAATTGTATTTCTTCCTGGATGTACTTGTGCAGGCAGCCACGGTATTTGAGTATCAAATGTTGCTCCGAATCCTTGATACCCAACTTTGTGCGAAGGGTATGGAAAAGATTGGTGAACTCCGGCACGTCTTGGTCCCTTCCCTGCCGCAGCGTGGTCCACTTTATGTATTCATCCTCATAGCTTCCGACAGGGTAGTACTGCTCCTTGATGGCATCCCGGAACGAATCCCAGGTGGGTGCGGCTGAAAATAGTGAGCCAGTACTTTCATCCTTCTGCTCGCAGTAGGTTTCCCACCAGTCCTTGACGTGGGGGGCTGCTTTGAGAAGAGCAAAAACAATCTTTTCCCGACTCGAAAATTCATGAACAGAAAAATAACCCTCTAGCAGATTTAACCATTTATCTACGGCATCTGCGTCTATCTGACCCTCGAATATGGGGATTTCAAAATTAACTTGTACCTTAAAGGGTGTGGCGTTTCCAGAGTAGCTGCTGGAAGCCGATGCGTTGCTTCTGGGTAGCCGCTGAAGGATCTGGGCAAAGCTGTCCATCATCGCGTTCCGTTGTCGCTCGAGGGCTTCTTCGAGCAAGATTTTGATGGGATCTCCTGCCCCCTCGTCTTTCTTCTCGTCCGCCATGGGAGGCCGTCGGGATTTGCGAGGCTGGTCTTGCAAAGGTTCAACCAGTTCAAGCCCTAACTCCTTATATCCCGACCTTGTTGGGGACATGCAAAGAAAAACAGAGAAAAAGCAGACCGCTCTGATACCACTGATCCGGATTTAAACAGGAACGCAACAAATTACAGAGATAACCATATACACAAAGATGCAGCGGAAATAATACTTCATTTCATTAATGGAAAATACTGAAATATGCTTACAACAGAAATGGAAATAAACTAGCTAGGGCGATGGTAGCTTATCTCTGAGAAGAGATGTGATGGCTACATGCCTCTGAACTGTCTTACAATGAGGCTCGAAGGCCTATTTATTGTTGAGAAACAATAGAAAACCCTTCACATTCCAAAACCTAACCCTAGAAGATGAAACGCCAAATTGTGGGCCCCGTTTTTGGGTAAGTTGGTACATCAACTTCCCGGGGTCGCGAATTGGCATACTATCTCCGTTTGACGTGCATGATAGCCCGTTGGAAAGATCTCTCCGAGGACTACGACGGAAAAGACGTTTTTTATCAAAAAAATCACTGGCAGTAGATTTCCCAAAAAATGTCGTTTAGGGCCTCAAAACGGCTCCGGAAGTTCAGGACCCGAAAAACTGCTAAAAATAGTAAGTTGTGCTACAATTAAGGAAACTGAAAATGCTGAGAAAGACAATGGTGGGGGTCCAGGTGGACTTGGCAGGTGGCCACCAATATCCACCTGGATCAGGCTAGTAAGTGAATATGGATACAAGAAACAAATTTTATGAATGACTGAGCTTCTGGGATGTTATGGGACCAACAGACAGCAATGAACAGAGAATTTAATACAAAGGCATAGATTACTCCGTGAGGAAAGACAGGCAGAAAGCGTAGCAATTTAGTTCGAAATAACGTGGAATGGAGAGATTTCTTAGGAGAGTGAAAAGGGCATAAGTACATGAATCCTTTTCAATAGAAGAAGAACACTGAACATGAAATTTTCCCACAGGCAGAGCAATAAAATTGAATTCTACCTTATCTAACTCAGAAAATTTCACTGGAAATGAATATGAATTGAACTATGAACATTAAAAAATACATATGAAACATAAAATACACATTTTCTACACTCACAACCACATGAATCTCATGAAATAGAGCCGCTGCCTTTCATTAATCCTCTGTCAAAATATACAATGAAGAACTGTGTTTCTCTCCCACAGTCTCCCAGAAATTACAAGCCAACCAGCCCTTTGCAAATAGTTTGCATACAATATATAGAATGTGCCATGAAGAGATAGAACGCCCAGGGGTTGGGGAGTTACTCGAATCATTACAAAATGGAAGTGGAAAGCCAACCATTAGCTACAGGTGCAGCGTTACAAACATGACAAATGGCTTGGGTGACCGTTTGCCTTCCTTTGCCACTTGGATAGAAGCCAATCTGGAGTGAAAAAAATTTAAATGCTACCTAAGGTGCCAAAAAACTAAAATTTAGATGAACGGGCCCACTTGGAGAAGTCACGAATCGAAATTTCGCGAAACGGAGGTAAAATTGGGCTTTTTTCCTGTATGCGCCGTGCCATTTTCTGTGTGCGCTGCGCCACTTTGGAGCTTGTTTTGAGGCACTTTCAGGAGTCCAAAATGTGCCCAAGTGTGCTTGTTGGAAATCATGTCCTGTCTACTTTCTAAACCAAGTGGAATTTCTGAATTTGGTGCTCATTTTCCCCTCCAAATCTTCATTCTCCCAAGACTGCTTCCTGTGTGTCAAAATAGGGGTAGAGAGGTCATTTTTTGGGTGTTTTTGACCTCCTGGAGACTCAGATCTTGCCCAAATTTCTTGTCCAAGCACCAGTAGTTGTGATTTTTCATGCTGAATCTAAAAATGCAAACCATTCTTCATTTGGAGCTCCCAATTTTTAGCGCCGCGCGCACAGGGAGAAAAAACCTGTGCTTTGCCCAAAAATTTGTCATGTGACCAAAATTTCCTCAAAGTTATTAAAGTTTGAGCCGGAGGTCCTTTATGAAGTGCTATGCTATGCCAAGGAAGCTTCAGCCAAGATTTGAAGCCGATCTTGCTCTTTTGCCTCTTTTTCCTCTTTTGTTACTTTGCTCAATTTTGCCTTCAAGCTCTTTATCTTGGCCTTTGCACTCATATTTCGTGCCTTGTAGTGGAAAGCCATGTGTCTCAGTAAGGCATGGTCCTTGTTGGCCTTGTCTAGTAGCCTCTCCAAGTGCATGTTAACTCTCTCGAGATTGGCCTCCCGGTCCTCATTGATCTCTTGCTCCAATGACGTGAGCTCAACTCTTCTCCTTTGTGCAGCTTGGCGATGCTCACGAATGTTTTGTAGCTCCATGATCACTCGTTGATCCTCAAGCTGTTTGTTCCTCTGCTCCAGATATTTCATGTTCCATTTGGCTCTTTCTAAATCAAGGGACAAGGCTTCAATCTCTGATTGCTGCTCCTGGATGATCTCTCTAAGCTCTGCATTTGTCGGTTCTGTATCTGTCTCATCATCATGAAGGAGAACGAATTCGGTCTCTCGTTCACCTGATGGCTCATCTAAAGGCCCCTCATCATGCATTGGCTCCTTACCTCTGTCATGTTCTTGTGTTGTCGATGCCGGAAGCGAGGCCCCTTCCACCCTGGGTGGAGATAACACTCGCTTTGCTGCTGCAAACAAATGTCTACTGCCTCTCTGATAGGTGATGAATACTGGCATAGTAGCAGCCTCATGGCACTCATACTGGTGAGAAGGACCACCTATCTCATGCTCTGCCTCTGATACTACCTGTGGAGTGCTGAAGAAGTCACGGGAGATGAAGTCCTTCCAAGCAATGCCCTGCAATCCCAACTGATGATCCACCAAAATAAGGATAAGAGCAAAGTGATAAACACTATTAAGTTGTTGCTGAGGGGTCTTATGCTGCATGAAATTGTTCATCCTCTCTATGTTCCTGCAAATGAAAAATGGGAGGTTCATCATCTGCAAGCTGGTAAAGTGCATGAGCAACCTCATGTGATAGGCATATAGGCGAGAGAACCTCCCCTCACAACTGAAGTACTTCATGATCAATTTCATGAGTGGAGCATACTCATCTTTCAAATATATGAATGGGAAGACTCTTGTGAGTTGCCTCAAACAACTGGTCTTAATGTAAGGCTCATAGTATTGCCTATCCACCTTCTTCTTCTTATGCCACTGTTCTCCAACATTTGGTATGCCTGTTGCCATTGAGATAGTTTCGGGTGTCAATGTGAAGGTGACCTCGGCCAAGATAGACTGAACTCCATGTAGATGAAGCAAAAAAACACGGGCCAACTCATGATGAATTCTAACATTAGCCACCCTTTGACAAAATTCAAAACATGCTAGGTGCTGGAAACATGACATAGAAAGAGGGCATGCCTACAATTCAGTGAGAGTGTTTGGCTCATCCCTAACATGTTTTCCACTCTTGTGATGTCTCCTGGGAGCCTATTCTTCCGGGGATGTATCACTTTGAGTCTCCACCTCATACTTTGATGAACCCTCAGATGCCATGACTGCTGTTTATCTACTACGCTTGGGCTGCCCTTTGATGATGGTGAAGCTGGGTGTTGTTGTTGTGATATCTGCCACCAAGGGGAACAATGAAACAAAGGGAGTATTAGGAGGGGAGTAATGTGATGGGAATAGGGGTTATGGGGAGAAATTTGTTTAGGGATATGTAGGGGGTTTGGGTATTTGATAGGGTAGGTTTTTTGGGGTTTTAATGAGGTAGGGTTGGTGTTTGTATTGACCAAATAGTGGAGGGATAAGGAATATGAGTTTGGTAGTATTTTAGGGTAGTGGTAATAGGAAACAATAGCATAGGGGGATAAGGAAAAATGGTAAGGAAGGAAAATGGAACCTTGGCATCAACACCACACTTATACAACCCTACCAACAATGACTTTTTGATATTTTCTTGTGGTTGATTTTATGAGTTTTTGTTGCATTCAATCATAGGCATAAAACCACCATATCATTTATGAACTTTGATAAACAAGTGATGTTACAGAGCCTACCTTGCAATTTGGTGGGCTTCACAAAATATTTGAGGAAGTTTGGCAAGGTTCTGAGCGCTTTGTCTGTGTGTGCCGTGTGCAAAACCCAGTGCGTCGTGCCCTGGGTGTGCGCCGTGCCAGTTAGAAAAATACACTGTGGGCCGGCTCTGTGTGTGCCACGCCCTCTGTGTGCGCCGCGCCCCTGTCTATATGCGCCGCGCCCTGAAATCGCCTCCAATCTTGCTCTAAAACGCACGATGCACACTCAAACAGTTTGAAATGTTTCCCCAAGCACTTGGTTTGCACAATGACTTCGATTTTGGTGGAAAATTATATTTAAAGACTTGAAAGTCATGGGTTAAATCTTTGCTTTTCAAAAACCCATTTTTCTAATGTTATGTTTTGACACTTTTTCCCTGATTTAAAGCAACACTGATTTTCACTTTCCCTTTGAAATTTTAGCTCAAATGATGAAATTTTCGGCACTCTTTGCAGGGATTGCATGATAGGGCATTTGGCCACGGAAACCATGATTGCACCTGAAGAAATCAACTGAAGACTTTTTTGGAAATTTTATCACCAATGACATTGTTTGAATTTTCCTCAAAACAGAGTTTTGAAGAACAATCGTAGTTTATTAGTATGACGATGAAAGTCTCTGAATCATTACTTTGTAAGGGCATCACTCTGGCTTGCATGGCTTTACTGGACATATTTAAAGACAAAATTGATTAATCCCTAGACCTAATGATAAAAAATGACTTTTGTCCATTAAAGGACTAGACCTTGGCTGTCATGGACTTTGGTGATCATTGACAAAAGACCAAAGCCAGAAGGAGCCAGACATGAGGGGAAATGACTAGCATGACCTTTTTCGTTAGATTATGGCATGCCCCTAGCGGAATGCAGCTGAGTGAATGGAGTAGGACACCTAAAAATGAAATGCATAAAGAGTTTTGATCTCTGATGGAGGATTGACCAGACCGACTCTAACACAAGCCACCTACCACATCACCAAAAGGTATTATCTTTCACACACACATGAAAAAAGACAAAAAGAAAAACAAATTTATTTTATTCATTTACATGCACAGCAGTAGAAGGTTTTATGGTTTGAATATGCATGCTTAGGACAGTAGGATTGTATACATGTTAAATTCGAATTATTTTGAAGCAAAACCTCTTAGCAGTTAGTTAGAAAATGGTGTGTTTTAGTATTTGATTTGAGTCTCTTTCCTTGTAGTTTATTTCTCTCAATAGGTTAAGGTTCCATTTTAGACATTTCATTTTCTGCAATTAGTTTAGGATTTGACTTCAGTACATGCACTTCGTTACATCATGATAGAAAAGGAAGGACACATTGTATGTTGCACATATAATGCCGATACCTCTTAAGTTTGTATGAACCCTAGATTGATAATTAAAGCCGGTAGCCTTGGGAGTTCCAATATTCTTGTTGCAATACCGAGGCTCATCACTTTTTGGTGCCGTTGTTGGGGAGGTGTCAAAGTATGCATTTTTTTCTTCCCTAGTTGATTCATTTCTTTTTACTTTATGAAAAAACCAAAAATAATTGCGTTAGGCATATTTCATTTTAAAAATAGAAAAATGCATTACATTAGTGTTTTCATTCAATCATAAAAACAAAATAAAACCTCCAACACCAACCCACACCCCCATCTGATCACATGGTGTAGTAAGAGCCACATCATCATTCACTTTTGCAGGTAGAAGAAGAAGATGGCAAAGAATGTAGAAGAAATGGATGGAGATTATGACAATGAGGAAGATCCTCTCAGATTTTTGCCATTCAAGATACTGATGGTAGTGTGCACATGAAGAACATCCCTCCATATTTTCTTCCAAAATTTCATGGTCTAAGGTCAGAGGATTCAGAAACCTTTCTCTTGGAATTTGAAATTGTTTGTAGATCTTATGGTTACTTATCAAAAACTCAAAAACTAAGATTATTTTCGGCAACATTGAAGGATAGAGTTCTTAAATGGTTCATGAGTTTAGGGACTAATTCAATAAGATCAAGGAATGATATGCAAAAGATATTTCTAGAAAAATATAAAGATCATGATCTTAAATAAGATATATTTAGAATGAATCAAAGAGAAGATGAGAGTCTAGAGGATCTAATAGAGAGGTTCATGTATAATGTTAATAGGGGAAAACTACATCATTTGGGATCCGACACACTAAAAACCCTCTTACTTACAACAATTAGCGATGAATGGATTGATCTCCTTAATCTCATGAGTAGAGCTAATATATCTCAATTATCATTTGAGGAAATTTGTGAAACATGCAAACACATATCAAGAGGAAAAGCAAGAGTAGGTAAATCAACATTAAGATTGGTAAGTCAAGCTAAACTTGGAAATTTGTTTGATGATTTTAAAACAGAAATTATTAGCAATCTAACAAAACAAGTAGAAATGTTAAGAATGCAAGATGAAGGAAAAGAAAATGTTGATATTTGTGTTGCAAAATCACATGATGTTAAACATTGTCCATCATTACTAAGGATGAAGGAAGTTCACCAAGAGGAAAATGGAGCAAGTCAATTGACAATGCAACAATGTTTTGTAGCTCTAAGAGGTCCATGGCAACCTATTCAACCTCATATGATGCAAGAGCCTAATTCACAATTTCAAGCTTATGCACATCCACATCAAAGTAATTGGAACACACCCTTTCCTTGGCAACATTGGCCATCTCAACCCCAAAACCGATCTTGGCAACAAGGTTGGCAAGGAACTTATGGGAGCCATCCACAATATCCTCAGTATTTTCCTCAATATCCTCCATACCCAACTCCATGTTATCCTTACCATTCACCTCCACCACAACCATAACCCCAACCACATCCATTTCAAATATCCACTCCCACTCAACTACGTGTACTACCATTTCCAAACCCACACATTGAAGTAGCTCAGCCCACTTACAATGCTGAGGTACAACACTTCCAAACATCTCCTCTTGAGCTCAATGGTATTCACCATAGTTCAGGAAGAGTATTGCGAAAAATAGATTATCTTGATATCATTGAAGGACCACATCCAGAAGAAGAAGATTCAAATGGGAAGACCACAGAATCATGGGCTGCACTTCATGAAGAGAAGACATCAAAATTAGAGATCGAGAGAGCTCCCTCATGGTTACCATCAATTCCTCCATGTATTCAAGAGAAAAATCAACAAAAATATGAAGATTTGAAGGTCTTGGTGGAAGAAGACATGAAGAATGATCCAGATAAGCAATCAAACCAAGGACATGAAAGTTATATTGAGATTTGGTTCCAGACAGTCACTAAGTTGCAACAATGCTCTCTTCTTCAATTTCACTTGATATCATCAAAGTCAAAGAATTTGATCACTCAAATCCAGGTACATGTCAAAGCATACATTTCAAGCCTTTGCATCATTTTTTCTATCATCTCAATGTGCACATGGATCCATTGGAAGTATTCTTATACTTAAAAGTGATTTTTCTTTTCAAGTAGGGTAAGGTAGAAAAAAAAGAAAAATAAGAGAAAAAAATAAAAATTTCAGGTGAAAACCTCCTTTGAGGTGCCTTAGATTGGCTCATTGATTGAAAACCTCCATGAGGTGGTCAATGGGTTGGGGAAAAAAGAAGAGAAAAAAGAAAATATCCTAGGTGAAAACCTCCTTTGAGGCACCTAGGTAGACCTACTAGTTGAAAACCTCATTGAGGCAGCTAGTAGGCCTAGAAGAAAAAAAAGAAAAAAAAGAAGAGAAATCCCTACTCCATGCATCTCTTTGATGAATGCATGTACTCTCCAACATCTGCCAGCAACAAGAATAAGTTGGTACCAAAAGGAAAATTGGTCAAGCCTAGTCAAAAGAAGTCAAATTTTGACTTTCTTATACTTGCTCAAATGCTCCAACAAGGCCAAGGCCATGCTAATCCATCACCCTCATCTATTTTCACCATCCACCCATCATTCTCAAGCTTCTATCATTCATTTTGCTTGTTTTCCTAAAAAACTACAGGATGCTCTATTTTACTATAGGATACAAAAATACATAGAGAAAAAATTTGGTTTTTCCATAACTTGAAAATCCTGCATCCATTTTCCAAGTTGTTTCAAGGGGAGATGCATATGGATGATGGTGACATGCTCAAGAAATTTCAGCAAATTCCAGTGCACAATTTTTGATAAATCATCCTCCATCGCCTATAACCATTTTTGCAGTTTATCGATATCTGTGCATCCATCTAAAACACAGTTTCATGGGGAGATGCATATGGATGATGGTAAAAGTCCCAAGCAATTTCAACAAATTCCAGTGCATGGTTTCTAAGAAATCGGCCTCCATCACCTTTAGCCATTTTTAGTTTTTCTTGAGATCCATGCATCCATTTACCGTTTTTGTTTATGGGGAGGTGTATAATGAGGATGGAAACGTGCTCAGAAAGTTTCAGTTCAATCTATTCTACCATTTGGGAGATATGGAAAAAACATGTCACTGTCCTCAAAACATATAGGATTCCCGGGGATCCTACAGGGTACAGAACAACACTTACAGGATTGGAAGTGAGTAGTTTTCAAAGCGAAAAACAGAGGTTGGCTTCATCAAGCAGTGATAAGGAGTAAGAATTTATCAACACCCTTTTATACTAGAGATATTCCCAAGGCACAATTGGATGGGTTTCTTTGAAAAATTGAGGGGATATGATGATGAAGTAGCCAGATATTTGTAGTCGGCTTCAGCATGGAGATCCAGAGGTCAAAGAAGCTCCTCCAGAGCTTATTAGTAGCATCAGGATCATCAACATCACCATCCAACACCTGCACATCAACGTCAATTCAACAACATCATGCAGGTCTCTCCATCAACCATTATGTAGGTACATGTATGCAATACTCTTGACCTCTTCTCTTGAGCATATTATAGTTAGAAATTGATTGTCAATGCATGAGAGATGAGGTTTTATAAGCTAAGGATGGGTCAGTAATCTCAACTGCCTTCAACTAGTTAATTGCAACTCACTTCTTGACTCATTCAATGTTGAAAAGTCAAATTATGAAGGGTGATGATTTCAAGGAATGAGGACAACAGTTAGAAGAAGAAATTTTGCAAAGGCAAAGTCACCACAACACTCCAAGCCCTCCATACACTTCATATTAACTATTCATTCATCATTCATCCATCCCATTTCATTCTTGAAAAAAAAACAGAGCATCCTCTCAATTTTCACAAACCTACACTACTCCCTTTGAGCCCTAGCATCATCATCCAATCCCTCTTCATCATTTCACTCCCATATAGTTAGAATACCTTGAAAGAGGAGGAATGACTACTACAGGAAGGCAGAATGTTGCTACAAAAAGGAATAAATGAATAAATTATGCTAAAGCCCAAGATGGCAAAGCTTAAGAGAGACCTAATCAAAACAGAAAACTCCAAGGCCATTAGGCAATCATCTAGGCCACAAGAGAGAAGAAGAAGGCAACAAAAGGAAATGAGGCATTCACCATGAAAACAGAACTCAAACTGCAGTGATAAAAAGAGGGTTTCCAAGAGGTCTCTAATCTCTTTCTAACTTTTGTCTAGGGCCTAAAAGATGTTATAAAAATGGGAGAAAGACATGGAAGTCAAGTAAGGGTCTGCCCTAATCTTAGACTACCAGTTATGCTAAAAAAGGGTATCCTATAGTTTTAACAGTGTTTCCTCTAGGTTTCCTATAGTTTTGACAGGAATTACTATAGGATGCCCTAGTTCTCATCTAAATGCATTTTGAAGGTTTTAGAGGTGTCCAAATGGCAGAGCAAAGTAGCATAAGGTTGATAAGGGTGTGGAAGACCTTGCCAAACTGAAAGATATTCAAGAACCCATCTTGAATAAGGAGAAGAAAGAAAGGTAATGGTCTCAAGAAACAATGATTTTTCTTTGCAGAAATATGTTTTTGGGCTTGTCCTTGCAGAACTCGCTGCCAATATTTTTAATGCACAAGAGAGAGGCCACCAGGGCCATGGACATTGAGGTCACTAATTTGCTCAGAGGATGAGCAACACTTTTAGCAGGGGGTATGATGGGCCTCTAAATTTGACATAACTTAAGGCCCATGCCTCTAAATTAAAACATAAATTAAGGCCTATGACCATCCTTTAGCAAATTAAATCTCTATTTCTGCATTAGATAATTTATTTTTAACTTTAGTATATTCATTAGGAAGGTTTATGAATAATTGGATATTTGTGCCTAATATTATTTATTTTTTTGGAATATTATGAGAATATTGGGTAGATTATGAAGATTTGGAGGAGGAGATAATTTAGGGACTTGTTCCCTACTACAGAAGGATCAATAATAAATAATAAATCAACAAGATATTATGGAATTATGGCACAAATTGTGGAACTCCAATAATTGAGAAAATCTAGGAATGTGTTCCACTAATCAAGTGACCAGATCCACTAATCAAGGGATTTTGGTGGGGAAAGATTCCTCCATTCATGGGGAATGATTCCTAATCATTTTGTATAAGTATTAAGTCGAATTTTCCTCTAGATATAGATTTTCATTAGTGTTCTTGTGGAGAGAACTCATATTTTTGTAGCTCCATTTTATTTTCTTGCAGGGATGTAATTGTATTGATGAAAATAATGAAGGTTGATGTCATGTTCAACTTCTAAATATTGTTCTCCTCCATAGGCCTATGATTTTCCTTGGGCTTGGCTATCCCAGGAGCCTCAGAGCCCTTTTGTATAATTTTCGTTCCTTCTTTTCACTTCTTATTCACATGCATCTCTAGTTTTTATTTATTTCTATTTCTACATTTAGTATTAATGATTTCTTGTTGTAGGATGAGTTAAATGGTTGATGTAAGTTCTTTGTAGGACCACAAGAATTATTTCATCCTTGGAAAAGCTTTGGAAGTTCATAGTAATCATTGAGTTGCTTGGACTAGTCTTCTTATTTCCAAATCTAGATTGTTGGACCTCCTTTTTAACAAAGAACAGTAAATTTATGCTATTTTTTAGAGAATGCTAACAAGCTTCAATTGAGTTGGTTCCACTTGAATTATATAAAAAAAACATTCTAGTTCATAACAAAAATTACCCCATTGCATTTGCACTTGATTTGGTTTGGTATTTTTTAGATTTACTAGCTCACTAGTTCTCGAATTTCTAGATTTTCGAATAGTAATGTTTTGCTATTTTTTTTGCATGGGTTAACAGAGGTATTTTTCAGTGATTCCACTTGGAATGGGGACCTAATACATCCTTGTTAATAAAAAATGTTTCCCATGAAATTTGGATTTGATTTGCTTTGTCATTAAACCCTGACTAATTTCATCATTTCACAAGGAAACTTCTCCAAGCTTTTTGAGCAAATCCATCCATCTCCCAACTTTGGTTTTGAGTTCTGAAGTGGTCCTAGGCACTCCCTTGCCTCATTCCACCCACCAACCACCTTCCTTAATCTTTCCATCACCTTCATAATCCATCCTTTTGCTCTTGGTTGTATCCTATAGGTTTTTAGGGGATCATGTAGGTTTTTAGTACATCCTGTAGGTTTTCTTGTAGTGGCCTATTTTGAGGCCGAATTGAGGGAAAACCTCCAGGAAGCCACAAAAGATCACCTGAGGGTCTCCCAAGCCTTCCAACCATCTATCATCATCTCCAAACCACCTGCCACATCACCAAAAGAGATTAGCTTTCACACTCTCACATGAAAAAAGACAAAAAGGAAAACAAATTTATTTTATTCATTTACATGCACATCAGTAGAAGGTTTGATGGTTTGAATCTGCATGCTTAGGACAGTAGGATTGCATACATGTTAACTTAGCATTATTTTGAAGCAAATCCTCTTAGCAGCTAGTTAGAAAATGGTGTGTTTTAGCATTTGATTTCAGTCTCTTTCCTTGTACTTTCTTTCTCTCAATAGGTTAAGGTTGTATTTCAAACATTTAATTTTTTGCAATTAGTTTAGGATTTGAATTCAGTACATGCACTCTGTTACATCATGATAGAAAAGGAAGAACACATTGTATGTTGCACATATAGTGCCGATACCTCTTAAGTTTGTATGAACCTCGGGTTGTTAATTAAAGTTGGTAGCCTTGGGAGTTGCATCATTCTTGTTGCAATACCGAGGGTCATCAACAACCTTCCAAACTCATGAAAGATATTATGAATTACCAGTCATGCCATTTGGTCTCTGTAATTCCCTATCCACTTTTCAGAGCCTCATGAATCACCTTCTGAAACCATATCTTAGAAAATTTATCTAGGTTTTTTTTATGACATTCTCATCTACAACATAACATGGGACACTCACCTTCAACATGTGGACCAGGTATTGTAACTGCTCCAAGCTCATAAAATATTTTTCAAATTATCCAAGTGTTCCTTTGTCATGGAAGAAGTAGAGTATTTGGGACACAATGTGGGTTGTGAAGGAGTGAGGGTTGATCCAAAAAAAATTCAGGAAATGCAAGATTGGCCCCAACCAAAAACCTTGAGGAGTTTGAGGGGATTCTTGGGTCTCACGAGATGCTATCACAAATTTTTCCACAATTATGGATGCATTTCCCAACCTCTCACTAATATTCTCAAGAAAAAATCATTTCTTTGGACTGGCGCAACTCAAGATTCCTTTTTGGCTCTCAAACAGGCCATGTGATCCACCCCAATATTGACCCTACCAAAATTTACAAAACCTTTTGTGATTGAATTGATGCTTCAAGAACAAGAATTGGCACAGTATTAATGTAGGTAGGTAGAGCATTCGCTTTCACAAGTCAACAACTTAGTGGCAAGCATCTAAGTTAATTTGCATATGAGAAATAAATGATGGTCATCTTACATGCATTCGACACTTGGTGAACATACTTATTGGGGTGTCGTTTCCAAATCCTCACTGACTATAATAGCCTAAAATATTTCCTTGAGTAACATCTATTGTCGCCACAACAAAATAAATGACTCACAAAAATATTGGGATATGATTATGAGATAATTTACAAGAAGGGGTGTGAAAATGTAGTGGTCCGTGTCTTATCATGCCATTTTGTGGATGAGGGCACCCTTTTATGCCTCTCTCTACCCATATAAGATTGGATTGGAGAAGACAATCATGAATGGTTCTTCCACCCCTCTCTATCCCAACTCATTAATAGATTAAGAGTAGATCAAACTTCCTTAGAGGACTACTCTTGGAAGGATGAGGTCCTTCGCTATAAGGATTGGGTAGTGCTATCCCTGACCTCCACCCTAAAATCCCACATATTAGAAGAGGTGCACTCCTCTTTGGTCACATGACATTCAATCTTTCAGAAGAATTATGCAGAAGCACATTGCTCTTTCTTTTGGACCAGCATGAAAAATGAAAATTTTCTTTTGTAGACGAATGCTATGTATGCCAGTGCAAGAAAGGGGAAACGATCAAGTTACCAGGAACCTTGCAACCCTTGTGACTCCCTGCTTCTATCTAAACAAATGTTTCCATGGATTTCATTACAGGTCTCCCAAAGTTAGGAAAAAAATCAGTCATCATGGTGGTTGTTGACAAACTCTCCAAATATGCTCATTTTTGTGTGCTACCACACCCATTTTCCCCAATATTGGTGGCTCAAGTTTTCATGGACAAAATATTCAAACTGCATGGCATGCTGACTTCCATTGTGTCTAATCGAGACCCCACTTTCACTAGCAAATTTTGGCAAGAAATTTTCAAGCTACAGGGCACACAAATCCAAATGAGTACAACTTATCATGCCGAAATCGATGGTCAAACAAAAGCATTCAACCAATGTTTGACGACCTATTTGTGGTGCTTCACTTCAGACAAACAACATCAATGGGTATAGTGGTTGCCTTTAGCTGAATGATCGTATAATACTATCTATCATGATGCCACCATGATGATGCCATATGAGGTAGTGTATGGCCAACTCCCACCTTCACCAACCTATTATATACATGGATCTTCCAAAGTACAAGAAGTTGATCAACTCCTACAGAACCATGTCACCATGGTCCCTCATATCAAGGATAATCTACATCAAGCTTAGAATATAATGAAGCAAAAGATTGACCAACATATTTCCAAGTGGTCATTTCAAGTAGGCAACCAGGTGTTCCTATGAATCCAACCTTATAAGTAGACCTCTCTCAAAGAAAAGGGTTGCCAGAAACTAGAACCAAAATTCTATGGGCCTTATGAGGGACTTCAGCGTATAGGAACAGTCACTTACAGATTGGCCCTACCGATTACTTCTAAAATCCACCCAATCTTCTATGTATCCTGTTATCACTCAAGAATTTTTTTTTAAATTGATCACATCAGTTCAACTGTTTGTCAAAGGGTTGGTGTCAATTTTGGGTCTAGTCTTTTCATCTGGTTTTAGAGTCTAAATAGTTTGAATAGGAGTCTTGTTAAGAGTATTGTTGGTATGTATAAAGGGATCAATTCTCTGTCTTAGTCTATCATTGGTCTCATATCTCACATGGATATCATATGTCCAAACTCGTTTCAAAGCTGAAATTGTCTAGGTGATTTCGTAGCGCATAATTCATATTTTGCACTGGCTGCGCTACGAAATTGGGGATTTGTTCGAATCCATAGCCAATATTTCACAGCTGTCTCCTATGGATTCTGTGGGAATATCTGACTCGACATGTCACAGTGCTGGATCTTATCATCAATATACAAATAATACTGCTGTGTTTCATTCTCAAGGTTTTTCCTATAATCCCGCTACATTGGCCGAAGTTCTGGTATCCAGTGGAGGTCAATATCCTAGCATGCCTATTGTACAGAGTTCTGCTTCCCTCCAGAAATCTGCATCTAGTGAGAATCTCACAGGGGAACATACATCAGGTTACCTAAATTTTCCGTCATCAGATTGCCAAAGAGGAGCTATACATGGTAGTATCTTTGATGAAAATCCAGAATACATCAGGCAATGGCTGCAAGAGTTGGAGAGAGAACTTTTTAGTGATATTGATGAAGCAAGTATCATTAGCCCCGCTCAAAGCACATATATTGACAGGGAATGGGCAGACACAATAGAAAACCTCCTGTATGAGGATTCCCCTATGCATTCTCCGATGGAGAGCACAACCTTGAAGGATTATTCTAATGGAAGCATAGATTATCCCAGTGTTGCAAATATCTCTGATTCATGTTCTGTTTCACAAACTAATTCTTTGCAACAAGAAGCATATGCATCAACTGGTCACCGGCAAGATAATGTTCATACAGGGAGCTCTTCCAAACAGCTGTTAGTTCAATGTGCAACTGCAATATCTGAAGGTAAAGAAGAAATGGCATCACATATAATCACAAAATTGAGAGAGACAGTCTCAATTCAAGGAGACCCAATGGAAAGACTTGCAGCTTTCATGGTGGAGGGTCTTGCTGCACGAATAGAATCTTCAGGAAACAGAATATACAAAGCTTTGAATTGTAAAGAGCCACCAAGCACTGATACTTTATCTGCCATGCAAATGTTATTTGAAGTTTTCCCATATTTCAAATTTGGTTGCATGGTGGCCAATGGTGCAATTTGTGAAGCCTTCAAGGATGAGCAGAAGGTTCATATACTAGATTTTGATGATGAGCAGAGTGATGCAAAGGTTTTTTTTGTATCATCATTTTGCTGCAGAAGGTGGAAACTTTCAGTCGAAGATGGCCACTACATTCTATAAGCTTGTTGTAGAGAGAGGACCTTGGGGATCCTTGTTGCGATGGGCATTAGAGTGTTACTTGAAAGGGCAAACAGGCAGAGCTCCGCTATTGTACTCAAGAGTTGCTGAGCTTAGATATGAGGTTGCACAGAGTAATGCTGCATGGATTCTTGATAAGTTTGGGGAATATGATATGCATAGGAAAGTCAGGTTTCTGCAGTGATGTTGAACGACATCAACGTGCACACACCCTTTGGTGGCATGCATCAGAGCAGGGTAATGAGCACGCGGCACTTTTAATTGGGGATGCCTATTATTATGGATGAGGTACATGTGGTTCCAGCACATATGTTTCGTAAAGTCAATAGCATTACAAAGTCTCATTGTAAACTTGGGCTTACAGCTACACTTGTCCGAGAGGATGAGCGCATTACTGATTTGAACTTCTTGATTGGGCCCAAGTTATATGAAGCCAATTGGTTGGATTTGGTGAAGGGAGGATATATTGCTAATGTACAATGTGCTGAAGTGTGGTGCCCCATGACAAGGGAGTTTTTTGCAGAGTATCTGAAGAAGGAAATTAAAAAAAAAAAAAAAAAAAAAAAAAAAAAAAAAAAAAAAAAAAACAGGCCTTGTATGTTTTAGAGCCTGTGAGTTTCTCATCCGTCTCCATGAACAACAACGTGGAGATAAGATCATTATTTTCGCAGACAATCTTTTGGCACTTACTGAATATGCAATGAATCTCAGGAAGTCTATGATTTATGGTGCTACCAGTCATAGTGAAAGAACAAGGATCCCGTATGCATTCAAGCACAGCCCTGATGTTAATACCGTTTTCCTTTCAAAGGTGGGAGATAACTCAATTGATATTCCTGAAGCTAATGTGATTATACAAATCATCTCATGCTGGTTCTCGGCGTCAAGAAGCACAACGTGTGGGGCGTATCTTGCGAGCAATGGCACCAGGACACACGGAGAACAAGAGTCGAGGTAATTCAGTGGTAGGTTGAAGGTTTTGGATGTGTGAAGGTACTCGTTCCTTCGCAGTGAAGATGGCTTCAGCTTGGCTGTTCGTGGTGCTTTTGCTGGTAATTGCAGTGAATGTGGGAGTTGAAGGGTCAGTGCACGGATACAAGGACGCTTCCTTCAAGGAGAGTGGAAACGCTTACCTGCTCTATGGAGGCAACGAGGGCATGAGAGCCTCGATTGACTCTGATCAGAAGTCTGGATCCGGCCCCAACAATGGAAAATCTTACATCAAGTTTGAAAATATTACTTTGCGGAGGACAACGGAAGCTGCTGCTCAGCATTCAGGCATGGAACACAGTACTGGACTGGTCCAGGCTATCATCTTTGAGGCATCTGATCGAGATGATATTGGTGGTTCACTATTTGGTGGCCAAAAGGCTATCTGCTGTACTCCCGACCTTGCCAAGATAGAGGGGTGCAAACAAGGCGAAGTCATTCGGCGCCAATCTGCAGGAGATCCCAAATGGCCTTACGTATTAGATATTGAATTTAGTGGAGATGAAATTTCCCACACTTTGTCAGCACAATCAGTAACAATTCCTAAGACTGGAATGTATAACTTGTATTTTATATTTTGTGAACCAGCCCTAAAGGAGCTGTTGCTGGATGGAAAGACTATTTGGAAAAATCCCACAGGTTATTTACCAGGCAGGATGGCACCCCTAATGACCTTTTATGGCTTTATGTCGCTAGTATACCTATTACTTGGACTCATTTGGTTTTCCCAGTATATCAGGTTTTGGAAGGATGTACTACAGCTTCAGAATTGTATTACCCTTGTTATTGCCCTTGGTATGTTTGAAATGACACTGTGGTACTTCGAGTATGCAAATTTTAATGCAACTGGAGTCACGCCCATGGGAATTACATTCTGGGCCGTTACATTTGGGGCAGTGAAGAAAACTGTGGCCCGTCTTCTCCTTTTGATTGTTTCAATGGGTTATGGTGTGGTTAGGCCTACTCTTGGTGGTCTTACTTCAAAGGTGCTTCTTCTTGGTGCGACATATTTCCTGGCTTCTGAATTGCTTGATGTGGTGGAGAATGTTGGAACAATTGATGATTTGTCGGGGAAGACAAGGATGTTCCTTGTCCTTCCAATTGCTATTTTGGATGCATTTTTGATACTCTGGATTTTCACTTCTCTGTCTAAAACACTGGAGAAGCTCCAGGCAAGGAGGCGGCTAGCCAAGTTGGAAATTTACAGGAAATTTATAAATGCATTGGCAGTGGCTGTCATTGTTTCTGTGGCTTGGATTGGATATGAGCTGTATTTCAAGGCAACGGATCCTTTTAGCGAGCGTTGGCAGAGTGCACGGATCATAACTGGATTTTGGCACATGCTATCCTCTGTATGTTGTGGGCACCATCTCAAAGTTCTACACGGTATGCTTACTCAGAAGAAGTTGGAGAAGATTTTGATGAAAAGGTGCTTAAGCCATGAACAGTGGCGATCATTTAGCTATGAAAGGAAGACTGTGTTTTTAAAATTACACAGCAGTTTCGTAGCGTAGCTGCATGTTACAATTCAGTTGTTCAATTATGAGTGACAAAGCGGAAAATCTTTTTGAAAGGTTTTGTCATCACACAGGTACCTGAAAACGGTGGACAGCACATCAAAGACGTGGCAGTCTGCTCTATTTTGAATAATTAAAGAATAAAGGATATGATTTTTTGGATTCAAACATTTTGAGGTAAACCAAAGACCAGTAAAACAGGGATAATTTCCTATGTTTCATGACATTGGAAAACATGTGATATTGAAGAGCAAAATGAAGCATTAAAGGTCCATCACAGCCACCGCCAGAAAGGAGCCAGATGTCAGAGAATGAAATCATCTTAATTAAAGCCATCACGCATGTAATATGGAGTTAGAGTCATAGTTGATTTAGATCTCTTAAAAACTCCAGTCAACACTTTGTTGTATTTATTAGTTAGTTAAAAGGTTAATAGGTGTCATTAGAAGTAGTTTTCGAATTCCCCTAATGCTTGAGGAGGAATCTCGATCAGTTAGAATAAGAACTCTATATATAGCTGAAACAACAATGTAATTGGGGTTGGAAAACTTTATAACAGAGCATAGTATTTGGCTTATGTAAAGACTCACTTTCAGTAATATAATTTTGATTTTACTTCTCAGGATTCATGAAGGATTTCTTATATTCAGAATGTGTGATGTTGTCCTTTTCTTAGTTTTGTTTACAGTGGTATGGATGTATAATCACTCATAATTCACTGAATGTGCTCTGATTTCCTGTATGCATCTATAAACTGTGTGGTTCCATATGAGTGTATGTTCTGAATATTCAAATGCTGAATGCCCTGACTTCCATGTAAGGTCAAGATCTTTGTTATATTGAAGTGTTGTTGAATCCATAGGCCCAATGGATACTTGTTTGATGTATTTCCAGCATTCATATTTGTCATAGTTGTTCTACAAGAGTTAGCCATCTTAGTTTTAATCAAAATCATTATTACACCCAGAGAGAGTCCTCTCAGGTTGAGGAGGCTAAGCCTCAGCCTAAAGTAGGTCTGAAATAGTTACTTAGAGTCAACCTGACCAGCAGCCTATCAGGGTCTGATTTTGAGATAACATATCCTACCTCAAGAAAGTTGTGGGGAACAATTTCAAGGTTCAAATAAGTTTTCTAGAATTAGATGAGGAAGGTTCACTTTGGATTTGACCTGAACATGTCCTCAATACTCACAAAAAACATCTTTACGGCCGCACGATCAAGGAAGCACTCATCAAGTGAAAAGACACCTCTCTAGAAGATGCGATATGGGAACCAACCGCTATTCTTCTACAGTTTCCATAGCTTCAACCTTGAGGACAAGGCTTCTTTTAATGGGGGAGGGCATGTTAGGGTCCAACCCTAACCCCTTTTATTTATGTGATAAGATCAAGGGTCCTAGTCAAAGTCATAGTTTGTTATGTAGAAAATCCGATGGTAGGTTAACCTGATAATGCAATATAAATCAAAGCATAATACTATAACCTACTTCTACTATCAATTTGCGGAATCTTAAAGATCGAGTTGAACAATATAACCAGATGAAGAAGAATCAATCACAAAATACACATGAAAATACTTTGGGGAAAGCCTCAGCTAAAAACCCCACACTATTGTATTATCATATAGGTGGAAATACACAAGAATTATACAAAGCCTTAGCTCTCACAGTTAGCCAGTTCTTAGTACAATCCTCACAGATGCTCACAGAAAATCTTGGCTTCTCTCTAGCTTTCCTCTCTGCCCTCCAAGCTCCTATTTCCTTGGGTTGTTCCTTTGGTATGATTCACCTCCAACCAAGTGGAAAACCTTCCTACCAAGTGGATGATCTCCTCCAAAACTGCGCAATCTTCAAGGATTAAATCCTTGACTGCATGCATGAGTTTTCTCCATGAGAAAACACATGCAACTGATAGTAAACTATCCTTGACTTTAATCTCAATTGGGTCTTTCCCAGAATAGACATGCATGAGTTTCCGATGAGGGAATCTTCAGTTAATTGGAGTAGCACTAGTTGAGTGCATGCATGCATCAATTAACTGTTAACTCTCTATTAGCTCCTCAAACAGTTTGGAACTAATTTAACTGGACTTAACTCAATAAATCGAGTTATCTAATTACAACTCAAATATAACTCAATCTTATCTCCTTAATTTAAGGGATAACTCTTCCATGACTTCAGAAAGACTTCTAACTTGAATTTATCCAACTAATTAATTTAAAAGTAATTAATTAATTATTTCCAAGTAGCTGTTAAGACTAAATTCGATTTTAATTCAAGGAAAAATTAAATTGGAATATTCTTGTTTCCACATTTCAACACTCCCTCTCAACAAGAAAGGGATTATTTGCCACCCCAATCCTCTCTCTATGGAACTCGAATTTACACTTTGACAATGCCTTTGTCAAAATGTCAGAATCTTTCTCCTCTGTTGAAATATACTGCAACAACATGATCCTCTCGACCTGTGAAAAGCCACGGGAAAAAAATCTTGCCTTATGCTTCTCCACACTACCATCAGCAGCTTGCTTTACCTTGTAAAGCCAATAGGATCTCACAACTGACTTGTTCTCCAGTCTCAGAACCACGTCCCAAACACTATTACAAGCTATGGAGTCATACTCCACCATAACATCAACCGAAATCGGTTGTTGCACTGCTTCCTCAAAGGAATATGGCTCGGTCTCAACACATTCCCCAGCAAGGGCCTTGTACCCAGTGTACCTCTCAGGTGACCTCCTCTATCTGCGCTGAGAAGATGGTGCTCCCATATTCTCTCTCGCATCCTTTAACAATCTGTTAGCTTCTCTTGTGCGCTTTCTTCCATCTTTGGAAGACTCTACTTGAGTGGATGTCTCCACTCTTGGAACCTCTTCATGCATTTTCTCCGCATCAATATGAGGCTCCTCCTCTTTAGGAACCAACAGTTCCTCCACAGCTTGTAGTTGGAGCTCTCTCTCAAGGGAAACTCGCATGGCCTTCTACTCATCAAACTTGAGATCTCTACGAATCGTTGTCCTCCTACTGGTAGGCAAGTACACCTGATAGTTGTGAGGTGTATCAGTGTGCCCCACAAATATCCCCAACTCTGTTGTCAGCTCAAGCTTCTTTCGTGCATCCTTTGTCACATGGCAATATACCAATGAGCCAAAGATCCTGAAGTGACCCACATTTGGTCTCTTATCGGAGAAATCTTCCTCTGGTGTCTTCATCCCAGGTATGCGATGCATGCTTCTATTCTGCAAATATACCATTATGTTGCATGCTTCAACCCACAAATGAAGTGACAGGCCTTGGTCATGTAGCATTGCCCCTGCTGCCCCTACAATAGTTATGTTCTTCCTCTCAGCCACCCCATTCTACTATGGGTTCTGAGGTGCCATCAACTCTCGTTTAATTCATTCTGTTGCACAGAAGTCCTTAAACTCTCGAGAGACATATTCTCCACTGTTGTCGCTTCTCAAGGCCTTGATCTTCTTCCCTGACTCTTTCTTGACCAAAGCTTTGAGCTCACAAAACTTTGTGAAAGTTTTGTCCTTCTTCTGCATGAAATAAATCCAACATTTACGAGAATAGTCATCAATGAAAATCACATAATGCCTTTGCTTCGCTGTGGATTTCATCGAGAATGGTCCACACACATCAGTATGAAATCGATCTAAGATAGCCTTTTCTCGACCGTCTCGATCATGAAAGGAAGACTTGGTGTACTTTCTAAAGGTACAGCCTTGCATATGTCAACTTGCTCAAGTTTACCTTTGGCAAGTCCTGTAGATATCTACTGCATTATCTTCAAAGACCCATGATGCAAATGGACCAACTTCCTATGCCACAACTCGCCAATGTCTTGGCTTTGCACCAATTTTGCTATCGTACTCAATGTTGCACAATCATCTACCTCTAGTTTATAGAGATTCTTCATCCGAATCCCTATCCTTTTGGTATGACCCGTGGCTATGTGTCTTAGGAATGCCTCTCCTTTACTGAAGACAACATCGTAGCCTTTGTCCTCCAACATCGCAACCGATACCAAGTTCTTCTTCAGTCTAGGCACATACTTCACATCTGTCAAGGTGAGAGGAGCTCCATGCTCCCTCTGAAAAGCAACCGTGCCCACTCCTGAAACACTATACCTTCCATCATCACCATATCTATGTGCATCTTGAGGTTTTTCTCCTCCAAGGCACTGAATTAACTTTTATCACCAGTCATGTGGAATGAGGCTCCATTGTCAAGATACCATACAAAACCCATCATCGATGACACCATGCATGCGATGAGGGTAAAGTCCATTTCAAACTGAGACACTAATGCCTCACCTTTTGATCCTTCCGAGGATCCCTTCATAGACTTCTTTGATGGGAAATTAGTCACATAATGTCCCATCTCGTGACAATTAAAGAAACTTACTTTAGACATGTCACCCTTTTTCCCTCCATGAGAAGAATTCGATTTGAAATGGGAAGCCTTCCCCTTCCCTTTCCTTGCCTTACTTGCTAAGGCCAGATTTTCTTCATCATCATCCTTGCATGAAGAACCATCTCGTGTGCTCCTCTTGATCTCCTCCTGCATAAGATACGACCACAGTCATTCCCAATCGGCAGTTTCTCCCTTCAATTCATAAATTCCTGGTAGCTATTCCAACTCTTTATAAGGCCAAGGAGAGCGAGGCTCACCATCTCATCATCAATAGTAGTTATTCCCACACTACCAAGCTCATCTCTATAGGTGGTGAGCTTGTTCAGATATATGGAAATAGTATCGCCCTTCTCCATCTTGATTCTTTGAAGCTTATCCTTGAGCGCCAATTTCCTCTGGTCGCTATTGTTCTGGTAGAGGTCCTTCAATGTCTTCCAAATTGAAAATGGTGTATCCTTCCCATGGAGACTCGAGACGATATGGTCTTGAACTCCCTCAAGGATGATTTGTCTCGCCTTCACCACACACTTCTTCCACTCAGCCAACTCTTGTGCATTAGTTGAAGCTGGCTTTAGGATTTCTTGATCAATGAATTCCTTCAAGCCATTATCTTCTAATACAGCCTCCATTCTATCTTTCCATGCTATGTAATTCAAACTACCTTCCAAGGCATACTCGAGTCTCAAGCCATAGAATGCCATTGGCCAACCTTGAAGTATGATATGAATTTGATTTGCACTTGCAACCCCGAACTTCAAACTTTGAATTATCTTCTCAGTATACTATTCATAGCTTCGATACCATGTAGATAATTTCTACAAATCCAGCTCCGATACCATGTAGAGATTTCTAAAAATCTAGCTCGGATACCATGTAGAAAATCTGATGGTAGGTTAACCCGATAATGCAATATAAATCAAAGCAGAATACTCTAACCTACTTCTACTATCAATTTGTGGAAGCTTAAAGATTGAGCTGAACAATATAACTAGAAGAAGAAGAATCAATCATACAATACACATGAAAATACTTTGTGGAAAGCCTCAGCTAAAAATCCCACACTATTGTATTATCATACAGGTGGAAATACACAGGAATTATACAAAGCCTTAGCTCTCACAACTAGCTAGCTCTCAGTACAATCCTCACATATGCTCACAGGCAATCTTGGCTTCTCTCTAGCCTTCCTATTTTCCGTCCAAGCTCCTATTTCCTTGTGCTATTGCTCTGGGATGATTCACCTTCAACCAAGTGGAAATCCTTCCTACCAAGTGGATGATCTCCTCCAAAACTGTGCAATCTTCAAGGATTAAATCCTTGACTGCATGCATGAGTTTTCTCCATGAGAAAACACATGCAACTGATAGTGCATTGTCCTTGACTTTAATCTCAACTGGGTCATTCTTAGAATATACATGCATGAGTTTCTGATGAGGGAATATTTAGTTAACTGGAGTAGCACTAGTTGAGTGCATGCATGCATCAACTGACTGTTAACTCTCTATTAGTTCCTCAAATAGTTTGGAACTAATTACAACTCAAATATAACTCAATCTTATCTCCTTAATTTAAGGGATAAATCTTGCATGACTTTAGAAAGAATTCTAACTTGAATTTATCCAACTAATTAATTTAAAATAAATTAATTAATTATTTCCAAGTAGCTGTTAAGACTAAATTCTATTTTAATTCACAATTTAATTCAAGCACAAATTAAATTGGAATATTCTTTTTGCCACATTTCAACATGTTAGTTGAGTCAATAAATCTCATAAAAATTTATCTGCATTAATAATAATTGTAATTTTTTGACTCACATTCTAGAAAAGGGACCACAATTAGTTATAAATGGGTCATAGTTAATAAATAAAGTGGTTAACTCATTTTATGTAAGGGACCACTACTAGTTAGGGTTTTGGATGTCATAAAGCTATAAATATCCTTAGATAGCAAGGGAATAATGATCGAGCCTTATTGTAATTGAGCTCTACTTTGTTGGAGGTTTCACCCTCAAAGACGCAAGTGAACATTGTATTCTACTTCTGAATAATAAAATATATTTGCAGTTTGTCTCAATCCGTGATATTTATGTGTTTTTGGTAATATTGTTTTGTATTTTTGGCATTCTATTATTCTTGCAGATCAAGTGCATAAAAAAGTACATCTAGACCTATCCAAAGAACAAGGTTGTTGCTTCTTGCTAGCTAATGGTATTTTTATAGGGCATTGGAACACACATCTTGTTGAACTTGTTAACTACCATGAATAGGTAGTCATGTCCCTTCCTGGTTATTGGTAAACCTCCCATAAAGTCCGTGAAAATTCTTTCCGAGGGATGAGTGGGTACATGTAAGAGATAATAGAGACTTTGTTTCATATTACTAGGCTTGTTGATATAAAAAAGCATGCATCCTCGTATGAACCTAGCTACATGTTTTTTCATCTTGGGACAATACACATACATCTGCAAGTTGGCCACTTTTTTCCCTACATCAAAGTGCCCTACAACCTTGGAGGTGTGGGCCTCTAGCCTAATCAACTATAATTACTCACCTTTCAGAACACATAACTTATCCGGTCTGTAGAGTACCTATCCTAAAGATTGTAGTCACTGATGTTGTCACCATTGTGCACATGCTTTAGCTCTACAGCTGCTAAAACACCTCCTTGTAGTGCTCATCCTTTGAATATGCCTCTATATATGCATCATGGGTGAATGGCTCCATGTGCATCAGAGTTTCAAAATTTGTGATCTTTGATGTGGGTGGCCTTGAAAGCATCTTGACTAACTTGTTTGTGTTTCCCTTCTTATACTTGACCACTAAATGAAACTAATGTAGAAACCCATCCACTTGTAATGTTTGGTATGTTGTAGCTTACTTTAGGATTGTTGTCGCTCAAATTTTACAGGCTAGATCCGACAACTATTAGGTCAGGGGTTGTCACTCAGATCCTCAACCTCTCCATTCTAGTTGTCTCCCTACAATTGGATATGGGGGTAGTCCCTATTAAATCTGAAGATGAAAATACTCGTTGGCAACTGAAAAGTCCAAGAGACACAACTAAATGGCCTATGAAAATGGTTAATTTAACAATTTTAAGGATTATATTAGATTAACTTGACCGACGAGTGCCTTAACAGAGTCAAATACTTGCTTAATGTAATTTTTTTACCAAGTAACTGGATGACCAGTTGCTTCCTTAAGATGCCTCACTATCCTATATGAAATATAAAACCTAATGAAACTAAGTGATATGAAAGATCTTGGTTTATTTTAGATTATATGCTTAACTAGATGAATCCTTTCCCTTAGCTATTTTGAGGTTAGTCTCTAGAGTATGTTGTGGAGATAAACTAAGGGGAAGCAAGCTATGGCTTGATTAATGATCCCTACCCTTGAGTTCTAACCACCTGATACCTCTGGCACTGTAGAGACTGTGGCTATGATGACTGCAAGGTCACCATGTTGACCACTAAGGAGGGTTTAGACTTCGCAAGCTAGATGAGAAAGGTGGTTCTAATAATCTTTCAACCAAGCTTATGCTTGTAGGTAAATTAATTAAATGCAAGTCTAATTATAGAATTCAAATGCAAGATGAAGGATTAATTTTAGCAAGATTGTTAAATGCTTTAAGCACTTAGAGGGAAATTACAAATTGTTGGGAATGTGTCCCCTGGGGTCAATTTTGGGGTTAAAAACCCAAGTTTTGGGGCTAAAGGCCCCAGTTTTGTGTAAAGGAGTGTAAATTCTCCGCATTTTGTGGTCATGGAGCACGAAGATGTCAAGAGTTAATAAAGGGTTTCCACCCTTCTTTTGTGTAAAAGAATGTTGGATTTAGAGATCTACCCATGGTTTGCATACCATGGGATTGTATGAAAAGGAGGTCTTAGAGGAGTCTAAGATAATATAGTTGATGGTTAATACTTGAGGTTGATGAATGAATGGGTCCGTGAGACCTAAGAGTGAAGAGTCTTAGCGTGGGAAGAGGCTCTGCAGCTGAGTGCGCAGAGGCCTAGGGTGGAAGTCCACAACTGAGTGCATGGACCCCTACAGGGGTGTGTGTAGGGTAGTCAGAGTCTATACTAGATATTTGGATCAATAATAAAGAGGAGTATTCTAAAATTACCTGTGTATTTTACTTCTATTCATGACATGCGATTATGTTATGTTGAATACCAGGTTTATGTTTTAATGCTACTTTGATGCGTGAATCTATATGTTCCTCTATTTTATATTACCACAAGTAGAGATATATGTTTATGTGAAGATAACCATAAATGCATTTTAAAGTAACCAATACTTAAGTGAATCTGGGTAGATATAGAAGTAAGAGTAGTTAGAAGGGCGTGTAAGTGCCTGATCTATTTATTTAGGGAACACGAAGGGTGACCAGAGACTTTCACAGAGGCTTCGAGGATGTTGGGAATGGAATCCCCCTAAGATAGGTTTTGGGGCTTAAAGCCGAAGTTTTGACTGAATCTTTTTGTAAAATCTCCGCGAATTGCGGGTGCGGGGCGCAAAATTGTAATAGAGTCACAGGGTTGTTCACCCTAGTTTTTGTAATGTAATGACGGCTGGATAGACCTACCCATGGTCCGCAGACCATGGCATTGTATAAATAGAGCGAGGCTCTAAGTATATAAGATAACGAATAGCTAAGATGGAATAGAGGAGGGGAAGAGAAGTCTAAGTGATTACGCTTAAGTGAAAAGTGTGTCTGTGGATCGTAGGGTAGGGGAAAGCTATACAACTGAGTGTGCAGAGGCCCAGTAGTTAGCAGCTGAGTGCGTGGACCCCTGCAGTTGAGTGCGTAGGGCAGGTCGAGTTTGTAACAATTGGAAGAATCAATAAAGAGAAAGTTTACCATAATTATCTGCATCTTTTTCTGGTTTAATATATGATTAGGTACAATTTCCAAGTATTACTGTTTATATATTGCACGAACTTATTTGAATGTTTTGTATAACTAATTATAACATCAGACATTCGAGTATGTGAAGATAACTAACTGGTATAAGAAGATAAGTAAGATCGTGGGTAATAGCACAGAGTGTAGCAGTGCGGAAACTCCGCAACCCTTGGTTAGGGCTGTGCGAAGGCAGTGTATTAGGGCGACAGGGACTGGGAAGTGCGCGGAGTGACCTGTGCGCATGGACAGACCGTGGGACTAGTCAAACCTCTTAGACGTCTCAAGGGTGTAGAAACTTGGTTCTATCACCCTCCCATACTACTTCGGGTGAGACCTGAGTCTACGCTCCATGGACTGTTGCCGAAAGGGCCAGTAGTACCGAGATTTGTTTGGCTAATTAACTCTGAATCTGGGTTAGGCCCCAACAAGCCAACAGAGGACAAAAAAGAGAAGTACTTTGATAAGCCCTAAAGGGCTTATCGATCTACGCAAAGGAAGGTTAGGGAAAATAACCGACATCACAACCATCTTAGGGTGCAGAAAATTGGTTCCTGCATCCCCCCATATTGCTTCAGGTGAGACTTCAGTTCGTGCCCCTCGAACTGATGCTGAAAGAGCTAGTAGTGTAGGGAATTTCTTGGCTTCTTAATGCTAAACCTAGGTTACGGCCCATCAAGCCAACACAAATGATATTAGAAAATGAAGTACTTAAATCAATATCCAATGAAAATATTCACTAAAAGAGGAGATGCTATATGAAACAAGATAGAAGGCACCAAAAAGTGTTAAGATCAATATAATTGCTCATGAAACAACCATAAACGTAATGTTCAAAAAATGATAGAATTCCAATTAGATAATGACCAATATCAATAGAATGCTAATGTGCCAAGTGTTAGGATCCTTTACCAATAGGAGTCATAATTTTGAATGGATAAGGTTAAGCCTTGTAATATGCACATACCTTTGCTTTGTGAAAATGTTTTCCATATTCAAAAAATTAAAAAATGTAATGAGGGTATGTCCTAAAAGAAAAATCAAAGGACAAAAAGAGTAAAAAAAGGTAAAGAAAAGGATGAAAAATATAAACCCCTAGAAAGAAAATACCATGAAAGTGTGCAAGTCAAAATGCCACTACTATTTACTTTTTGTACAAAATAAATGATTGTGTGCAGTTTGTAACCTATGCCACAATCCATGATAGTCACAATGTTTAAACTTGGCTATTTCATGTTTTCAATTTCATGCTTATAGTTAGAGAATAAAATCTGACCAAACAGTGTAATCTTGGCAGATAAGTAGATATGTAGATTCAATAAAGGATCTCAACTATTTAATCTGAGCCCTTGGATGTAATAAGGTTAGATTTAGTTAGATTACTATTGTAAATGAAAAGAAAAAGTATTTGATAAGGGTTTGCCAGCTTAAGGGCACCCTAATAAAGAGAAGTAAAAATGGTAGGATTAGTAGGTGGGTAAGTAGAAGAAAGTTTGCAGAATTATGATGATTGATTAGACAAAAGCACATTTATCATCTTTCAACATGTATATCAAATGTGAATGGGAAATTAAGCATGCATAAGGTTTACAAAGTCAATTAGTTAACTTCCCCCATTCATTTCACCCCTTCACTTTACTAATTTCCCATAAATAAATTCTAAGTACTTAAATCCTTTAAGTCAAATAGGCTCAAAGCATTTCTATGACTTCTTAAGGGACCAAACCCTCGGTTTAATGACTTAAGGACAACAAGTACTAGATTCCCCCTCATAAAAAATTCATCTCCCTTCGTTCCCCCTCATTTCCCTAGTAAAACCTCTTTTCCTAAGGTTAAAACACTATTTGCCTAGGGAAAGTAATCACCCCCATGTAAAACCCTTTTTTCCCAAAAACCCACAAAATATACTTTATGCCTAAGTCATAATGTTTTTATGTGAAAAGCAAATATGTTTCAAATACACATTATACTTAGCGCTAATCCACTTTCCGCAATGTTCATATTAACTTCTAATTTTAATTATATTTATTAATTCCCGAAATTTCCCTTTTCCCGTATATATTTAAATCCCTTTAATATTTAATATCCCTATCCCGAAGTTTGAAATATAAACTTTATATTATCCATACCCTGACAAATTAACGTAATTAATCGATCTGTGATTAATTAAAGTTAACCCACCAATCAAATCCCTCCCGATACATTAACCTTCACCTTAATCCCAAATTACATCAAAACCACCATTTTTAAATGACCACCAGGCCCCTCCATTACCCTCCCTGCAACTCCCGTGCCCGATCAACGCTTGATCTCCCCCTTCCCCATCCAATGACCCACGTTGATTTCGGAAGGGCCCGAAATCTGAACAATACCCGCCCGAAATGGGTTGTTTTCCGCTGGGCCCCCGAGGCGACATGGCGCTTGATGAGTGGAATCGGGCAGCCTCCCTCCAATACCACCAAGCCCACAAAGCGGTGCGAAATAAACCTCTTACCGCCCTCTCGCTAAATGACAAAACCGTCTACTGTTCACCTTGCACCAAATTTCAAAAAAATCAAACCTTTACCCGTTTAAACATGAAAACCCTAGTTTTGCTCATTTTCCCCTATTTTTGTAGTAAAACCCTGTGTAACCCTTCTACACCACCTGAAGCCTCAGCGAACCAATTCAAGCATGGTTTACCTCCCGAAAGCACTTTGGACTCACTCTATAAACCTATAAAGCTCGATAAAGCCATTAATGACCCTCCCTATCAACCCAACGTTTTCCTAACAATTTGTTTTATTTTACAGGAGATCAAAAGACCGCAGCGTTGGATAAATAGTCTTAATACTAGTCATCAGAACTATTTACTCTGAGATTGTTGTCAAATCTATTCAAACAGAGATGCAAAATAAAACACACAGTTAAAAGACAAGTAGAGGAAAACATGAAATTAAATGATTTACTGTTGAAATAGACAGTAAAAACCTAAAACATACAATGAAGGTAAAAGGACACAGTAAAGAATAGTTAAAGTGTATCAGGGTTAAAGAGTATTAGATTGAAGACCAAGTCAAGTAAAGCAACGAGCATGAAGACAAACAGTAGGGAAGACAATTACAAAGCATATAGATTAATGTCAAAGTGAAGATAGATGAAAAAACAGAGCGGAAAAAGTAAACATGGAGGAATTAAGGGTTAAACAGAGATGAAAACACTTTCACCAGCAACAATGAAGTTTATCCAAAGTAAAAGTGAAAAATAGTTAAAAGAAATTTAGGGTTAAAAGATGAAATCAGAGTAGGAATGGTACATTTTCCAAAAATTTCTTGTTTAAGTCATAGTTTTGTAGAAACTATTGTGGCCAATAAAGATGCATTTGGAGAAACTTAAGGAGGTTTGTGTTCCTAACAGACCAATATAAAAAAACCTTCTCACTTGTTAAACAGGTATTACCAAAAGTGAGATAAGTGCATGTCTTCACAACCTATGTTTTGGACTATGCAAAGTCATGTTTTTGATAGCTTTTTGCAGAGAATATTGTGAATAGCGGGTGCTGAATTTTGGGGAATTGAGAGAGGTTTATCTCAAAAACATACATATATACAATAATCTCTTTCACTTTTAACATATCTATCTCGGATTGAGATATAAAAGGTATCAATGGACCCTAATCTTGCAGAATTGCTGGAGCAGAATGCACAAAGAAAGGATGCAGTTAGTGAATGGGATGCCTCATCATCAATTAAAAGTTGCTATCAAATTCAAATTTATCTTCTTTATCACCATAAATCCATAAAAATAGTGCCAAATAGATTCATTAGTTTTGAATGTCCTTTATTTAAGTTCTATTAATGTAAAACAATTTGAGATATTTGTAACACCAATCTTGATATTGTTTCAAGATATTTCAGTTTAGAATTTGTATAAATACTTCTTCATTTGAAGTATTTAGGATGGATTCAAAGACATTTCTATAGACATTTTCTTATCAAGTTAAGGATCTATTGTAATCAAGATTGGATTGGCTTGCTGGATCAAGGAATAAAGTAAAGACATTTCACATGATTCTTGTGTAAAGCAAAAATCAAATAAGTATTCTCTATCTCGTGCGTATTATTGTTTCTCTTCATGTTCCATAAATAATCATATGTGTCTCTATGAAATATGAATGTTAAACTAGGAATGATGTTTCAGAATTGGCTTGAATGCTCTTTGTCTTGACTGTTTACATTCTCAATGTTTTCTGCTAAACTATCTTAGTCTGGGAATTCTTAATTGCTCCCTTACTTTCGTATTTCCCCCCTTAGGTTCATAGTAAAGGATTCTTAGTTGCTCTTTGCTACTGATCTCCTCCTTCTCTTCATCCTGATCCCAGTCTAAGGATTCTTAATTTCCCTTTCACCCTGATTAGTACTACCTCACCCATTTGAACCTAAATATTTTTCCTTTTTCTTTACTAGCCTGCCCTGTGAACTCCCCCTTTGGTAATTGATTTGATCTAGTTAAGCCATCCTTTGATTGACTCCATAGCCCAATGGCTTGAAGACCTTGTTTTTTCCATTTGTTCCTAGAATTCCACCACCCAATCAAAATCAAAACCTTATAAGCACTAAGAACTAGCCTAAAATCCCACCCAAAACAAAGTTAAATTATAAAGAGAGAGCCCTCCCTAGACTTAGGTTGGCTAGAACCTGAGTCTAAAATATTAGGTTTGTGGTTACCCTAGTGATATCCTTCTTTAACCTTGGGAAATTATTGGGTGATAACATAGTGGCGACTCCACTGGGGAGAACTGACATTTTCTTCAAATTTTTTTTACAGGTTTAGATCAGATCTATGATGGTGGATAGTGATCCGACACAGAAAGGTTAAAATCATCCACCTGTCGACTCCAAATCAATTCCACAATCAAGACTCCACTGGAGGAATGAACCTAAAATAACTATGTGAAAAGATCAGGCTTTTAACTTGGATTGTTATCCAAGACATTATGTTCTTTCTCATTGATAATTTTTTTCAATGTAGTATTTTAGAGAAGATTTTAGATTAATTTTTTATTATTTCCCTTTGAAAATTGTAGATATAAAGTATCCTTACACATTTGAACAACAGTCTTCTAACTCTTATGAAGATCATTTTCCAATTGAGGAGCATAAAAAAATCAAGACTAATCATACAATCCCTGTACATATTCCAGTACCTCATAAAGTTTCTGATAGATATAAGCGAGTCATCTTACCTTCTACACTCCATGCTTTCCCTAACAATTATTACAAGTATCTCCCTACGTTTGATGGAGAGAATGGTATCACTGCTCAAAAACATATTCAAGGTTTTGAGAATTATCTAGACTTATTTGAAATTGATGAAGATGATGTTATTATCAGGCTTTTTGCTCTTTCTTTGCAAAGTAGAGTAAAGAGTTGGTTCAAAAATTTACCTATTGCAAGCATCTCAAATTTCCAACAGTTTGTCAAAATTTTCCTTGATAGATGGATAATAAAAGTCAATCTTCTTGTAATCATAGAAAAATATAATCAGTTAAAAAGACATCCAGATGAAACAATACAACAATTTTCATACAGATTTAATCAAGCCTATTATTCAATGCCATCAAATATAAGACCTCCCCCTGATTCATCTCTTTTGCATTATCCAAAAGCATTTGATCCAGAGATAGAATTTTAGCTAAGAGAAAGAAACCCTTCAACACTAGAACATATGCAGAACATTGCAGTAGATGTAGAAGTTAATCTACAAATTAGAAGAGAAAAGTTGAAAGCAGAAAAAGAGGAAAAACTCGACATTTTGATGAAGAAAACAGAGGAAAGGATGCAGAAGATCACCATGAAAGATGAATTTTTTTTCTCAAAATCACCATGACACATTTATTCCACAATAAGAAGAGATTGAGAATCATGAACAAATTCCTACTAATTCCAACTACCATAGATCAGAAGATAGATTCATAAAGCAATATGTGGAGGAGAAATCTCCTAATCTAATGTGTATGTTTGATGACATTACTGCTTTTGATGATTTGCCCAAATATGATCAGTATGATGATAATTATGTTCTTCAAATACAAACTAACTTTATAGAGAAATCAGAAGCTAGTTTGGGGTATAGGGAAATTCAGTTTCAGCAACTTGAAAACAGTGACCATTTTATCCATATCAGCTATGAAAGTGAAGAAGAAAGTGCAGAAAATTTGGAAATAAGTGAAGCTTCTTTGCCTCTTTGTTTTGCTTCATTTCAGTTCATCAGAGAAAACTTTAAAGCAATAAAAAATCAGCAGTCTTTAGGTATTGACATTAACAAAAAAGAAGACAATAAAATTCTTGATCAAGATCCTTCAGTTTCACAATTACAGTTTTCAAATTCCATTGAAACACCTAATCAAATAATATAGGAAAGTTCTATACCACTAAGTTTTGAATCATTTCAATTTTTAAATAAAATGTGGTATGAAAACTCTAAAGAAAAGGATAAGCAACTTGTAGAAAATTGTGAAGTCCCATTCGAACCTATGAGTAATAAGTTGCAGCAGTCCTTCCAAGTTTTTCATGATCCCATAACTGATAGGTTGGATGATGAATGCAATCAATATTTTTCTCCATTAACTAACTATGAGAGTCAAAATCAAGATAATAATGGTTTCACCAGACAAACAGTTCAATCAATAGTAGTATCATCACAAAGCTCATTTGAAAGTTTGCAGGGTGTTAAAGATAAAAGTGATATTTAAGTTTCATGGCATGGAAGCCATCCATAACAAGTGTGTAGTTGCTTAAATCAGTTGAACAATAGTGTATATATTTTGGAAGATCCTTTTTTATAGTTTTTAGAGCCTACAAAGGAAAGCAAGTATTTCCTTATCTTCTCTTTGGTTGACAAGGTTATAATTGGCTTTAGAATCTCAGTTTTAACCACAAACAAGCAAAAGCAACAAAATTCACCAATGTACATGACTCTTGGATGGTTGCATTGGTTGTTTCATTTTACCTAACTAGTAGTTGGATAGCTGATTAGAGTAGGTAGGTAGGATTTCAGTTTGAATAAATTCAGTTTTCAGCAGCACCTTTATGTTAGATCAGATTTCAGTTTGCAGAAAAGGGTGTATTTTTTAATTCAAAAGTTTTAGTCACAAAGATTATACAACAAAGCATATACATGTGTGGGATTGGCCCAATGGATCAAGCTACTAGTCGACGGTGTTCTTGACATTTCACAAGGAAATGGCATCCCCAAGTGGAGCCACTATTAGGATCCTATACCAATAGGAGTCATAATTTTGAATGGCTAAGGTTAAGCCTTGTTAAATGTACATACCTTTGCTTTCTGCAAATGTTTTCCATATTCAAAAAATTAAAAAAATGTAAAGAGGGTATGTCCTAAAAGAAAAATCAAGGAACAAAAAGAATAAAAAAGGTCAAAAAAAAGATGAGAAATATGAACCCCAAGAAAGAAAAGACCATGAAAGTGTGCAAGTAAAATTCCACTACTATTTACTTTCTGTACAAAATAAATGATTATGTGTAGTTTGTAACCTATGCCACAATCCATGATAGTCAAAATGTTTAAACTTGGCTATTTCATGTTTTCAATTTCATGCTTATAGTTATAGAATAAAATATGACCAAACAGTGTAATCTTGGTAGATAAGTAGATAGGTAGAGTCAATAAAGGATCTCAACTATTTAATATGAGCCCTTAGATGTAATAAGGTTAGATTTAGTTAGATTACTATTGTAAAGGAAAAGAAAAAGTATTTGATAAGGGTTTTCCAGCTTAAGTGCACCCTAATAAAGAGAAGTAAAAATGGTAGGATGAGTAGGTGGGTAAGTAGAAGAAAGGTTGCAGAATTATGATGATTGATTAGAAAAAAGCACATTTATCATCTTTCAACATGTATTTCAAATGTGAATGGGCAATTAAGCATGCATAAGGTTTACAAAGTCAATTAATTAACTTCCCCCATTCATTTCACCCCTTTACTTTACTAATTTCCCATAAATAAATTCTAAGTACTTAAATACTTTAAGTCAAATAGGCTCAGAGCATTTCTCTGACTTCTGGAGGGACCAGACCCTTGGCTTAATGACTTAAGGACAACAAGTACTAGATTCCCCCTCATAAAAAATTCATCTCCCTTCATTCCCCCTCATTTCCCTAGTAAAACCCCTTTTCCTAAGGTTAAAACACTATTTCCCTAGGGAAAGTAATCACCCCCATGTAAAACCCCTTTTTCCCAAAAACCCATAAAATATACTTTAAGCCTAAGTCATAATGCTTTTATGTGAAAAGCAAATAAGTTTCAAATACACATTATACTTAGCGCTAATCCATTTTACGCAATGTTCATATTAACTTCTAATTTTAATTATATTTATTAATTCCTGAAATTTCCCTTTTCCCGTATATATTTAAATCCCTTTAATATTTAATATCCCCATCCCAAATTTTGAAATATAAACTTTATATTATCCAAACCCCGACAAATTAATGTAACTAATCGATCTGTGATTAATTAAAGTTAACCCACCAATCAAATCCCACCCGATACATTAACCTTCACATTAATCTCAAGTTAAATTGAAACCACAGTGTTTAAATGACCATCGGGCCCCTCCATTACCCTCTGTGCAACTCCCATGCCCGATCACTGCACGATCTCCCCCCTCCCCATCCGACGATGCACGTTGATTTCGGAAGGGCCTGAAATCTAAACAATACCCTCTTGAAATGGGTTGTTTTCTGCCGGGCCCCCAAGGTGACGTGGCACTCGATGAGTGGAATTGGGTGGCCTCCCCCCAATACCGCCAAGCCCATGAAGTGGTGCAAAATAAATCGCTTACCACCCTCTCACTAAATGACAAAACCGTCTACTATTCACCTTGCGCCAAATTTCAAAAATATCAAACCTTTACCCGTTTAAACACGAAAACCCTAGTTTTGCTCATTTTCACCTGTTTGTGCAGTAAAACCCTGTGTAACCCTTTTACGCCACTTGAAGCCTCAGCTAACCAATTCAAACATGGTTTACCTTCCGAAAGCACTTTGGACTCACTCTATAGACCTATAAAGCTCGCTAAAGCCATTAATGACCCTCCCTATTAACCCAACGTTTTTCTAACAGTTTGTTTTATTTTACAGGCGATCAAAAGACCGCAGCCTTGGATAAACAGTATTAATACTAGACATAAGACCTGTTTACTCTGAGATTGTTATCAAATTTATTCAAACAGAGATGCAAAATAAAACACACAGTTAAAAGACAAGCAGAGGAAAACATGAAATTAAATGTTTTACTTTTGAAATAGACAGTAAAATCCTAAAACATACAATGAAGGTAAAAGGACACAGGAAAGAATAGTCAAAGTGTATGAAGGTTAAAGAGTATCAAATTGAAGACCAAGTCAAGTAAAGTAGCTAGCATGAAGACAAACAACAAGGAAGACAATTACAAAGCATACAGATTCATGTCAAAGTGAAGATAGATGAAAAAACAGAGCTGTAAAAGTAAACAGTAAACGTAAACATGGAGGAAGTAATGGTTAAACAGAGATGAAAACAATTTCACCAGCAACAACGAATTTTATCGAATGTAAAAGTAAAAAACAATTAAAAGAAATTTAAGGTTAAAAGATGAAATCAAAGCAGGAATGGTACATTTTCCAAAAATTTCTTATTTAAGCCATAGTTTTTCAGAAACTATTGTGGCGAATAAAAGATGCATTTGGATAAAAGGAAGGAGGTTTGTGTTTCTAATAGGCCAATCTACAAAAACCTATCTCACGTTTTAAACATGTATTACCAAAAGTGAGATAAGTGCATGTCTTCATAACCTAATTTTTGGACTGTGCAAAGTCCTTTTTTTGACATCGTTTTGCAGAGCATATTGTGAAATTCTTATGCCAAATTTTGGGGAACTGAGAGAGGTTTATCTCAAAAACATACATATCTACAATAACCTCTTTCAGTTTTTACATATCTATCTCGGATTGAGATATACAAAGGTATCAATGGACCCTAATCTTGCAGAATTGCTGGAGCAGAATGCACAAAGAAAGGATGCAGTTAGTGACTGGGATGCCTCATCATCAATTAAGAGTTGCTATCAAATTCGAATTTCTCTTCTTCATCACCATAAATCCATAAAAATAGTTCCAAATAGATTCATTAGTTTTTAATTTTCTTTATTTAAGTTCTATTAATGTAAAACAATTTGAGATATGTGTAAAACAATCTTGATATTTTTTCAAGATATTTTAGTTTATAATTTGTATAAATACTTCTTCATTTGAAGTATTTAGGGTGGATTCAAAGACATTTCTATAGACATTTTCTTATCAAGTTAAGGAGCTATTGTAATCAATATTGGATTGGCTTGCTGGATCAAGGAATAAAGTAAAGACATTTCACAGGATTCTTGTGTAAAGCGGAAATCAAATAAGTATTCTCTATCTCATGTGTATTATTGTTTCTCTTCATGTTTTATAAATAATCACATGTGTCTCTATGAAATCTAAATGTTTAACTAGGAATGATATTTCAGAACTAGATTGAAAGCTCTCTGTCTTGACTATTTACATTCTCAATGTTTTCTGCTAAACTATCTTAGTCTGGGAATTCTTAATTGCTCCCTTACTTCCATATTTTCCCCCCTTAGGTCCATATTAAAGGATTCTTAGTTGCCCTTTGCTACTGATCACCTCTTGCTCTTCATCTTGATCCCGGTCTAAGGATTCTTAATTGCCCTTTCACGCTGGTTAGACTAGCTCACCCATTTGAACCTGAAGATTTGCCTTTTGCTTTGCTATCCTACCCTGTGAACTCTCCCTTTAGTGATTGATCTGATCTAGTTAAGCCATCCTTTGATTGAATCCATAGCCCAATGGCTTGAATGCCTTGTTCTGTCCATCTGTACCTAGAATTCCACCACCCAACCGAAATCAAAACCTTATGAGCACTAAGGACTAGCCTAAAATCCCAACCAAAACAAAGTTAAATTATAAAGAGAGAGCCCTCTCTAGACTTAGGTTGGCTAGAACCCAAGTCTAAAAGACTAGGTTTGTGGTTACCCCGGTGATATCCTTCTTTAACCTTGGGAAATTACTGGGTGATAACACCAAGTAGATACAAAAGAGGAGAACTTAAACACAATTAACAATTCTTTAGATTCTCAAGATTACTCTTATTACGATTATGGTTATCAATTTAGTGCTATTAAGAGTGACTTGATTTAGCAAGAATATAAAATTAGATAGGAAGCTCACTTGAAATACACAATTATTAGTTACACTTGTCACAAAAGATATTTCCACAAGAAATGCTATGAGTACAAGAAACAATGTAACCAAGAGATGTTCCTTCAAACCAATATCACAATTATGCTAGCTATCAATAATCCACAATATGATTTCCTATAGCAATTAGCCACCCAATTTAATTAGAGCACTTGTGTTTGTTAATGAAATTAGAGATATGCTTATGAAGAGGGAAAATGGATGCCAATGATGCAAGAGATGAAAAAATGCAACGAAATGCAAGATGGGGTAGCCAAGATACCAATGATTGCAGTAATAAGAAAGACACAAAATTTCACTACAAAACAATTATTCAAGATGCACAAGATGTAAGGAACAAGAGCCAAGTGAAATTAAAAGACTATTAGTCACTTTTAACACCATTGTAATGTTTATATGTAGACCTTATGCAATATATATCAGACCTCAAATTCTGATGACAACCTTCAAGAAATGATAAGTAATGCAAGCCTAAACAATGTCAATGATAAAATATGCTCACAACTTGATTATTATACCAATATTTTTTTATTATACCACTATTGTAGGTGAATTTATATGGTTGTATTAAACATATCAGATCTCGAAATTAACCCACAATTTACATATATTCACTTATATGCATTCAATTTGATTTCAAAATTAATTCTTGATGCCTTAGGTGATTTATTAGTGAATTTAGGCTTATCTTAAATGTGTTTAGGCCCTAAATACATTGCTATCATAAAATGCTTCATAATTATAGCTGAAGATAGTGATGAGAAAGAGGGATTAGAGAGAGAACCAAGAGGCCTAATGGTCTTGTAGGTTCCTAGAGATTCTTCTAATGCATTTGAGCACATGCAACCAAAATGTTAGCTTTAAAATCATTGCAAAACAAATTGTTAGAGATGAAATACTAATGTAGACTCAATCAATGATTGAACAATGGCCAAATGAGGGTTAGAAGGATAGGAGAAAGATGGAAGAGGGCTAAGGATGAGGCTAGAGGCTAGAAAAAGGTGAACAATGAAGGGAGAAATCCCTCTAAAGGTTTCGGCCAGGGAAAAGAGGGGGTCGAAGGCACTTGTCATTAAGCCTAAAAGGCTAGTGGCCCAGGGGAAATACCCTTAAGGGGTTGCGGCCTAAAGGAAAAGGCCATTACCAACCGCAAAAGGGCTTGCATCCATGGAGAGGAGGGAGGCCTTGGGCCTAAAAAGATCTCTAGGGGTCACAACTAGGGAAGAGAGGTAGACGAATAGGCATAGAAGGCCCTAAAAATATTTGAAACCCCTGCAATTGCTTAAAAATGCCAATGATCACTGCAAAATGCTAGACGACTTCCCTTCTTCAACTAGACATTGAGTTTCTAGAAGCTGGTGAGGCTAGATCTTACCCTCAAGGGCCTAGATAAACCTTCCTTGCTTGGATGAGTAGCCAAGTAAAGATCGTTGCTTCAAACCATTGAGTTATCACCTGCAAAAATGAATAAAAGAATTACAAACCCCAAATATATATACAAAAATTTAAAACCAAAAATACCCAAGTGCTGCAAAATAACAAGGGTTAGAAAAAATACTTAAAAAATATTACAAATATACAACATTTACAAAACAAAATTACAAGATGTCATTAGAAAATTAGTTCTTTTTAGTCCAATATTAAATAATAATTTTGAAAATATTTTTCAATAAATAATAATGGATGAATAATTTTGAAAGATAGATTGGCTAAAAACCTTCTGCAAAATCAATTACCACATCGAAATCTTAGAGCCTAAACAAGGCTGGCTCCTCCCCATAGTCTATGAACTTGGAGCCCAAGGGTCAACATACCTATAAATCTCTATAATTTTCTCAAGATAAAATTGTTAGATCATATGGGGAATCAGATCACCTAAGATAACTTGTATGAATAAAATGTTTTTATCACCAAAAGATGAAATGAAAATTTATAAAAAATTATTTAGCATAATAAAAGATAACACAACTAACACATACTAAAGATCAACAAAAAAAAACACCATGCATTGAACCCCAAAGTCTTTCTATTATGATAAAAAATGTTCCCAGAACTCAGTACTAGCATTACAAAACTTTTCTCATCCATAGATCATCCTGAAAATAGAAGCTAAATAGCTTCTTTATATAGATAAATCCCTCCAAGTGTAAAATAATGACTAGTTAGCCTGATCCTTGTCAAAATAATCTCGACCATCAAAAATAACTTGATCATCTTTTAATCTCCATCATCAAATTTTTAATTTTGAGGAAAATTTTGAAATTTTATTAATCCAAAAGTTAATATTTTGGATTAATTTCCTCATACAATTGACTTTGAATTAACCACCAAGTCCAAGGGCTCAATTTTTCTTAAAATATCCATTTTCCCTTGCTGGGGGACCTCAAAAAATTGTCTTCCTTTTGACCCATGAATTTTTTATTATTTTCCACTTGGAGAGAAATTAATTTCTTTTTAATTATTTTTTTAATCACAAATTATTAATTTTCTAGCTTAGGATTTTTATTAATTTAACTAGAAAAATTAATTAATTGATATTAGAGGGGATTTAATAATTTTCCACCTCAAATATTTATGTCATGGTGTTTGACTGTGAGGGACCATGAACTAAAATATTTTTACATCAAAGTGATTACAAATTCAATCCAAAAGGGGAAATACACATTTAGACTAGACCCTCAATAATTTACTTCATCTTGCGACACAATAGGATCTAGTATGAAACCAAGTGTGCTTGTAATAAAATAATTTATCCATGGTGTCTGACTGCGAGGGACCATGCACTAGAATTATTCTCAAACATAATTTTACAATAGACGTGATATAACACTAGGACTCACATAAGACCTTGTCAACTAATTCCACCCTTGCTTTGGGGTTTAAGATGAAAGAAAAACTCCATTGATTATGCATGTTTACAAACACACATAATTTAGGGAGGTTAAAAAACTTCCTAGGAAGAAATCCTTTGCCAAAATAAAAGGCTTACCTAGGTGTTGTTACATAATTAAATGGTCATACTAGCATCATTTATAATAGACATTGCGTAAATTGGGTTTACAATAATAACTTCATGCTGGTAGATGAATTTCATCTTTGAAATTTTTTCTCCACTGTTTTATACACTGCTTCGGATTGTTGAAAAAATTGTGGATAAGATTTGGCTTCACATGGTGACACATTTCTTCACTAAAGGAATGTGAGAATCTAGAATCTTGTATCTAAGAAAACAAAAGTACGTAAAATAGATATCTGATCAAAACCAAAATCATCAAGTATACATAAAACATCTGTTGGAATAGAAATCCCATTCTAACATATGAAATATAAGGACATAGAACTCAACTGCATGAAAAAATAACTAATGCAAAAAATGAAATCACATCTAAGGGAATAGGGTTAGAGATACTATACAAATATGCCCTAAGTCATCAGATGTCATCTTAAAAGTTCATTTTGAGCATCGACTGACTTTTAGGTAGATCTCATGAGTTGCTTTTCGGATGTGCCAAGCTATATTTTGAAGATGCTATGTATTTGACTTATTAGAATATCGAGATGTTCCCCACCATCAGATGCATCAGACTTCTTCCTTCTTCTTTTTTTCTTTTTACTTTTCTTTTTGGTGGGCTATGACGGTAATAATGTGACTAGTGTATATTTTCTTCCTTGATGTTTAGATGAAAAATTTAAAGTATTTGAGGCATGCCTAATTTTATTCTAAATATACTCTATCAAAGGAGACACATAAGTCCCCATTGACGGTGCTAGACCCGCCAACATTTAGGGGATCTCTTCGATATGAAGTCACAACTAGACCTCACACTGTTCGGAGTAGGAGTCCCAATAGTGGGGCGTTAATGATCTGGCTTGGTTGTAAATACACATAAAGTGGTGCACAATGCCTTTGGTAAGAACAAGTGTGTGTGGCCCTATGGATTGTCAAGTGCGATGCATGAATGATTACAACACATGAAGGGAAAAGAGAGTGAGCCCCTTAGAAGCCTGTAGTAGGACACAACTTAAAATGAACACACGAGCATAATGAAATCATGAGCTAACATGTGGAATAATACACAAGTTAAGGTGACGAATTAATACAACAACACACATTCAACAAGATTCGTACAAATGAAAATGAAATAGTTCATAAGCATTATCATAAATTAAATAACATACATTGAAAATACAACAAGAATAGTCCTACTTTTTCACAACATATGCATGAAAGTGTGTCAGCTTTGAGTTTTATTATAAGTGAAAGTTCCAATCATACATACACCCTTGACGACCACTAGCCCTATTAGTGGAACATTAAATTCAAGAACACCTGATCCTCCAAACAATTATAATCGCTCTATGCTATGGAGAAGCCAAGGCTCTCACAAAACTCCCATGCTCTTCCTAAGCCTAAGCCTAGCCAAAATCTTGGCTCCCAAAATCCCCTTACATAAGTTATGAGATTCTATTTATAACAAGGGGGTGGATGACCCTTCAACTCCCCTTCATGACCTTTGGACTACCCTCATGAATCTTTAACTTCTTTCAAATAACACATTACATTACATCATGACTCTTCACATTCCAATTTTGGGACTTGGAATTTCACTTTACAAAATAATTATAATAATATTACATTTTACACTCATACCCATATAAGACAAAATAGAATAGAGAAAACTTGAAAACCTAACAAGAAAAAATACTATGATGCTTGATTTTGGGGAAACTTTAGCTCAACAACTTCCACTTGATGCTTCTTGGTCACATATTGGTGCCAATCTTGGTACTATGTGATGACATCCCCAAGGTGCATGATGGTGTCCAGTTGGAAGCAGACTCTATCCTCCATGGCATCCGGGTACAATGAATTCAAACTAGTTTCAACTTCCCTCTGAAGCATGAGAAACATTATTCTAACTTGGAGAAGACCACCGATGTAGTTCTTCATGCTCTGTCTGTTCAACTCCAAATCTTCCTTGGTGAAAATCTGTCTCAGCTCCTCTAAGTAATTTGCAATGTCCTGCTAGCTTGGTTCCTGGGTTTGGATTTGGTGAGTGAGCCAACTGATGGGATATTGTGTGTTTTCACCAAGACATCCAAACTACTGAATAAGAATACATATTAGGCCTGAATGCTAGCAATAAATGAGGTGAGCTACTTGTTTTTCTAAATCAACATCTGAACTCTTGCTCTCTCAATCTCAGCTTGTAGCTTCATTTTCTTTCCCAAGTCAAGAAATGCCCCTTTGTATCACATTTTCCATTCTTTCATATAGGTAATGGTAGATTCTACATTCATGAGAGTTATAACAAAATATTTTCTCTGCTGCTGTAGGCCATGCAAACGAACAACTACTTTATGTATTGTCACAAAATCTTCATAGAGGTTCTGCATGGTTTCTCTGAGTGTTGATACTTCAACAAGTATTACTGTTCTCATCTCTTCCAAGAAGACTTGTGTAGAAACTGTGTTCTGTGCTATTGCGTGGAGTTGTTATACCTCTTGCCTGGAAGTATTTATATTATGTTCCAATTTCTCAATCTCGGCTGTAAATACTGAATGCTTTATCTTGTCGCACCTACAAATGCCAAGTTGGCTTCGACAATGGAATTTGGATTCTTCTTGGTGTTTGCCACTATCACCCTTTCTCTAACAAATGAAGGTGATGCGTGATCATCTGGAAAATGATTTCTTCATGCTTGTACAATCTTATTTTGGAACTCATCAAATGGCAAATTGTACACATCCATTACCGGATCATCATTAAGAGGAACGCCATCCCCTTCCTCAGTTGGGGTTGGCTCTGCTGCTGAAGGTGGTGGAGACTGAACGGTGACTTTTGGTGTGCTTGTCATCTGATCAACATCTTCATTCTACGGCTCCTGATCCATCTCCAAGTCTGTAACTTCAATCAAGTGCTCTATCTATTGAGCAGGCGCCTAATCCATCTCCATGTCTATAACTTCAATCAAGCGCTCAATCTCTTGAGAAAGCTCCCGATACTACATTTGTTCACCTTCCTCATCATCTACTGGTTGGTTTCATTCCTTCTCTTCAACCTGTATTAGCACTGTTTATTCTACTATGGCGCCTGTTAGGGTCCAACCCTAACCACTTTATTTATGTAATAGGGTCGAGTCATAGTTATAGTTAGTTAAAGAGTCAATAAAGCTCGTATTAATAATTGTAAGTGGTTGAACCACATTTAAGAAAGGAACCACAATTAGTTGCAAATGGGTCATGGTATTAGATAGATGATATTGAGAGAACCATGGTAATGACCCATGTTATTGTATGTATGAATCCTATATAAAGGATAGAGACTCCCCTTTGTGGAATGTTGTGTCTTATTTTGTAATCGAGCTCTGCTCTACTGGAGGTTTCCCCCTCGAAGAGGCAAGTGAACATTTCTTTCATCTCTAAATAATAAAATACTTGTTGTTTTTCTCATTTTGTTCTGTGTTCTAGGATGTATTTTGTGCATATTTGGTATTTTGGAATCTTCTTGTAGGTCAAGAGTATAAAAAGTGGTATTAGAGCACTTTCTATGGCCGGTGGTACCTCCATTTTTTTGGAGAATTTTTTTTTAGGCTAGAGACGTGTTTTGACGTCTTTAAACCACAGGATCTGTCATTGAGTGCATAAACTTGCAAATTTGGGGAGGCATGCATGCAGGAAATACAAGAGGTGGTCACACTTGTTGGACTCCCTTGCAACCCCTATGGGTACCCCTTCGAGTAGAAGCACATTAGACAGAACTGCACATGGACTGCCTTCCACGTACCCTCTAGGTAAATTGGAAGCCCCCTAGGCTCACCTGAAACCTTGCCTTAGCTAAACCGTATGATCCAGGTGGATATTGGTGGCCACCCTCCAATTCCACCTGGACCCCCACCATTGCTTCTTTTATTTTTTCAGTTTCCTTAATTGTAGCACAATTTACTATTTCCAGCAGTTTTTCAGGTCCTAAACTAACGAAGCCGTTTTGAGGCCCTAAACAACGTTTTTTTGGAAATCTACCGCCAACGATTTTTTGTTTAAAATAATATTTTTTGTCGTATACCTCAGAGAGATATTTCCAATGGGCTATCATGCGCATCAAACAGAGATAATATGACCAAGTTGCGACCTCGGGAAGTTGGTTGTCCAACTCACCCCAATGGGGCCAATGAGCTCTTGGTGTTACATCTCCTCGGGTTAGGGTTTTGCTTGTTTAGGGTTTGCTCTTATTGTTCAATAATAAAAAGGCCCTTGAGCCTCATTGTAGGACAGTTTAGAGGGATGTAGCTGCCACATCTCTTCTCAGAGATAAGCTACCATCGCCCTAGCTAGTTTATTTCCATTTGTGTTTGCAAGCATATTTCAGTATTTTACATCAATGAAATGAAGTATTATTTCCGCTGCATCTTTGCGTTTATGGTTATCTATGTAATTTTTTACATTCCTATTTAAATCCAGATCAGTGGTACCAGAGCGGTCTTCTTTTTTTCTCTGTTTTTCTTTGCATGTCCCCAACGAGGTCGGTATATAAGGAGTTAGGGCTTGAACTGGTCAAACCTTTGCAACATCAGCCTCGCAAATCTCGATGACCTTCCATGGTGGATGAAACGAAAGATGAGGGGGCAGGAGATCCTATCAAAATATTGCTCGAGGAAGCCCTCAAGTGACAAAGGAAAGCGATGATGGACAACTTTGCCCATATCCTTCAGCGGCTACCCAGGGGCGACGCATCGGCTTCCAATAGCTACTCTAGACATGCCACACCGTTTACGGTACAAGTTAATTTTGAAATCCTCATATTTTAGGGTCAGATAGACATAGATGCCGTTGATAAATGGTTAAATCTACTAGAGGGTTTTTTTTCTGTTCATGATTTTTCCAGTAGGGAAAATATTATTTTCGCTCTTCTCAAAGCATCCCCCCACGTCAAGGACTAGTGGGAAGCCTACTGCGAGTAGAAGGATGAAAGTACAGGCTCACTACTTTCAGCCACACCCACTTGGAATTCATTCTGAGATGCCATCAAGGAGCAGTACTACCCTGTCGGAAGCTATGAGGATCAATACATAAAGTGGACCACGCTGCGGCAGGGAAGGGACCAAGACATGCCGAAGTTTACCAATATTTTCCATACCCTTCGCACAAAGTTGGGTATCAAGGATATATAGCAGCAATTGGTACTCAAATATCGCAGCTGCCTGCACAAGTACATCCAGGAAGAAATAGAATTCTTGAACATCTCCTCACTTGGCACATCATATCGAAATGCCATCAAGGTCAAGAAAAAGTTTAAACAAAAGAAGCGAGACTTTGGATCTGTGAATATGAAGCAAGGGAAAGGTGCCCCCAAACTGTAGAAAAAGGACAAAGCCAAGGTGAGGCGACCCAAGACAACCTGCCAAAGCTGCAAGAAAAGAATAGCGCCGCGAAGCCAAGAAAGGACATGGAAAAGTGGTGTGATTCCCATAAGAGGTCCACTCACAACACAAGGGAGTGTCGGGCCAAACAGTCACTGGTGGCTGAGCTAAAGGTTTCAGAATCAGATGCATGTTCCGAATCTGAGTCAGAACCTGACAAGGGGAATGAAAAAGGGAAGCAGATTATCATTGCGGAGCCCAATGCCACCATTGCCACCACGAAGATATAGAAGGAGGAACCCAAAGATCCAGAGGAGGAGGAGCGTCTCTTCCACTCCCAAATGTGGGTAAAGGGCTCCCCGCTACAGTTCATTATTGACAGTGGGAGCCAAAAGAACCTCACTTCGGCAGAGGTCGTGAAGCAACTGGGCTTACCGACCACATCACATCCACAACCGTACACCATCGGGTGGCTTCACCAAGGATGGGATCTTCGCGTGAGCCAGAAGTGTCACCTTCCATACAACATCAAGCCCTTCACGAATGAGGTATTGTGTGACATTGCTCCCCTTGAAGTTTGTGATGTATTATTAGGACAACCATACTTGTGGAAGCGACATGTTGTGTATGAATCAAGGCCCCGTGCTATTATTGTTACTTTGGGAAATAAGTTGTACAGGATACCAGAGGTAGCACCGCCTACCGCCATCTCTTTGGTTACTACAAAACAATGCAGTAAGCTCATTTCCAAAACCAGGAAATTTGTTTTCCTGATGATACGCCCTCAAGGAAAGAAGAAGACGGTGGCCACGACCTCTAGAAAGGGCCCTTCCGCACAACAACTACAGATTGACAAGGTCATGGAGGAGTACGAGGATATCTTCACCTCCCCCACAGGGGTTCCTCTGCACTGTCAGGTCAAGCACTCCATCGATATAACCCCAAGTGCACCATTGCCCAATGGACCAATCTATCGGTGCTCTATTCTAGAGAATGATGAAATCAAGAGGTAGATTAAGGAGTTGTTGCAGAAAGGTCACATCTGCCCGAGTTCATCGCCCTCTGGGAGGCTAATCATGTTGATACAGAAGAAGGATCGGACTTAGAGACTCTATATTGACTATCGAGTGCTGAACAAGATCACTATCCGCAATAGGTACCCAATGCCATAGATTGATGACCTCTTGGACCAACTGAAGGGGGCAAAATATTTCAGCAAGATCGATTTGAAGTCAGGATACACCAGGTACCAATCAAACCGTCCGATGTGTGGAAGACTGACTTCAAAGCCAAGGAGGGCCTTTTCGAATGGTTGGTTATGCCTTTCGGATTGGCGAATGCTCCTGAAACCTTCATGAGGCTAATGGATGACATCTTGTGGCCATTCATCAACTCATTTGTAGTGGTATACTTGGATGACATCCTGATCTTCAGCCGGAGTTGGGAAGATCACCTCCACCACATCCAAGAGGTTCTCCAAACACTGTGGCAACACAAGTTGTGTGTGAATTTAGAGAAATGCACTTTTGTTATGACCCAGGTTCAGTAGCTGGGATACATTATTGATGAAAATGGGGTGCATGTCGATGCAGCCAAGATCCAAGTCATTCAAGATTAGCCATCTCCAACCACTCTAACAGAGCTTCACATCTTTCTAGGTCTTGCCAACTTCTACCGTAGGTTCGTGTTGGGACTTTCTCATATCACTTGGCCCTTAAGTCAAATCACCAAGGGAAGAGCAAAAGAAAAATTATTTTGGTTTGAATCTCAACTGAAGGCATTCACAAAGTTGAAAGATCGCCTCTGCTTGGCACTAGTACTCGCATTACCAAACTTGCAACAACCATTTGAGGTTGAGATAGATGCCTATGACTATGCTATTGGGGCATTCCTTACTCAACACGGGCATCCAGTGGCATATCACAGTGAGACACTTTTAGAGATAGTCCGGAAGTATCCCACTTATGACAAAGAGATGTATTCCATTTTGCAGGCCTGCCGACAATGGAAGCATTAAATTTTGGGGAAGGAAACGGTCATCCACACAGACCACCAACCCCTACAGTTCATACAGACATGAGGGAAATTCCATAATGATTGCCATCAGAAGTGGTCCACATACCTGCAACAATTCCATTTGAATATCAAATATAAGAATGACAACACCAGTAATGTTGCAGCTTGCCTCAGTCGACCACCGATCATGGCGTTAACCACTGTGCTCAACTCTTGTGGGCACAAGACTTCTAATTGGCCACTTCTCTACAAAAGTGACCTAGAATTTGCCCACACATACCAGACACTCTTTGAGGGTCAGCATATTCCAGATTTTCACCTCCAGGATGCCTTGTTATGCCACCTGGGTCACCTTTTTGCTCCTTCAAACAAGCGTGCCAAGATGATTTGGGAAGCACACTACAGTCAGGCTGCTGGGCATTTCGGGGTCGAGAAAATGGTGGTAGTACTAAAGAAGTATTTCTATTAGCTGAATCTTCGACATGATGTCGGGAAGTACATCAAATCATGCACTGCTTGTGCCATTGCCAAGCTGACCATCAAGAAGCAAGGCCTCTATAGCCCATTGCCTACCCCTAGTCGACCTTGGGAAGCCATCTCCATGGATTACATGTCAGGCCTTCCTTCCACTAAGCATGGAAATGACTGTGTTTTTGTGGTCGTCAATAGGTTCTCAAAGATGGCCATTATGATAGCCTGCAAGAAGAATATCATAGCAGAAGCCACTGCAAAACTCTTCTTTGAACAAGTGTGGGTACACTTTGGGATCCAAAGGTCTATCATCTTAGATCAGGATAGCAAGTTCCTCAGTACATTTTGTTCTAGTCTCTGGCTGATGTTGGACACCAAACTCACTAAGTCCACAACCTTCCATCCTCAAACTGATGGCCAGACAGAGGTTGTCAATAGGATGATTGCACATATTTTGTGCATGTACAACTCAAGCATCCACACATATGGGACAGGATCCTCCCTTATGTTCAACATAGCTACAACCAGGCTCTTCATAGCTTGACTGGCCATAGCCCATTTCAGGTGGGCTTGGGATTCCACCCACAATGTCCCATTGATGTGGCCATGCCATTTGCAGCTACTCATGCAGATTTGGCTTATGTCTAGTCCAAAACAAATAAGGCAAACAACTTCATTAAGAACATCCAACATATTCACCAGCAGGTCCATGAAATTCTAGAGAAATCAAATACCAAGCACAAGCAGCAACATGATCAACATCGGGTGCCACACAAGTTTCAGGTGGGCGACAAAGTCTGGTTGCATTTGCAAAAGGAACGCATTACCGGAGCCTATCGGAAACTCAAACTATTTCGATATGGTCCTTACACCAATATCAAGGCTGTGGGAGACAATGCATTTGAGCTCAGCATTCCCCCATTCCTTGGCCTGCACCTAGTGTTCAATGTGAACCGCCTTCGGCCATACCTTCCACCATTACTAGACACATCCGACATTGCAGAACAACTCACACCCATAGAGTTAAATCTAGATTGCATGGAACAAGCTGAAACTGATCGAATCATGGACACATAGATCAAGCACACTTGCCAGTAGAATATCCAACTGTATCGAGTTGTCAAAGCAGGCAAACTCCTTCCCTAGCGCAAGTGGCTCACCAGGGACCAAGTTCAGCAGAAGTTCCCTCATCTCATGGAGGAACTCAATGTAATGGAGACCATTGCTTCCTAAGGGGGGAGGAATGTATAGGTGGATATTGGTGGCCACCCGCCAATTCCACTTGGACCCCTACCATTTCTTCTTTCAATTTTTCAGTTTCCTTAATAGTAGCACAATTTACTATTTTTAGCAGTTTTTCGGGTCCTAAACTTCCGGAGATGTTTTGAGGCACGTTTTTTTGGAAATCTACTGCCATAATTTTTTTACCTGAAATCTTATTTTTTGTCATAGTCCTCGGTGAGATCTTTCCAATGGGCTATCATGCGCGTCAAACGAGGATAATATGACCAAGTTGCGACCCCGGGAAGTTGGTTGTCCAACTCACCCCAACATGGCCCATAAACTCTTGGTGTTACATCTCCTCGGGTTAGGGTTTTGGTTGTTTAGGGTTTGATCTTATTGTTCAATAATAAAAAGGCCCTAGAGCCTCATTGTAAGGCAGTTTAGAGGGATGTAGCCGCCACATCTCTTCTTAGAGATAAGCTACCATTTTCCTAGCTGGTTTATTTCCATTTCTGTTTGTAAGCATATTTCAGTATTTTACATTAATGAAATGAAGTATTATTTCCACTGCATCTCTATGTTTATGGTTATCTCTATAATTTATTGTGTTCCTGTTAAATACAGATCACTGTTGGCCATGTTGCTACTACAGTACACCAAGAACAACACTCGGGGAGATTAATTGCGCATACGATAGGGTAGTCGGGTAGTACAACTAAGGGTACGATTGATCCTCCTTAGTTAGTGCCTTGAAAGATTGGGTAAAGTACTATTGTTGGACCCTTATGTATATTACGATCTGTAGCACCTGACACTCCTTTGAGACCATAGTTCCCTCGACTCTCTGAAGGTCGCCCATTATCTTATTTGCCAAATCAGATCTAGTAGTTGGGGTTCTGTCACCGTAACAATAATCAAATCCACCAATTGAGGTTCTATCGCCACAGTACCTAGTAGTTGGGGTTCTGTCGCCGCCATAGTCAAACTCACATTCAGCAGTTAGGGGTTTCGTAAGTAGATATAACAATTTGTGTAGTGAGGCTTGTGGCTCCTGTAGCCTGGGGCGATTCTCACAGGACATTGGGCAGGATAAATTTTTCTAGAATTTTGCCACTGCAGTATTGATAAGTAGGGAGTAAAACTTCGTTTTGAGTAAAAAAAAAAGTCTGGGCTTTCCCGGGACACTTATAAGAGACTTAGCCCATAAGAATTAGGACTATGAGCTGATCGTTGTGGTACCATTCACTTGTTAGCTTGAATTTTTAGGCGGCCCAAATTTTTTCAAAGTGACGACAAGTGACCAAGATCTGTGTATGGTAGAAACTAAAGATCAAGTCATGGCCAATGAGAAGATCAAGTGCCTTGAACATAGGTTGGATATATTCCAGGGCCTAATAGACCAGATCTAGAAATTCATGGACCAATTAAAACCGAGCACATCGGGGTTGCATCGGGAGGCACATGGCAGTGATGATGACCTGGAAGGAGAATCTAGCCATCATATTCAATTCCATGGAAATCAAAAACATTCCCACCCTCGGCCACCCAAGCTAGACATGTATAAATTTGATGGCTCTAATCTGGTAGTATGGGTAGCACAAGTGGAACAATATTTTATTCTGAATGATATATGGGATGATCAAACTAAACTATGTGTGGGAGCCCTTTACTTGGACCAAGAGAGATGGCAATGTTGGCATTGGCATAAAAAATTCTATCCCTGGAACATCACTTGGCAGGTGTTCACAAAATCTCTTTGTAACCACTTTGACAAAGAATCTAATTTTTTTGGTCATCTTACTAAGCTCCAATAGATAGGCACAATAAAAGAATACATTGCAGCCTTTGAGATATTGGCCTTCCACATAGACGGTCTAGGAGATGAATTCTAATTGGAATGTTTTAGAAGTGGCCTCAAAGAAGCCATCCAAGCACATGTCTTGATGCACCACCCTCCTACATGGATAGATGCTTGCAACAAGGCTATCGAATTGGAACATTCTTTAGATGCCAAATCTCCTTGTCCAAATTTCATAGCGAAGGGATGCCCCACCCAGGCTCAGGGCCCTACCCAAACACTTAAGGTTCAAAAGGTGTCTCCAGCATAAATGGCTAAAAGAAAAAAACAAGGATTGTGCTACTACTGCGATGACAAATAATCCCCTGGGAATAAATGTAAGGAACCCAAATTCTTTCCAATTGATGTTACTGTTCACAACTCATCTGAGGAATCCCCACCCCTTGAGGGACCAGAGGACAAAGTTGAGGAAACCCAGCAGGAAAATGAACTCCCAGAGGAACCAATTATCTCACTACATGCGTTGACAGTCATTTCTGCGCCCCAAACTCTCAAAATAAGAGGCTTTATTAAACATCACCTTGTAGTAGTATTGATTGATAGTGGAATCACTCATAACTTTATCTATCAGTGAGTCACCGAAGCTGTTCATTGTTTTTTCAGGGCAATCTCTAATTTCCAGGTCTAGATTGTTGATGGGGGGACAATGAAATGTGAAGGCAGCTGTGAAAATATCAAACTTCAGATGGGAGATTACCACCTAAAGACCCACATGTTTGCAATTAACATGGGTGGTTGTGACATTGTCTTAGGGGCTGAATGGCTTCGCACACTAGGCCCAATCACCATGGACTTCCATGAGTTATATATGAGCTTTAAGCAGAATGACCACATGCATACCCTCCATAGACTCCAGGTAGGTGCTCCTTTTATCATTAGCTCTCATCACATGGAAAATTTGTTGAAAAAGGGCCATCATGGAGTTGTCGCCTAGTTTAATTCCATCCAGGCCATCAAGCCCACTGCACTTCATATTCATCTTGACATGCAAGAGGTCTTGAATAAACACCAAAAGGTATTTGATAAACATAAAGAGCTTCCACCCTCTAGAGGGGAACATGATCATAGCATCACTTTGGTCCCAAGGGCACAACCGCCGAATGTGCGGCCATATCGATATTCTTTCGCCCAAAATAATGAAATTGAAAAATCATCAAGGAACTCCTTGAAGCTAGTATCATTCATCCTAACATCAGTTCTTATTCATCACCACTGGTCATGGTGCTCAAGAAAGATGGGGAATGGTGCATGTGTCCAAACTTCAGGGCCCTCAACAAGGTCATGGTCAAAGACAAATTCCCTATGCTGATTTTTGATGATATGCTGGATGAACTACATGGTTCTCAATTCTTTACTAAGCTAGATATTCACTCTGGCTATCACCAAATACGCATGAAATAAGTAGACATTCCCAAGACTTCTTTCCGAAATCATGAAGGCCATTATGAATTCTTGGCCATGCCATTTGGTCTCTGTAATGCCCCATCCACTTTTTAAAGCCTCATGAATCGCCTGCTAAAACGATATCTCCAAAATTTTTCCTCGTTTTCTTTGATGACATTCTCATCTACAGTCTCACCTGGGAGAAACATCTTCAGCATGTAGACCTTCTCTTGCAGCTACTTCGGAATCATAAATTATTTTTCAAATTGTCCAAGTGCTCTTTTGGCATGGAAGAAGTCGAGTATTTGGGCCACATTGTGGGTCGTGAAGGTGTATGGGTAGATCCCAAAAAGATACAAGCAATGAAAGATTGGCCCTAACCAGAAATCTTGAAGAGTTTGAGGGGATTCTTGGGTCTCACCAGCTACTATCGCAAATTTGTCCACAATATGGCCGCATTGCTAGACCCCTCAACAATCTTCTCAAGAAAACTTCATTCCTCTGGAATGATGCAGCACAACAAGCGTTTATGGCTCTCAAACAGGCCATGTGTTCCACTCCGGTATTGGCACTGCCAGACTGCACCAAATCTTTTGTGATTGAATGTGATGCTTCAAGTATTGGTATTGGTGTTGTCTTAATGCAGGAAGGTTGAACCTTGGCTTTCACCAGCCAACAATTGAGTGGGAAACATTTGGGATAATCTACCTATGAGAAGGAGATGATGGAAATATTACATGCAGTTGATACCTAGTGACCATACTTATTGGGGCAGCATTTCCAAATCCACATAGACCATAAAAGCCTCAAATATTTTTTGGAGCAATGTTTATCCTCACCCCAGCAAAATAAATGGTTGGCCAAAATGTTGGGATATGATTATGAGATAATTTACAAGAAAGGGCGTGTCAATGTAGTAGTGGATGCTTTATCACGCCAATTTGAGGATGAAAGAACCCTTCTATCAATCTTTCTTCCCATACGAAATTGGATTGAAGCAGCCGCAAGGAATGGTTTTCACATCCCTTCCTCCCCTAGCTCATTAATAACTTGAGAGAAGATCCTCTGTTGTGTGTGGAGCATGATTGTTTAGAGGTATTTGTTTCAGCCGGATGTATACCCCAGGAAGTTTGTACACCCCTCCACGCGGGGGATACTTGTCCCCCTTGTGGGGATCCGGGGGGGGCCGATCCCCCCCCACCTAGAGGGTCCAAGGGCCAGCGGTTCCCTGGCGGGGGTTTGGAGGTAGTGCCCCTGAAGCTAAAAGCAGCTGTAAAATTTCCTTGTAAAAGTATAGTAATTTCTAGTCAATCTGAGCCATTCATTAGGCGGATGATTTGACGGTGGAACTTATGTTTATTTTAGGGTTTTTTGCCCTAGAAGGCAACCCCTCTCTATGTATGAGGGAATTTGTATTTGAGGCTGTGTAATATATGTGTATTCTCTGAGCGAGAAGTAGAGAGGTGAGACTATTAGAGAAAACAGAGGATATTACAACGGATCTATTGTAGGTTGTGTCTCTTCATTTTGCTGGATAATAAAAATCTCCCACTTGGAGAATGATTGTAGCAACTCCACCGTTGCTTCATTTGCTAGACAATGACTCCTATTTGGACTTGGCTGTTTCTCATCTTCATAATCATCCTTGAAGACCAATTGAAACTGAGCATATTCTCAGTTTCTCCTTGGTTACAACTTTTGTTAGCATATCTACAGGATTCTGGCTAGTGTGTATCTTTTCTAGCTTCAACTCTCCATCTTCCAACACTGATCGTATGAAATGGTACTTGAGTTGTATGTGTTTAGTCCTGGAATGAAATGCTAAGTTCTTTGCAAGATGAATGGCACTTTGGTTATCACTTTATAACGTGCCCATATCATGATCCTTACCCAATTCACCCATAAACCTTTGTAACCAAATCATTTCTTTACTAACCTCTATAGCAGCAACATACTCTGCTTCTGTTGTTGAAAGTGCAACAACACTTTGGATTTTTGAAACCCAACTGACAGTTGTTACACCTACAGTAAATACATATCCTTTAGTGCTCTTCCTATTATCTCTGTCACCTGCCATATCTGCATTAACATATCCCTGTAGAGAAATGTTTGAACCACCAAAGCATAATGCTTGATTTGTGGTACCTTTCAAATATTTGAGAATCTATTTCACTGCCATCCAATGTTCCTTTCCTGGATTGTTCATGTACTTGCTTACAACTCCCACTGCATGTGCAATATCAAGCCTTGTGTAGACCATTGCATACATTAAGCTTCCAACTGCTGATGCATATGGAACTTTAGACATATAATCCATGTCTTCTTGGGTCTTTGGGAACATCTGCTTACTAAGTTTGAAATGGCTATAAAAAGGTGTACTAACTGGTTTTGCATTGTACATATTAAATATTTTCAACACCTTTTGTATGTACTCATTCTGAGATAATGTTAATTTGCGATTTTTCCTATCTCTAGTGATTCTCATACCAAGGATTTTTTTTGCAGCTCCCAAATCCTTCATTGCAAATGAATTTGCCAATTTTCTTTTGAGCACATTTATTTCCTGCATGTTAGACCCTGCGACAAGCATGTCATCTACATACAATAACAATATAATATAGTTGCCATCATTTTGCTTTTTTAGATAAACACAATGATCAGAGTGACATCTAGTATAACCTTGTTCAGACATAAACTTGTCAAATTTTAGATACCACTGCCTTGGAGCCTATTTTAAGCCATACAAACTCTTCTTCAACCTACACACTAGTTTCTCCTTCCCTTTTACCTCATATCCTTGTGACTGCTACATATCTATCTCTTCCTCCAAATCCCCATGGAGAAAGGTTGTCTTTACATCTAACTGCTCAAGATGCAAATCTTCAACTGCTACTAGACTCAAAATAGTTCTGATTGAAGTCATTTTAACAACAGGAGAAAATATTTCATCAAAATAAATACCTTTCTTTTGTGCAAACCCCTTCACCACAAGTCTGGCTTTGTACCTCTGTTTTCCTCCATCTTCTTCCTTCAACTTGTAAACCCATTTATTCTGCAATGTAGTTTTACCTGCAGGCAACCTGACTAAGTCCCAAGTCTGGTTATGCATTAAGGAGTGTTGGGTGTTGAGCCTGATTATCTTCTATATTCAAAGGTATCGCCACATAGGACCCCAGTTCGAAATGGGTCGTTCATTAGGCGGATGATCTGACGGTAGAACTTATGTTTAGTTTAGGGTTTTTTGCCCTAGAAGGCAACCCCTCTCTTTGTATGAGGGTATTGTATTTGAGGCTGTGAAATAGATGTGTATTCTGTGAGAAAGAAACAGAGAGGTGAGACTGTGAGAGAAAACAGAGGATATTACAGCGGATTTGCTGTAGGTTGTGTCTCTTCATTTTGCTGGATAATAGAAAGGAAGGACTGGCTGTTCGGGGTGGGCGTAGCCCAAACTGGGTGAACCACGTATATCTGTGTCTCTCTTGTTTTGTGCATTTTCTGTGTTTATATTTCTGCAATATTTTATGTGTTCCATTGCTCCGTAATATATAATTTTCGAACAACTAGTATCAGAGCCGAAGGTCTATTTGGCTGATAAACTCGCAGGAAAGAAGGGTTCCTGTTTCGAGTGGGAGCAATGGCAGAAGATGGTAAGTTTAGGGTCGAGAAATTTAACGGCCAAAACTTCTCACTTTGGAAGATGCAGATGGAAGATTATCTGTATCAGAAAGATCTATACCTACCATTGGGCGGAAAAACAAAGATGCCGACGGGTATGAAAGATGAAGAATGGAACCTTCTCGATAGAAAGGCACTTGGAACAATACGATTGTGCCTTGCTGCGTCAGTCGCCTTCAACATTTCGAAGGAAACCACGACAGAGGGTTTGATGCAGACATTGTCGAAACTATATGAAAAACCATCGGCCTCAAACAAGGTATTTCTTATGAAACGGTTATTTAATATGAATATGTCGGAAGGTGGATCTGTTGCAAACCATTTAAATGATTTTAATACAGTTACAAGTCAGTTAAGTTCTGTAGGGGTAAACTTTTATGATGAAGTTAGAGCTCTGTTATTCTTGTGCTCATTACCAGAAGGTTGGAATGGTTTGGTAATGGCCATTAGTAACTCCGTTTCTGGATCTAGTACTTTAAAGTTTGATGATGTTGTCGGTGCTATCCTTAGCGAGGAAATGCGGCGGAAAAGCTCCGGTGAGACATCGGGAAATGCTTTGAGTGCAGAGTCTAGAGGAAGAAAAATGGAAAGAGGAAAGAGCTCATGATATCGCAGTAAAGCAAGGAAAGGAAAATCCAAGTCCAGATCGGGGATAGTGTGCTAGAAATGTGGAAAGAAAGGACACCTAAAGAAAGACTGTAGATCTCGGAAGGGAAAAGAAGGAGATGCACATCAAGAAAACAATCATGAAGCAAATGTGACAGGTGAGGTGTTACAAGATGCTTTGATTCTTTCTTTTGAAAATATTACTGATTCCTGGGTGGTAGATTCAGGGGCTTCATTCCATGCCACACCTGATAAGAAATACTTTCATGACTATGTTCAAGGAGATTTTGGACAAGTTCGTCTGGGTGATGATAAACCCTGTAAAATCGTTGGAATGGGTAAGGTTCTTGTAAAACAGCAGAATGGAAACCAATGGCTATTAAAGGAGGTAAGGCATGTTCTAGATCTAAAGAAAAATCTGATTTCAACAGGGCAGTTAGGCGGTGAAGGTTGTGTGACAACTTTCATAGATAAAGCTTGTAAGGTCACCAAAGGAGCCCTGGTAATAGCAAAAGGTGAAAAGGTTGGTACATCGTATTTATGCAATGGTATTTCTAACTCTGTTAATGCTTTAACTTCCAAAGGAGCAGATGCAGCATTATGGCATCATAGGCTCGGACACATGAATGAAAAGGGGATGAAGATTCTTCACTCAAGGAATTTGTTGCCGGGTTTGAAGAATGTTGATTTGGACTTCTGTGAGAATTGCATTTATGGAAAATATAAGAGAGTCAGATTTCTCAGAGTTGGGAAAGAAAAGAAGAATGAAAAATTAGAGCTTGTGCATACAGATGTATGGGGACCTGCTCAGGTATCATCTCTTGGTGGCTCTCGTTATTATGTTACTTTTATTGATGATGCAACTAGAAAAACTTGGATTTATTGTATTAAGAATAAATCTGACGTATTTGATACTTTCAAGAAATGGAAAGCTTTGGTTGAGATTGAGACAGGAAAGAAATTTAAGTGTCTTAGATCAGGCAATTGAGGTGAATATTGCAGCAAAGAGGTTGATAGTTACTGTTCGGAGCATGGAATTTGCAGAGAGAAGACAGTTCCAAGAACACCACAAGAAAATGGTGTGTCAGGAAGGATGAACAGAACAATCATGGAGTGTGCAAGGTGCATGAGATTGCATGCAGGATTGCCTTTACAGTTTTGGGCAGATGCTGTAGATACTGTTGTTTATCTAATAAACAGAAGGCCTTCAAGTTCCTTGGATGGTGGTGTTCCAGAGGAAGCATGGACAGGTAAAAAGGTAAACTACTCTATTTTAAAGCCTTTTGGTTGTGAGGCCTTTGTCCATATTGATAAATAAAATAGAACAAAGCTTGAGGCAAAGTCAAAGAAATGTACCTTTATTGGATATGGTGTTAATGATTTTGGTTATCGCTTATATGATTACGAAAATCAAAAAATCATTAGGAGCAGAGATGTAATATTCAATGAAAAGGTCTTGTATAAGAATCAGTTGCAGGAAAAGAAACAGGAAAAGGAAAACAAGGAATACGCAGTTCTTGAGGAAATCACTGAAAAAGTAAATGTGCCTGAAAATAATAATAATCAACAACCACAACAACAGCAACCACCACAACAACGACAGGCACCCCAAACACCTGAAAGTGGTGTTAGAAGATCTACCAGGATAAGTAGGCCCCCTTAACGATACTCTCCTTCATTATATTATTTATTGTTGATTGATTCCGGTGAACCCGAATGTTATGAAGAAGCAATGCAGGTTGAAAGCATGAAGAAGTGGGAGGTAGCCATGGAAGAAGATATGGACTCCTTAATGCATAACCAGACTTGGGATTTAGTCAGGTTGCCTGTAGGAAAAACTACATTGAAGAATAAATGGGTTTACAGGCTGAAGGAAGAAGATGGAGGAAAACAGCGATATAAAGCTAGACTTGTGGTGAAGGGGTTTGCACAAAAGAAAGGTATTGATTTTGATGAAATATTTTCTCCTGTTGTTAAAATGACTTCAATCAGAACTATAATAAGTCTTGTAGCAGCTGAAGCTTTGCATCTTGAGCAGTTAGATGTAAAGACAACCTTTCTCCATGGGGATTTGGAGGAAGAGATATATATGCATCAGCCACAAGGATATGAGGTGAAAGGGAAGGAGAAACTAGTGTGCAGGTTGAATAAGAGCTTGTATGGCTTAAAACAGGCTCCAAGGCAGTGGTATCTTAAATTTGAAAAGTTTATGTCTGAACAAGGTTATACTAGATGTCACTTTGATCATTGTGTTTATTTGAAAAAGAAAAATGATGGCAGCTATATTATATTATTATTGTATGTAGATGACACGCTTGTTGCAGGATCTAACATGCAGGAAATAAATGTGCTCAAAAGAAAATTGGCAAATTCATTTGCAATGAAGGATTTGGGAGCTGCAAAACAAATCCTTGGTATGAGAATAACTAGAGACAGAAAAAATCGTAAATTAACATTGTCTCAAAATGAGTACATACAAAAGGTGTTGAAAAGATTTAACATGCACAATGCAAAACCAGTTAGTACACCTTTTGCTAGCCATTTCAAACTTAGCAAGGAAATGTGCCCAAAGACCCAAGAAGACATTGATTATATTTCTAAAGTTCCATATGCATCAGCAGTTGGAAGCTTAATGTATGAAATGGTCTGCACAAGGCCTGATATTGCACATGCAGTGGGAGTTGTAAGCCGTTACATGAACAATCTAGGAAAGGAACATTGGATGGCAGTGAAATGGATTCTCAGATATTTGAAAGGTACCACAAATCAAGAATTATGCTTTGGTGGTTCAAACATCTCCCTACAAGGATATGTTGATGCAGATATGGCAGGTGACAGAGATAACAGGAGGAGCACTACAGGATATGTATTTACTGTTGGAGGAACAACTGTCAGTTGGGTTTCAAAAATCCAAAGTGTTGTTGCACTTTCAACAAGAGAAGTAGAGTATGTTGCTGCTACAGAGGCTAGTAAAGAAATGATTTGGTTACAAAGGTTTATGGGTGAATTGGGTAAGGAGAATGATATGTGCACGTTATACAGTGATAGCCAAAGTGCCATTCATCTTGCAAAGAACTCAGCATTTCATTCCAGGACTAAACACATACAGCTCAAGTACCATTTCATACGATCAGTGTTGGAAGATGGAGAGTTGAAGCTGGAAAAGATACACACTAGCCAAAATCCTGCAGATATGCTAACAAAAGTTGTAACCAAGGAGAAACTGAGAATATGCTCAGTTTCAGTTGGTCTTCAAGGATGACGATGAAGATGAGAAATAGCCAGGTCCAAAGAGGAGTCATTGTCTAGCAAATGGAGGAGCGGTGGAGTTGCTACAATCAGTCTCCAAGTGGGAGATTGTTGGGTGTGGAGACTGATTATCTTCTATATTCAAAGGTATCGCCACATAGGACCCCAATTCGAAATGCGTTGCCGCCCATAAAATATTCGCTGCAGGGGGGGTCCAGGGGGGCCTAGTCAATCTGGGTCGTTCATTAGGCGGATGATCTGATGGTAGAACTTATGTTTAGTTTAGGGTTTTTTGCCCTAGATGGCAACCCCTCTCTTTGTATGAGGGTATTGTATTTGAGGCTGTGAAATAGATGTTTATTCTGTGAGCGAGAAACAGAGACGTGAGACTGTGAGAGAAAACAGAGGATATTACAACGGATTTGCTGTAGGTTGTGTCTCTTCATTTTGCTGGATAATAGAAAGGAAGGACTGGCTGTTCAGGGTGGACGTAGCCCAAACTGGGTGAACCACGTATATCTGTGTCTCTCTTGTTTTGTGCATTTTCTGTGTTTATATCTCTGCAATATTTTATGTGTTCCATTGCTCCGTAATATATAATTTTCTAACAAGGAGTCCATCTCTTCTTCCATGGCTAGCTCCCACTTCTTCCTTCTTTCAACCTGCATTGCTTCTTCATAACATTTGGGTTCACCAGAATAAGTCAACAATAAATAATATAATGAAGGAGAGTATCGATCAAGGGGTCTACTTATCCTGGTAGATCTTCTAACACCACTTTCAGGTGTTTGAGGTGCTTGTTGTTGTTGTTGTGGTTGTTGATTATTATTATTTTCAGGCACCTTTACTTTTTCAATGATCTCATCAAGGACTGCGTATTTCTTTTTTTCTTTTTCCTGTTTCTTTTCTTGCGACTGACTCTTATACAAGACATTTTCATTGAATATTACATCTCTTCTCCTAATGATTTTGCGATTTTCGTAATCATATAAGAGATAACCAAAATCATTAACACCATATCCAATAAAGGTACATTTCTTTGACTTTGCCTCAAGCTTTGTTCTATTTTCTTTATCAATATGGACAAAGGCCTCACAACCAAAAGGCTTTAAAAAGGAGTAGTTTACCTTTTTACCTGTCCATGCTTCCTTTAGAACACCACCATCCAAAGAACTTGAAGGCCCTCTGTTTATTAGATAAACAGCAGTATCTATAGCATTTACCCAAAACCATAAAGGCAATCCTTCATGAAATCTCATGCACCTTGCACGCTCCATGATTGTTCTGTTCATCCTTTTTGACACACCATTTTCTTGTGGTGTTCTTGGAACTGTCTTCTCTCTACGAATTCCATGCTCTGAACAGTACCTATCAAACTCTTTGCTGCAATATTCACCTCCATTTTCTGATCTAAGACACTTCAATTTCTTTCCTGTCTCAATCTCAACCAAAGCTTTCCATTTCTTGAAAGTATTAAATACATCAGATTTATTCTTAATACAATAAATCCAAGTTTTTCTAGTTGCATCATCAATAAAAGTAACATAATAACGAGAGCCACCGAGAGATGATACCTGAGCAGGTCTCCATACATCTGTATTCACAAGCTCTAATTTTTTGCTCTTCTTTTCTTTCCCAACTCTCAGAAATCTGACTCTCTTATACTTTCCATAAATGCAATTCTCACAGAAGTCCAAATCAACATTCTTCAAACCCGGCAACAAATTCCTTGAGTGAAGAATATTCATCCCCTTTTCACTCATGTGTCTGAGCCTATGATTCCATAATGCTGCATCTGCTCCTTTGGAAGTTAAAGCATTAACAGAGTTAGAAATACCATTGCATAAGTACAATGTACCAACCTTTTCACCTTTTGCTATTACTAGGGCTCCTTTGGTGACCTTCCAAGCTTTATCCGTGAAAGTTGTCACACAACCTTCACTGCCTAACTGCCCTGTTGAAATCAGATTTTTCTTTAGATCTGGAACATGCCTTACCTCCTTTAGTAGCGATTGGTTTCCATTCTGTGTTTTTACAAGAACCTTACCCATTCCAACAATTTTACAGGGTTTATCATCACCCAAACCAACTTGTCCAAAATATCCTTGAACATAGTCATGAAAGTATTTCTTATCAGGTGTGGCATGGAATGAGGCCCCTGAATCTACCACCCAGGAATCAGTAATATTTTCGAAAGAAATAATCAAAGCATCTTGTAACAGCTCACCTATCACATTTGCTTCATGATTGTTTTCTTGCTGTGCATCTCCTTCTTTTCCCTTCCGAGATCTACAGTCTTTCTTTAGGTGTCCTTTCTTTCCACATTTCCAGCACACTATCCCCGATCTGGACTTGGATCTGCCTTTCCTTGATTTACTGCGATATCCTGAGCTCTTTCCTCTTTCCATTTTTCTTCCCCTAGACTCTGCACTCAAAGCATTACCCGATGTCTCACCGGAGCTTTTCCGTCACATTTCCTCGCTAAGGATAGCACCGACAACATCATCAAACTTTAAAGTACTAGATCCAGAAATAGAGTTACTAATGGCCATTACTAAACCATTCCAACTTTCTGGTAATGAGCACAAGAATAACAGAGCTCTAACTTCATCATCAAAGTTTACCCCTACAGAACATAACTGACTTGTAACAGTATTAAAATCATTTAAATGGTCTGCAACAGATCCACCTTCCAACATCTTCATATTAAATAACCGTTTCATAAGAAATACCTTGTTTGAGGCCGAGGGTTTTTCATATAGTTTCTCCAATGCCTTAATCAAACCCTTTGTCGTTCTTTCCTTCGAAATTTTGAAGGCGATCGACGCTACGAGGCACAACCATACTGTTCCGAGTGCCTTTCTATCGAAAGGTTCCATTCTTCATCTGTCATACCCATTGGCATCTTTGTTTTTCCGCCTAATGGTAGGTATAGATCTTTCTGATACAAATAATCTTCCATATGCATCTTCCACAATGAGAAGTTTTGGCCGTTAAATTTCTTGACCCTAAACTTTCCATCTTCCACCATTGCTCCAACTCGAATGAGGAACCCTTCTTTCCTGCGAGTTTATAAGCCAAATAGACCTTCGGCTCTGATACTAGTTGTTAAGAAATTTACTGCATAACATAAATAATTTATGAGAGGAATAAATATAAAAATAGCCAGCAACAACCATAAACACATAAACACAAATGTTTATCCGGGAAAACCCTAAATCCGAGGAAAAACCCAACCTAATAAGATCTTATTAGCATTGGCCAAAACCCTGGCCAATCCGACCAAGTGAGCCTTCACTGCTCACCTCCAGGTCTTGCATTACAATGAAGTCCTTCTAGCCTTTTATAATCTCCATTACATATAATACCACGGGCATAATACTATGGGTGCACAATACCATGTGCCCCAAAACCATCACTGTTTAACCTAGTCAACTTTGACTCTATCCTGAGTCAAGTTTACCTAACATCCTCATTCCTCAGTTGGCTACTCTTGGAAGGATGAAATTATTCCATACAAGGATAGAGTAGTTATATTTCTGACATCCGCCCTCAAAACACGCATTTTGGTAGAGTTTCACTCATCCCCACTACAGGTCATGCAGGCTTTGAGAAGACTTATGATCACAATTGTCGTTCTTTCTTTTGGATAGGTGATCCGAATCGGATCCATAAACGACTGTCATAGAACCATGACTATATCAGGACGAACAAACCCTTGAAGAATCCAAAACAGCAATTGAAAACACCTTGAACCAGTGGCCATGGCAGCCAGCGTGGAACGACGAGGACCTCGATCAAAGCACGCTGACCGAGGCCCATGGATACTGTGCAGGAGGTCGATGAAGCCCTTGGAAGCCCCGAAATGGGAAAAGGAGCTGATTTTCGATGTGTGTTAGCACTAACGCGCATCGCTGGGCAAATAGGGCTGAAATGGTATTGCTTAAGCACTCGGTCACATTTGGAGCCAGAGGACTGTGGGCCGAGAACTGAAAAGGTGCCATCGTATGAAGGTGGGACCCACAACCTGGAAACTGGTGGTTTAACCTGGGGTGCCCTTGAATGGTAAGAGTTTTTGGAAAAAGCGGAGCGAGCACACTCAGCGATCGACGTGTGGCAGCGGAGGTGAGAGAAAAACTGCCATGATCGCGCGTTATCGGTCGAGCAAGTCAACCGCGCTCAACGTGCGAATGACGTTGGATTTGGAGGAGCCCAGATCGAACGGCTGAGATTGCGCTTGATAGACAGAGCGTAACTGACAGGGAATTAAGCCAAGTTCTAAAGAGATTTGGAGTCTGTTGACCACCACGGTGGAGAAAGAATGCACAACCGAAGAAACGAATTGATGAACCAGCTGGCGTTGTTCTAGTGAAGACACGTGGCTACTTCTCGAGCGATTATGCTGATGCCAAACAGGGAATTCCAAGCACATAGGCGAAAGGCGAATCGACGTAGGCGGGAGAGGAAACGAACAGGCATGGAGGTCGAATGGCTAAGGCCATGAACAGAGATAGTGAACAGGATTTAGATGAGAGAGAATGAAGAGTCCAAGAGACCAAGAGAGACAGTGAACAGTGAACCTTGAGAGGAGGACTAAGCATAGAGAGCAGTAAAGCCAAGCAGAGGAGACAGAGGGCCGAGCTGACCACAGGCAGCATCAAGCACCAAAGAGCTTAAAGAATCAAGCCTTCCCATAGAGGAATATATCAGGATTGAGCATCACAGTTGGCTCTTTCCACTGTAGACCGAGGGTCACAGAGTTGGTAGGAAGAACAAGAGTCTGTGTACTTCGAGTGGCTTGGGGAATCCAAGAACCACCCTGGCAAGGAAACTCTGCTTCAGGAGAACTCATATTGAGTCTCTGCATTGTAATTTCTCTGCTGAAAGACATAATAAAACAAGGCCACCACTGAAGCTGGACCGAAGACGTAGCCCTGGAGAATAGGGTGAACTCCTTATTAAAAAGAGCTTGTGTCTTTGTGTCTGCTTACTGCATTTCTATGTTGTCTTTCCATTAAAAATGTATGTGTATTGGCAATCTGATCGATTCGTTGTTTCAATAACACAGAACACACACACTAGCACATGAGTCTACAATACCTTTTGTTTAATAAATCTTTAATTGAGGTCACTCATAGGGTGATTATCGGATCAAGTGGTATCAGAGCTCTAGGTTGTAAGGTTAGACAAGCTTGTGTTGCTTTAGTTGTGAATGATCACTAGATCAAAGCTCAAATTAGGAGAAGGAGAATTGGTGGAAACTAATCCTAAAATTGGAAGAGTCTATTCTCGAAAGACAATGTCAGAAGAAGGTTCTATAGGGCCAGACTCTCAATTCCTAGAAGGTTTCCTAGCTATAAAGTCCATGGTGGAAGAAATGTATAGGGACTTTAGAAAGCAAAAGGGTGAAGATTCATCAGGCTCTAAGCAAGATAAAGAAGAAGATGAATCTCATTCCCATGACCACTCCAAAGAAAATGGGAAAGAAGAAAGCTTCCCTACACCTCCTAGTAGCCCTGTGCATAATAAGAAAGCATCTTTGATTAAGGTAGATGTTAAATTTGATTTGCCTATATATGATGGAGAGTTGAATGTTGAGAAGTTGGACAATTGGATAAGACAAATTGATGTGTATTGCAGAGTACAAAATATAGACTTAGACAAGAGCAAGGTTCAGCTGGAAAGCCTTCGCCTAGGGGGCACTACCTTGGTTTGGTGGGAAGGCAGAACCCAAGCTGATGTGAAGAAGCATGGTAAGACCATCTCTGTCTGGAGTGACTTTGTTTCTGCCATCAGGAAGCATTTCTATCCGTTGGCCTACATGCAACAAGGCATGATGAGTTGGCAAACTCTTCGACAGTTGAAAGGGAAAAGTGTACAAGGGTATACTCAAGAGTTTCGAAAGAGAGCATTGATGTTAGGTATTTCATTAGACTCACCAGAAACTCTTTTGAAGTACATTGGGGGCCTACACAGCTACATGAGGCATACTATCCTCATGTTTAATCCCACTAGTATAGATGAGGTATCTGTACAAGCTACTCATCTAGAAGCTAGAGGAAAGAATGGAAATCCAGAAGTTGGGGGACCATCCCAACCCACTATAAGCAAGAGAAAGGAGAAAAGAAAGCAAAAGTGGAAAGCAAGGAAGGCTAAAACTGCACAGAAAGGCAAAGCCTCATGCAACAGCTGTAAAAAGGAGGGGCATGATGATGAGCACTATTGGATTCTGCATCTAGAGCTGAGGCCTAAGAAGTCCGAGGGAAAGAAGAAGATGACTGCTGCAGCTATTCAGAAGGATTTGGGTCAGAATCAGGAGATGAAACAATCATTGTAGCCACAAGTATGAAAGGTAAGAATTCTGAAGCATCTACTAGTAATTCTGCTCAATCTGTTACTAATGAAGAACATGAGAGAAAAAGGCGTGAGCTTCTCCATATTCGAGTTGTTTCCAAATATCAAAAGATTGATACTTTGTTTGATAGTGGCTCACAAGTAAATATGATTTCTGAAGCAATTGTAAAGAAATTGGGATTAGCAACTACACCTCATAAGAAACCATACCCATTAGGATGGTTGAATGATAAAGCACAACTACAAGTGACTAGACAGTGCAAACTCAAGTTTTCTTTTGGGTCAGCATTTGTAGATGAGGTTGAGTTAGATATAATTCCTTTGGATATATGTGGAATTATTTTAGGAAGTCCTTACTTGTATGATAGAAAGGCTATTTTCTATAGAGTTGAGAACAAGTATCTACCTGTTAAAGATGGAATCAAATACTTTGTAAGAGCTCATAAGCTCAAGAATAATTATACTTCATAAACTCAGGACAGATGAAAAGAATGATAAATTGATGCAAACAGTTCTTACTAAATAAAACTGATAAAACCAATGTATTTGAAGGCTGTAATTTTGATCAGCAAGTTGATATAGAAAAGATTGTTTCAGAGGATGATGTCTTGTTTCAAGAAACTCAAGGTCTGCCACCCAAAAAGGGAATAGAACATGATATTATTTTGCAGCTAGATGTTCCTTTGCCTAACATTGGGATGTATAGGTTATCTGCTTTAGAGAATGCTGAAATCAAGAAGAAGGTGTAGGAGTTGCTCGAGAAAGGGTTCATCAGGCCTAGCACATCACCATGTGGGTCACCAATCGTTTTGGTGAGAAAGAAAGATGGCTCGTGGAGAATGTGCATTGATTACGGAGCACTGAATAAAATAACGATAAAAAATGATTATCCCCTTCCTTGCATAGATGATCTTTTAGATCAATTAAAGGAAGTTGTTTATTTCACCAAGCTGGACTTGCACAGTGGATACCATCAGGTCAAAGTTGTAGGGAAAGATGCATGGAAGACTGCTTTCAAAACAAAGCAGGGATTGTATGAATGGCTGGTTATGCCTTTTGGCTTGACCAATGCCCCTTCTACTTTCATGAGATTAATGAATGATGTACTCAGACCTTTTCTTGATGATTTTGTTATTGTGTATCTAGATGACATTCTAATTTTTAGTAAAACGTGGGAAGAGCATTTAAAGCATGTTAAGCAGACATTAGATGTTTTGAAAAGAGAAAAAATTTATGTTAAACTCTCCAAATGTGAATTTGGCAAAACCTCTCTAAATTACTTGGGTCATATAGAAGGGGGAGGTGAATTGAAAATAGATCCCTCTAACGTGGCAGTCATTGTAAACTGACCTAAACCCAAGTCTGCTACAGAAGTGAGAAGCTTCTTAGGAGTAGCACAGTATTGGAGGAAGTTCATTTCAAATTTCTCCTCAATTACAGCTCCCTTACATGCTTTGACAGGATTGAACAAGGTGTTTCAATAGGGAGGAAAACAGCAGAAAGCCTTCGACACCTTGAAAGAAAAAAATAGTACAACACCTGTACTAGCACTACTAGATCTACAAAGACCATTTGAGATCCAAATTGATGCCAGTGACTATGCCATGGGAGCAGTGTTGACACAGCACGGTAAACCCATATGTTATCATTCTGATACTTTTAATCCTGCGGTAGTTAACTATCCTACATATGATAAAGAATTGTATGCATTAGTTTAGAGTGTGAAAAAGTGGAAACATTACTTAATGGGAAAAGAAACAATAATACATACTGATCATCAGCCACTTCAATATACACACTCCCAAACTAAGTTGAAACAATCAAGACATTACAGATGGATGGGTTTTCTACAACAGTTTCATTTAGTCATTAGATATAAAAAGGGCATACATAACAAGGTTGCAAACATGTTATCTAGACTCATTATAAATGCATCTACCATACTTAAGCATAATTATGTGCTAAATGAAAGCTACATAGAATAGTATGCTCAGGATATGGACTTTAAAGATGTATATGCAACTTTGAGTCAAGGCAAAAGAGTAGAAGAATTGGACTATCATGTGAAGGACCAACTCTTATATCATTGTGGGAAACTCTGCATTCCACAAACTGAGAGAGCAAAGATAACTAGGGAAGCACACACTTCTCTGATATCAAGTCACTTTGGGGTAAGTAAAACAGTTGTATAGCTGCAAAGGTTCTGTTATTGGCCAAGAATGAGTGAGACTGTTTTTAGATATGTAAAGGGGTGTGCTATGTGTGATAAAAGCAAGCCTAGCAACATAAAACTAGGCTTGTACACTCCATTGCCAGTTCCTTCTCACCCTTGGGAGAGCATTTCCATGGAATTTGTTGGAGGACTGCCTAAATCTAGGAAAGGTCATGATTATCTATATGTTGTTGTGGATAGGTTCAACAAAATGTGTATTTTGATACCCTGTAGTAAACATATTATAGCTGAACAAACTGCAAAATTATTCTTTGAACATGTATGGGTTCATTTTGGATTACCCACTTCTATTATATCTGATCAAGACACCCGATTTGTGGGGAAGTTTTGGTCCAGTCTGTGGGAACTAATGGACACCAAATTAAAGAAAAGCACAACTTTTCATCCACAAACAGATGGCCAGACAGAAGTAGTTAACAGGACAGTGATCTAGTTACAAGAGGATATTGCAGCAAACACCCTAAGATTTGGGATGAGCATTTGTGCTATGTGTACCATGCTTACAATAGAGCCAAACACTCTTCTACACAGAGATCTCCTTTTGAGACCTACTTTGGTTTCATACCAAGGTCCCCCTTGGATTTTGTCTTTGGTTGATAGACATAGTGATGTGGACAAAGCAACTAGGTTCATTGAATAGATCCAAGAGATCCACCAGGAAGTATAGGAACAGCTGGAAAAGAGCTAGGCCAAGTACAAGGCTAGGCATGATAAGCATCATATGGAGCATAGTTTTCAAGTTGGAGACCAAGTCTAGCTATATATCAGCAAGGACATGATGCAAGGTGAAGGTAAGAAGCTAAAACATATCAGGTATGGACCCTTCAGGATACTTGAGAAGATTGGTGAAAATGATTTTTGCCTTGATCTGCCAGCTTACATGCACATCTATTCAGTCATGAATACGGATTGCTTGAGGTTGTTTGAACCTTCAATGATTGAGGACCCTAAAGAGCAGAGTCAATTTCCTTCTGTTGATGACCTGCTACCTGAATATCTTAATGAGTTGCAGGAAGATACAGTGCTGGACAGGAAGGTAAGGACGACGCGTAGTGGATAGGTGGAATACCTCAGAATTGGGCTTAAAGGTTCGAAGTCGAGCAGTGCGAAATGGATTGAGATTGGACAAGTGAGACAACAGTTTCCTCACTTAGTCGATGCTTGAAGAAAAACCAAATTTTGGTGGTCCAAAAGCTTTTCAGTTGGGAGGCCATGATCCGAATCGGATCCATAAACGACTGTCATAGAACCATGACTATATCGGGATGAAAAAACCCTTGAAGAGTCCAAAACAATAATCGAAAACACCCTGAACCAGTGGTCATGGTAGCTGGCGTGGAATGACGAGGACCTCGGTCAAAGCACGTCGACCGAGGCCCATGGGGACTTAACAAGAGGTCAATGAAGCCCCTGGAAGCACCGGAATGGAAAAAAGAGCTAATTTTCGATGCGCGTTAGCGCTAACGCGCATCGCTGGGCAAACAAGGCTGAAATGCTTAAGCACTCGGTCACGTTGGGAGCCAGAGGACCGTGGGCGGAGAACCGAAAAGACGCCATCGTATGAAGGTGGGACCCACAACCTAGAAAAGGTGGGACCCACAACCTGGAAACTGGTGGTTTTACTCGGGGTTCCCTTGAACGGTAAGAGGTTTTGGAAAAAGCAGAGCGAGCACACTCAGCGATCGACGCGTGGTAGCAGAGGTGAGAGAAAAACCACCGTGATCGCACGTTATCGGTCGAGCAAGTCAACCGCGCTCGACGTGCGAATGACGTTGGATCTAGAGGAGCCTAGATCGGACGACTTAGATTGCGTTTGATAGACAGAGCAGAACTGACAGGGAATTAAGCCAAGTTCTAAAGAGATTTGGAGTCTGTTGACCGCCATGGTGTAGAAAGAACACACAATCGAATAAATGAATCAATGAACCGGATGGCGCTGTTCCAGTGAAGACACATGGCTACTTCTTGAGTGATCATGCTGACACCGAACAGGGAATTCGAAGCACATAGGTGACAGGCGAATCGACGCAGGTGGGAGAGGAAACGAACAAGCATGGAGGTCGAATGGCTAAAGACATGAACAGGGACAGTGAACAGGATTCAGATGAGAGAGAACGAAGAGTCCAAGAGACCAAGAGAGACAGTGAATAGTGAACCCTGAGAGGAGGACTGAGCACAGAGAGCAGTAAATCCAAGCAAAGGAGACAGAGGGCCGAGCTAACCATAGGCAACATTGAGCACCAAAGAGCTTGAAGAATCAAGCCTTCCCATAGAGGAATCTGTTTGGATTGAGCATCACAGTTGGCTCTTTCCACTGTAGACCGAGGGTCACAGAGCTGGTAGGAAGAACAAGAGTCTGTGTACTCCGAGTGGCTTGGGGAATCCAAGAACCACCCTACCAAGCAAAATCTGCTTCAGGAGAACTCATATTGAGTACTTGCATTGTAATTTCTCTGCTGAAAGACATAATAAAACAAGGCCACCACTGAAGCTGGACTGGAGATGTAGCCCTGGAGAATAGGGTGAACTCCTTATTAAAAATTGCTTGTGTCTTTGTGTCTGCTTACTGCATTTCTCTACTGCCTTTCCATTCAAAATGTCTGTGTATTGGCATTCTGATCGATCCGTTGTTTCAATAACACAGAACACACACACCAGCACATGAGTCTATAATACCTTTTGTTTAATAAATCTTTAACTGAGGTCACTCATAGGGTGATTATCAGATAAACAGGCATGAAAACTAACATTATTACTTTTGTAACTGAATGTGATGTGTGTCAATGCCACAAAGGAGAAACAGTCAAGTCACCAGGCACCTTAAACCATTGCCCATCCCTGCTTCAATGTGGATGGATGTTTCTATGGATTTCATTATTGGTCTTCCAAAGTCAGGAAACAAGTCAGTCATCATGGTGGTTATGGACAGACTTTCTAAATATGCTCATTTTTGCACTCTACCCCACGCATTTACCCCCACTTTGGTGGCTCAATCTTTCATGGGCTAGATCTTCAAACTACATGGCATGCCCACTTCCATTGTATCTCATCGTGACCCAACTTTCACTAGTAACTTTTGGCAAGAACTTTTCAAGCTACAAGGCACCCAACTCCAACTAAGTACTTCCTATCATCCCCAAAATGATTGTCAAACTAAAGCAGTCAACAAATGTTTGGAGACATACCTAAGGTGCTTCGCTTCAGAAAAGAAACATCAATGGATACAGTGGCTACCTCTAGCTGAATGGTGGTATAATACTAACTATCATGTAGCCACCAAGATGACTCCATATGATGCAGTGTATGGTCAACTCCCACCTTCACCTACTTCTTATATCCCTAGATGCTCTAAGGTGCAAGTAGTGGATCAATTCCTGCAAAACCTTGTAGCCATGCTAGCCCATTTCAAAGATAATCTCCATCAAGCTTAGATTCACATGAAGCAACAGGCATACCAACATCGTTCAGAGTGCACATTTCTAGAAGGCGCTTAGGTATTCCTGGGCTGCAACCATATAAGAAAACATCACTCAAAGAAAAGGGCTGCCAAAAATTAGCTCCAAAATTCTACGAACCTTATCAAATACTTCATTGCATTGGAGCAGTCGCCTACAAGCTAGCATTTCCACCAACTTCAAAAATCCATCCAGTCTTCCATGTATCATGCGTCAAGAAAGTGGTGGGGAACAATTGTAGAATTAAAACTAGTCTACCTGAATTGGATGAAGAATGTTCACTTTGGCTCCAACCTGAATAAGTCCTCGATATGTGAGAATGACATCTGCGTGGCTGCACGATCAAGGAAGTCCTCGTCAAGTGGAAAGGCACCTCTCTAGAAGATGTGACCTGGGAACCAACCACTATTCTTTAGCAATTTCCACAACTTCAGCCTTGAGGACAAGGTTGCTTTTATGGGGAGGGCATGTTAGGGTCCAACCCTAACCCCTTTATTTATGTAATAGGGTCAAGTCATAGTTATAGTTAGTTAAAGAGTCAATAAATCTCGTATTAATAATTGTAAGTGGTTGACCCGCATTTAAGAAAGGGACCACAGTTAGTTGCAAATGGACCATGGTATTAGATAGATGGTATTGAGAGAACCATGGTAATGACCCATGGTATTGTATGTATGAATCCTATATAAAGGATAGAGACTCCCCGTTGTGGAATGTCGTGTCTTATTTTGTAATCAAGCTCTGCTATGCTGGAGGTTTCTTCCTCGAAGAGGAAAGTGAACATTGCTTTCATCTCTGAATAATAAAATACTTGTTTTTCTCATTTTGTTCTACGTTCTGGGTTGTATTTTGCACATATTTTGTATTCTAGAATCTTCTCACAGGTCAAGAGCATAACAACACACTTCTTTTCTTATTCTTCCTGCTTCTGCTTCCCTTATTGTTATTTCCTCCTCTGCTCCCGTTCTTCCTTCAGTTTTGGTTCTGATTCTTGTGACTTCAATTCGGCTTCCTGCAACCTTTGCTTTTATCTCTTCCTCCACTCTGTTCTCTAATTTAGTGTCAGTCTTTGCAGCCTTCCTCTAGTGATCAAACATGCTCTTACAAAGTGATTTTAAGGTGTCAAGGTCAAATTTTGTCATTTCAGTGAGTCTTCAAGTAAAAATTTGGTCACTAGGTATTAGGTCTAGGGTTTGTATTCACTCTTTTCAAAGTTTTCCAAATGTCGATCCATGTCACCATTCAGCTAAGTGTACCATCATTCAGAGATTTTTCATCATCATGTCAAGTTCCATTGGGTCATTTTATACCTTGTTCATGCTTCAGTTGTACCTAGGTAAGGTTCATTTCCCTCTCCTAGGGTTTTGAAGGCAATTTCTCTTGGATGGCCAAATAATTAGCAACACTTGTATCCTGATGTTCATACACCTTCCCCTATCCTTAATGTACCTTATTAAACACTTCCTGTCACTAATATCCCTCAAATTCCTCATTTTCGCACAAACCCTAGTTTCTTGCTACAACTTGGCAATTTTCTAGGCTAGACCTATGTTTTGCCCCTTTGGACCCCTTCCCCTCACTCAATCTCTGAAATTCCACTTTCCCCTGCTTCCTAACATCCCTCCCTAGTTCCAAAAATTTTCTCAAGAATTTAGAAGCCCCTTATCCCCTTCATTTCGCTTCATTTCGAAAAATCCCCTGTTCCACACATCGGGATAAGTTTTACTCCAATAATGTTTCTGAGCAATAAAATATGAATTTGAGAAAATTGAGAGAGATTTTTGTCCACAATAGGCCAAGGAAGAAAACTATCCTTCACTTATTACACAGGTGTCATGGTTTTAGAGAAATGTCAAAAATACGGTTGCCTCGAGAGAATTGATGCACCTCTGAAGTGACCTTTGGAAAATCAAGTTTTCTCCTAGCTTGGTTGGCTAAATGACTTTTTTGATGAGTCAAAGGATAACGATATGCAAAGATATTTCCAATGAGCTATCATGATCTCAATTTGGAGTTGAGGAAGCCCTTCAAAAGTTGACTGCAACAGCGCTTTGCCTTTAGGTAGCCTCATTTTGCACATTTTGACTAGTCTTGGGAGATTTGATTTTTGATAGGGAAAATGAAATCCAAATTAAAAAAATTTAGTTGGGTTGGAAAGCAGACTCAAATACCTTTCCAACGCGCTATCTCGTGCCCAATTTGGACACTAGGAAGGCCTCCAAAAGTCTCCTAGAAAAAGCACAATGCATTGGGCAGGTGGTGCGGCGCACATAACTAGCGTGGCGCATTGGGCTGCAATTTCCAGTGCAAATTTACATTGGCGCGGCGCATAGAGAAGGCACGGCACGTTGGGTTTGATGCATGGTGCATACAGCCAGAAAGCCCAAAAACTTCAAAAATTTTCTCCAAAATCACCCAATATCCTTGGATCATCATTTATACAAGTAGGTTGAACTTCATTCATGGTTTTTCATCCAAGATTAATGGTTGTTGATGGTGTGTGTTTCATGGTGCTTGTGTAAAACAATCAAACCCTACCTTTTAAAATACCTCAAAGAAACTTGCTACTAGGGTTTCATTTCACTGTTTTGTCACCAAGTTCACTCCCTCATCTCATTTGTCCTTTGATTTCATCATTCCCTAAGTTCCCCTACCCCCCTAAGTTCATTAATTCCCTATCCCAAATTCCCTTTCCCAAATTTCCAAATGTAAACCCAAAACCCTAATCCTATACAAAAACTCCCATAATATCCCATATTTCCCTAACTAAGTCTATCCCAACAATCCCAAATTTCCCACTAGTTTTCCCCTCTCCTAATAGTCCCTTGTTTCACTGTTTTCCCTTGGTGGAAGAGGTCAAGCACATCACCAAAAACAGTCCACCATAGTTTGACACATCAGCACCTATTTCTCCAAGCCAATTTGTCTACCAACAGTTATGGCATCTAATCCTTCATATGATTATGAAGAAGAGACCCAAAGTGACTCACCCACGGAGGGACATGCACCCAGGAGGCCTCATAGGGGTGGCAGACATATCAGAGAAGAACCTACCACTCTTGCGGAGCTTGCCCTCTTGCCATCTTTTGTTTCCAACATCAGTCATGTTATGAATTTTGTGAGAAGGTTGCTAATATTCAGTTACATCATGAGTTGGCCCGCTTATTTGTGTTGCATTTGCATGGTGATCAAGCCACTCTTGTTGGTGTTACTTTCACATTAACCCAAAAAGCCATTTCTTTGGCAACTGGCATACCAAACATTGGAGAACCATGGAATAAGAGGTAGAAGATTGATCGGCAACACTATGAACCATACATCAAACCTGGTTTTCTGAGGCAGCTCAAGAGAGTGTTTCCTTTTTGGTTTCTCAAGGATGAGTATGCTCCTTTAATGAAACTCATCATGAAGTATTTCACCTTTGAGGGCTGGTTCTCCCGCTTGTATGCTTATCACATCAGGCTACTGATGCATTTCACTCGGGTGTGAATGATGAACATTCCTTATTTCATATGCTGAAACATAGAGAAGATGACCACTCTTGTGCAGCACAAGACCCCTCAACAGTAGTTCAACAGTCTTTATCATTTTGCTCTCATAAAAATTGTGGTCGTTCATCAGCGTGGTTTACAGGGCATCACATGGGATGACTTCATCTCTCATGAATTTTTCAGAGCTTGACAAAGACCTTCAGAGGTTGGGCATGAGACAGGTGGACCTTCTTATCAGCAGGGCCATGAGACCGCTAGTGTGCCAATATTCATCTCTTATCAGAGAGGCATTACACGGTTGTTTGCAGCAGCGATGCGAGTGTTATCTCCACCCGGGGTGGAAGGGGCCTTGCTTCCTCCATCAGCACAGTAGGTTCAGGACTGAGGCAAGAGGCCTCTATAGGAGGAAGGACCATCAGGTGAGCGAGAGACTGATTTCATCCTCATTGAGGGTGATGATACTGACATGGGCCCACAAAGTGAAAACCTTAGACAGATCATCAAGGAGCATCAAGCGGGTATTGATGCCTTTTCCACCAACTTGGATAGATCCCAGTGGACTATACAGTATTTGGAGAAGAGGAACAAGCAACTTGAGGATCAGCAGGTGGTGATGGAGTTACAGGAACATTCGGCAAAACTGTCAAAGTGCCTGAAGGAGGAGGGTGGAGTTCACTTCCTTGGAGAAAGAGATCTATGCCAATAGGGATTCATGGCTTGAAAGACTCAATATCCACTTGGAGAGGAAGCTAGAGAAGGTAATAAATGAGAATAATATGCTTAGAAACTTGTCATATCATTACTTGTCCCGAAACTTGGTGTGCCAAACAAGAATCAGGAATTTGAAAGCAAAGCTAAAGAGAGCATCAAAGAGGCAAAAAGAGGATTAAAGACTTCAAATCTTGGCTGAGGCTTCATTGGCCCATCACAACACTTAATAGAGAAGACTCAGCCCAAATTTCAAGAAATTTGGAGCAATTTTTGCATTTTTGTAAATTTTTGGCACAAAAAACAGAGTTTTCCTTCCTATGCGCCGCGCCACGTGGCGCTCGCTTTTGCTAGAGGCCTCCAAATCACAAAAACTCAGAATTTTTGGATTTTTCATGCAAAATTACACTTTCCTACCTATGGCCAAGAAATTTGGGCAGGTTTTGAGCCCTCAAAAAGGTCAAAAACACTCAAAAAATGACCTCACTGCCCCTATTTTGACACACAGGAAGCAGTGTTGGGAGAATGGACTTTTGGAGGGGAAAATGGAGGCCAAATTGAAAAATTCCACTTGGGTTGGAAAGTAGACAGGAAAAAATTTCCAACAAGTACACATGGAGATAATTTGGACACTAGTAAGGCCTCCAAAAGTGGGTCCAAAAGGCGCTATGTGTAGAGAATCACGCGCGATGCATAGAGGAAATTTTGCCAGTTTGACCAAGTATTGCTCTGTTTTTCGCCCAGTTTTGGCCAGTTTGACTTCTTCACTTCCTTAATGGAAAATTTTTGATGTAATTTCATGTATATTGATGGATCATGATGTAAATATGTCAAATTTTCACTTGGTAAGGTAGATTCATCAGTTAAAAAGTTGTTTGAAACTGAATGAATTAGTTCCCTAGTTTATAGAGGCAGGCAGTTTCATGACCTAATTTCTAGTTCTCAATTTAGAATCAGTTGGATCAGCTCCTAAACTCATGAGCTTGACCCCTAGAGGCAAGGATGAGCTATGTTTGTCTATATTATGTTGTTTTTCAGTCATTAGCATGGTTGGACTCTTGAGAAAGCCTTGAGCTTCATTGTACATTCACTTTCAGTATTTTGGCTAAGGAATTGAGACCAGGATTTGCAGCACTCTTTGGGATTCATGTGGAAATTTGTATTGGTACAGTGCTTCTCTTTGTAATTGTGAATTTTGTTTATGTATGCCATCATCTATCTTATTTCTTTTGAACTAAACAAACAAGAGTGTAAGTAGAATTCATTGAAAGTGCAATGCTCTACTTGACGTTTGCTTTAGTTGTTTGACGTTTTCAGCTGTTTGGGGAGGATTCTTAATTTACTTTGCCCTCTTCAATACCTCACCTGTCTTTTCCCTCCATCTCACTAAAATTTAAGTGCCAAAACGATTGCCTACCTTCCCCCATCGAGATCTCTGCAGAACTGAGCCTCAATCCCCGCACCCTAAAATCTGCCTTTCCCTTGATTCCAACAAAACCCCCAAAAATCACATGAAATCCTTGTACTTCATACCTAGCCTAAAATCAGTTTTTATTTCAGTCATCTCAAGCCCCATAGATCATATTTTGTTGAGATTGACCTGAAGAGATCCCTCTCCTGTCCTCGTAGGGCTAGCTATGATGCTGAGCGTGGTTTGATGTTGGCCCTGGCTCCTACCTTTTCAGCCTGAAGTAAATCTAGGCACTAACACTCTGTATCCTATCCTTCCTCTTTGCTTCAACCACTAAAGATGCTTTCATAATAATAGGATCCACTTTCATCTTGCAATTTTTTTCTCCCCTTGGACTATCGACAATCTTTCTCTTTACCTTTTACTACATGGTATTGCTACCTTTTGCTATTGTTTCTTCCAGAGTTGCTTCTCTCTGGAAAGTAGCCCGTGAAGTCCCTGCTAAACTAACTGGCTCATGGTGTTTGGAGGAATTGAAGCCATTTCTCCATGGATCCTCCTCTGGCTAATGAAAAGCCCTGCTGATCCACTGAAAGTGAATTCTCGCACAATGGTCTTTGAAAATACTACAGCGATCATAGAGATTAAAGTATAGAGTACCGAATGCAAACTTCACTATCTCCTTTCCCTCAATATCCATGACTTTCAAGTTATTTATCTCGTATAATAATTTTTGCAAAGGAAGGGTGGACCACAGTGCTTTATTCTTCCTATGCAAAGCTACTGACAAACTTTTGGCGAGATGATATGGCACTTCTTGCATGACAAGCTTGTCGGTGGCATACCTTGGTAAAACATGTGGTGACATCTCGTCGTCAAACACTCTAAGGAAGGTACCACCTAGTGAGGCATACCAATATGTGATCTCCACTATTTCCTCCATTGCTCCTCATGACATGCAAGGTGGTTCTTCTTCAAATATGAGATTATAAAGCGGGATGATGAAATGGTTAGTTAGCTATTTCATTACTCCTCGATGACTGCAATTCAAAAACAATTTGCAATAGATACGCACAACATTTTCTCGTGGTGTCCATGTCTAGTTCATTATAAGAAACTCATGTTGTGCACAAATTGCATCCAGTAAATATGCAGACATATAAAACCTTGCTTGCTCGCCCTTGGGAGGACTCCGAGCCTGTTCTACATGGGCTCTCAACTATCGAGCCAAAAAAGATGACTAGTTGAAAGGCTTCCCCTCATTCGCAACCTGGTTCAATAAGACTGCCCACCCTTCAGGAAAGGTGACTATGCTTTGCTGACCATGGATCTTGCAAGCTAAGATAACCAAGAGCTGGTAGGCCTTCTTAAGGAAATTTGTCTTGAATGAATAGGTGGGAGTCTGTAGAAACTTCAATGGCTATTTCACCTAGTCTTTGATAATATCTCTTGTGTTCACATAGCTATTAGTGGCATATAAAAATGAGTCCATGAGCTTCACTGGCTCGGGCAGGTGATACATGCGCTGATAATCTTTTGTGCAAAAGGTAGCAAGCTTGTGTCTTCTCTCACTATTCAATGTCGTGGTCTTCTCATTAATGTGTTAAACAATCTAGATGATGGCATATGCACATGGGAAGGATGTATATCTTCATGCAACTGTGTGTAGTCCTGACTACCAGATACTGAGATAAACCTACCAGTCCTCAAGGCTCTTTGCTGAAAGAGCTTCACTAACTTTCTTCCATGTTAGTGTTGACCCCTTTTCTATAAACAATTGAGTGTCCACATACACTAGAAAACCGATTGGTGTTTTATTAACTACTTCCATACTACTCCTTTCAGTGGTCTCTTTTGAAGTAGCTATCTTTAGTGCCATGGTAACAATGATTGCTATAGAAAAGTTCTTGACAAGTGTGGTACCTATGGGACAAAATGGACACTCATCGAAAGTAAACATTAACCTTTTGCAAATCTAACTTCAAAGCATGATCAAGCATAAAAATGAGCTATTGATGAGAGAGATTGTACAATTTTCATCAACGAGCAAGGGAGACTAGACGTGGGAACTATGCACTACGCAATGCTAGTAGACAAGGGTGCATCTTGAGGCTTGAGACTATGAAATCAGTAGTTCAACCTGGGTAGATATTGGGGGAGACTACACATTGTGAAGTCTTAGTGGCCAATGTGAAAGGATGAGCCCTAGAATTGCAAAATGTGTAATTGGTCCAGCCTGTAATATGCATTGTGCATTTCTAGAGGCCAAGCTACCATCTTGAGCCTCAGGATTGCATAGTGCCCAACTGGGCAAGGAAAAATTTGTCCAAAGAAAGTGTAGATCTACCCGGTGGAAGTGTGAAAAATGAGGAGAAGGGAGTAATGAAGTGAGATTGGGTTCATATCTAACTAAGTATGAGTAAATAAATATGAATCAAGTGCAAAAAATGAAAAAACATAAGGAAAATCATGTTTGTGAGGAGAGTCGCCATAAGGACGACCATCGGTGCAAAAATAGAAAACTAATGTGACACTTATGAAAGGAAAATGAAAAATTAGAAAAACAATTATACAAGCTAAAATATGTTGAAATGAAATAAACTATGAAGATAAATAAGTAAAGCAACACTCACACAAGCGAAACGACAAAAAATTACAGAAACGCGGCAAAATACGACAAAAGAAAAACTCACCTGAAAAAGTGATGATGATCAAACTAATGGTTCCTTGATCTCCTTGGGAATGCTAGAGATAAAATATTGAATGTGACAAATGGCTCTAGAGGCATCAATTAAATAGATTTAGGTGAATTAGGGTTTATGACATGCATGCCTAAAATCAAGAAAAAAGTGACACTTGGCAGAAGTTTCTAAAAATAATGAGTGTTCCTTATTTGGGATACTAATAATGGATCCCTATTTTTTAGGGATTATTTTTTCTTTCTAGATTGTTTTATTTTTTTCTTTTTTTTTGGGAAGATTTCCATGCATGCTGCTAGGAAATATGGCGCAATTATGGGGAAATGGGCAACTTTCTAGCTCAGTGCACTACACATTTTTTGAGCTCAGTGAGGGATTGTGTAGTTTCTGGGCTTTGTGTTGGGATTCCTTCCATGACTGTGTAGTTTCTAAGCTCAAGGCTGACTACGAGTTTGAACTATGTAATTACAGTCATGAAGGTTTATTTCCCTCAAGGATTGCATAGTTTCTGGAGGCAAGCCAAAAATTGTTGTAAGACCAATTCGGGAGATAAGCTTGTGGGTTAGAAATATCAGTTAAGTGTGGAAAGAAGCAAACACAAGAACAAATGAAAATATAAGTCTTAATTGAAGCATGAATACTTGAATTAATGCAATATAAGCTCATGTGGATAGGAAGGAAGGCTCCAAAATAAAAGCCTATGAAAAATTGTGGAGGATGGTTGTAGCCGCTACAACACTGGCAGCACACTGGTAGAACTCCAACTCTATGTATGGATATTTTTGCATGCATAACAACTCTAATGCTTTTGGAAGTATTATTCAGTTGAATGATTATCGCAGCTTCTTCACTTAGCTTGAGTTAAAGATATAGTCCCTACCATTCTCTTAATCGGAAGCAGACATACTAAGCCAAGTCAGATTGAGTTGTTTCAATTGGGGATGAGGAGCATATAAATGAAAATGTAAAAGAGATTTCCATGGTTTTAGTTTTCATCTCTGGCGCTTCTCTGCTACTAGGAGCCCTAGACAGTACCTCAGCAGAGTCACTTCAAGAACATAAACATTGCTCCGCTGCCAGCGAGCCTAAATAATACCCCAACAGAGTTGTTTGCTTCACCTCGTTGCGTAGGAATCCTTTCTCTTCTTTTCCCCTTTATTTCACTTTTTTATTTTTTCATTTCTATTTTTTCAAAGAACTGTGCATAGGCTCTTATTATTTCATGGGGGCGAAAGAGGGATCCTGACTTATTGAAAGAATAAGAGGTTGTCGCTTCAAAGAAGGATATTTGTATACAGTTCTGACATACTTGTTAAGGTTTTCCTCCCCTCCTTACTCTACTCGACTTAGTTGACAGGGATTAACCAAAAAAATAGAGGACCGATTAGAGTATGTGGTACTAGTTAAAAGTGAAAGCATCATGATTTAACTGTGAATTTCTTCGAAAGGAACATATTTTCTATCACAGTGTCATCGACTAAAGGAATATAAGATTCACATAAAGAGAGGGAATAAACAGATAACCAAGCATTGATAGCAGTGCAACTTCCTCTTTGACTTCACCCTGCTTGTCTCAGAAGCCAAACAAAAACTCATGTGAAAGCTACCCTATGACTAAAAAAAACAAAAAGAATAAAATTTCAAAGTGGAAAGTAAAAGAAAGCAAATAAAAGAAACAAACAAGAAAAGCAAACCACTACTACTCCTAACCTAACAGTGAATAGGACAGACTCACATGAAATGATACTTCCAATGTAGGCACCGATGCATTAGCTAGCCTATTATGTGAGGGAATGCATGCCACAAAAGATATAAAAGCATAACAATAAACAAAAAATATAAGACAATGCAAACCAAAATGTTCGATGTTTTAAAGAACGCGCAGAAAATAAAGAAAGAAATGCACATGGAAGACATTATGTGGGTTCATTATGGTGTTTAGACACACTACGACTTGAAGACATATAAGAACAAAATTTTTAACTACAGAAATGAGCGAAAATAAAGAAAGAATAAATTTTTTTCCTTGCAACCGTGCTTGCCACGTATGACTCCTCCAATGACTGAGTGATAGGATTGTGTGATAAAGATGGAGGATGCGAAAATTGTAACACATATTTATTTTCAATGTGTGTGATAGAGTGATGAGGAGCCTTGAAATATTCAACACATTTCTGATCTGAAGTGGAACTGACCTCAAGACGTCAACAACCTGACATAACCATTAGCTCAGGTTGAAGTGCCTCGAAAACTTGGGGAAGTTCCAACATCTCAAAATACAGATCATCAAAGATCGATGGCTTGGAAATATCAAGAATGAAAATATCATGATGACCACGTGGATCATAAAGTTCTATATTACAAACAGAGGAATCCTCATGATCTGATGAAGTGTAATGAGGGGGCAATGGAAAACGAGAAATTTCACCCCCTATATTTCTAGAAAGATAAGATGAGATATTGTAAAGGTCACGTAAAACAAATTTGTCCTCTTCGCATTCAGATGAAAAACGAACATTCCATGTGTTTTGAGAATGATTAGAAATTGATTCTTCACAATATTTAACAGGGATGACAGGGTCATGGAAGATGATAGGATAATGTGGGAGAGGTGTAGAAGGAGAACAATCATCCTTCATCACATATTCTTGTTCAGCTATGGGCTCCCACACATAATCAATGTAAATGATATTGCAAGTTGTCTACTCAACATTAACTCCATCCAAAACTTGATCCTCAAGAACATCAAATAAAGGATTCAAAATAGGTGAACACAACAACTCACAATCCATAGGATCAAAGGAACCAAAGGATGGAGGATGAAGAGATAACACTTCATCATAACCATTAGATTTGCAGTCCAAACCTACGCTGAAATTCTGAGTATGTGGGTTGGGAGAAGATGGTGGTAGATCCGTGGATGAATTATCAAGTTCTCTCGTCTCAACCTGTAGAAATAGAGAAATTTGATGAGAAGGAGACAAGGTGTCACTTGGAACAACAACCTCATCTATCAGAGATTTAGAAGCTCTAATACCCAGGTATATTGGGCGAGGTTTGAAAGATTCAAGCTCATGCGGATTTTTTGAAATGTGAACAAGATATAGAAATCTGTCAACCAAGAAATACTAATCAACATCATCTTCTAGAAATTTAAAGCAAAAATGAATAAACTGATCGTGAAAATCTTGAACAGATTCATTGGGTTCTTTTCCCAAATTCAGAATTTTCTTGCAGAGAGTTTTATGATCATACATATCAAAGGCACAGGACAATTCTGTGACAAAGTGTTAGAAAGAGTGTATGGAGTCATTAGGAAATGTGTTAGACCATTCTTGTACGCACCCTTTGAACCTTATAATGAACAACCTACAACCAACATCGTCACAGTGGATATTATTCTTTTTCCAAAAATCGAGAAAATGGGTGGTGTGCTCAAATAAGGTTGTTTCACCCTCGCCATTGGATTTTGAATTTGACAAGTCATCAATAATTCTCACTGACACTTTCATATTTGTGTTTCTAGAAAAACATTTCGTGGTTATGATTTTTGGATAAGACATTAAATAAGTGTAGAAATTCAAAACAGACTTCAAGGGCTCAGCTTGTCATCTGGCCCTCCTTCTAGCACCAGAAATGTTGACGGTGTTGGACTCGCCAACATTCAAGGGATCTCCCCGATATGAAGTCCCAAATAGACCTCACATCGTTTGGAGTAGGATTCCCAACAATGGGGTGCTAATGATCTGCCTTGGTTGCAAATACACATAGAGTGGTGCATGGTGTATTTGGTGAGAACAAGTGTGTGTGACCCTATAGATGGTCATGTGCGATGCATGAACGGTTCCAATACAAGAAGGGAAAATAGAGTAAGCCCCTTAGAAGCCTATAGTAGTATGCAACTTAAAAGGAACACACAAGCATAATGACATCGTGAGCTAACATTTACAGTATTCCACAAGTTAAGGTGATGAATTAATACAACTACATGCATTCAACAAAATTCATAAAAATGCAAACGAAATAGTTCATAAGCATGGGTGTAAGTTAAATAACATACATTGAAAATACTACAAGAACATTCCTACTATATTCACAACATATGCATGAAATTGTGCTGGGTCTGAGTTTTATTATAAGTGAAAGTTCCAATCATACATACACCATTGACGACCACTAGCCCCAAAAGTGGAACATTAAAGTCAGCAACACATGCTCCTCCAAAGAAGTATACTCCCTCTATGCTACAAAGAAGTCAAGGCTCTCAAAAAACTCCCAAGCTCTTCCGAAGCCTCAGCCTAGCCAAAAGCTTGGCTCCCAAAATCCCCTTACATGAGTTATGAGGTTCCATTTATAACAAGAGGTTGGATAACCCTTCAAATCCCCTTTGTGATCTTTAGACTACCCTCATGACTCTTCAAATTATTTCAAATTACCCCCTTTGTGACCTTTAGACTACCCTCATGACTCTTCAAATTCTTTCAAATTCCCCATTACATTACATCATGACTCTTCACATTCCAATATTGAGACTTGGCATTTCATTTTACAAAACAATTACAAAGAATACTACATTTTACACTCATACGCATATAAGATAAAATAGGGTAGAGACAAGTTGATAGCCTAACAAGACAAAATACTATGATGCTTGAGTTTGGCGAAACTCTAGCTCAGTAACTTCCACTTGATGCTTCTCTGTCACATATTGGTGCCAAGCTTAGTACTGTGTGATGAAATCCCCAAAGTGTGTGATGGTGTCTGGCTGGAAGCATACTCTAGCCTCCATGGCAGCCATGTACAATGAATTAGAACTAGTTTCAACTTCCCTCTAAAGCATGAGCAACATTATTCTAATTTGGACAGGACCATCAATGTAGTTCTTCATGTGTTGTCTGTTCAAATCCAAATCTTGCTTGGTGGAAATTTGTCTCAACCGCTACAAGTACTTTTTGATCTCTTGTTGGACCTAGTTCTTGGGTTTGGATTTTTTGAGTGAGTCAACTGATAGGATCTTGTGTGTTTTCACGAAGACATCCAAACTACTGAATAATTGTACATATGCGGCCTGAATGTTACCAATAAATGAGGTGAGCTGCTTATTGTTCTGAATCAAGATCTGAACTCTTGCTCTCTCCAGCTTAGCCCATGGCCTCATTTTCTTTCCCAAGTCAAGCATTGTTGCTTTGTATCACATTGTCCATTCTTGCACATAGGTAATGGGAGCTTGTACATTCTTGAGAGTTTTAACAAAATTTTTGCTCTACTGTTGTAGGCCATGCGAACATACAACTTCTTTATGTATGGTAACAAACTCCTCATAGAGTTTCCATATGGTTTCTCTGGGTGTCGATACTTCAACAAGTATCGTTGCTCTCATATCCTCCATATAGACCTGTGTAGAAAGTGTTATGTGCTGCTGCATGGAGTTGTTCCACCTCTTTCCTAGTAGTTTGTAAGTTCTGTTCCAATTGCTCATTCTTGGCCATCAAATAATAAATGTTTGATCTTCTCACACCTACAAAGGCCAAGTTGGCTTTGACAATGGCATTTGGACTCTTCCTGGTGTCCACCACTATCACCCTTTCTCTAACGAATGGAGGTGATGCGTGATCATCTGGAAAATTCTTTCTTCATTCTTGTACAATGTTCTTTTGAAAATAATCAAATGACAGATTGTACACATCCATTACCAGATCATCATCAAGAGGAACAACATCCCATTCCTCGCTTGGGAATGGATCTATTGTTGGAGGGGTTTAAGACTGAATGGTGACCTGTGGTGTTGGCTTATGGGGGCCTGACCTAGGTTCAGAGATGATTTAGCCAAACATATCTCAATACTGCTGGCCCTTTCAGCAACAATCCGTGGAGCGTGGACTGAGGTCTCACCCGAAGTAGTATGGGAGAGTGCTAGAACCATGTTTCCGCACCCTAGAGATGTCTGATGATTTTTGGGTGGTCCACGGTTTGACCCTGCGGGCATGTTGCTGTGCACCTATCAGTACCTTGCAGCCTGTAATGCTGCCTTCGTGCAACCCGGTTTGAGGCATGATCTGTGTTATTACCCAAGTTCCTTACTATTAACCTGAGATTATCTGATTACTTAACTTATCTATATGAGCCCAATTATACTTAATAGTGTTCACTATTCATATAAGTGCGCACGATAAACAAACAATATAAATGAATCATATATGGAGTTCTTCTAATTGTGTGAGCCTTCCTTCTAGAGCTTCGCGTTCCATCATGCATGTTAGCATTGTTATTCGTAGACTAGGTACGATGTATTCCATCGGCATGACAACTTTTGTGCCATAGACTAACCGAAAAGGTGTCTGTCCCACCAATTTCTTACATGTTGTCCTATAAGCCCATAGTATGGTAGGTACGCACAGGTCCCAGTCTTTTCTTTGTGTTACACTAAAAAATGTCACCTTGACTACTTACAGTTAGTATGGCTCAAATCAACAAGTCATGCTACCCTCTTAGGCAAGTCTCATGCCTCTGTTATCCATCTCAAACTCAAAGAAGAGAGAAAGTCTTGTAAAAATCATGTTTATCTCTGGGGTCGCAGGTTCTCTCTAGCCTTACCTGCGGGGACGCTGACCATGTTCACAAAATCTGCGTCCATAGACGCTCTGTATGTTAAGGGACAGGTGCGTCCCTCTGTAAAAGGCAAAATGCGCGAGTTTTATCTTGAAAAAGTTACTTGTGGTTACTTCTAGAACATTCTAGAGGTCGGTTTGATGAAATGGATGCGCCTCCAGTTGGTTCATGTATCTCTATTAAGGGGGAACTTATCCCATCAATAAGGGAGCTATCCCACCCAAAGAGGGGGATGATCCCATTGATAGTGGACCTGAATAACCTCTTTACAGCACTATAAATAAAGGCATTGAGCCAGAAGGAGGGGAGGTTGGAGCTATACATTTTCTTTGGGTAAATGCTGCAGGATTTAGGTCTTCCATTAGAGCCTTTGTGAGGAGAGATTGTCTTCACTTGATTCTACTTGGGAGAGGGTGAGCTTTGTCAAAGTAGAGGAAAACCCTTGATGGACCCTGGGAGGAACTTGCACAACACCAAGGCCAGGTTGTAAGAGTTTCTTTGTTTCGTTATTAATACAAACTGGTTTATTTTTCTCAATAGCTTGTGTTAATGAGTTATTTCATGTGTTCCTTGGTCTGCATGTTGAATATATGTTTTATTATATGAAATGCAAGTGCTTGGTAATTGTTTGATTGTTTGTGGTTGCAGGAATTGACTTGAAGGAGGAGCTCATCCGGATCGTCAAGAACGGACTTCAACAACAGCGTTTTGGAATAAGGTAAGCCTAAACACTTGTAGTTTTCATGTTGTAAAAGGTGTATTTAGAGAAAGATCACTCCATTTTGTCTTGTTTGTCATTAGAATGTCTTAGACTTCTAGGAAGGTCAGTCGTGTCCGCACCCTTGACAGATTCCGTGTGACAAATTGGCGACTCCGCTGGGGAATCCATTAATGAGAGAGTCTTTTCCTTTATATGAACTTTGCTTTGAGAAAATCATTTTTATTTTCTGGTTTTTGACTGTGAGAATTAGTATTTGGGTGGCTTAGCTGTAGATTTAGTTGGCTTTAGTTTTTCTTCCTTTTTCCAGAAAGACGCAGTCTCTGTGTGCTGCACAGTGCGTCCTTGGACGCGCTGTTGTCGACTGCACAGTGCGGGGCCGCACCTGTGACAACGGGTGGCCTGCGTCTTCCTGTAAAAGTTAAGAAAATTCCATTTTTGCCTTAAATTACTTTTAGATTTTGTTTTTTCTTAGTGTTTTCTGCCCAGATCCTTTAGTACCCTGTCAAGAATTCTCACCTGAACTCGTTTTGTGAGCTTTGAGTGTTTTAGTGGTTTTCAACGAAGTTTAGACCTAGGGTTTGATTTTTGGAAAGGCTTTGTAGTGACTTTGAGCTTAGAAAGTTGTCCAGCCTTAGATATCTCTGGTTAGTCAACCTTCTTAGAAGTTGAGCCTGCCGTAAAGTCTCCTTGTTTGAGCAACTTGTCATTTGAGTTGTTTTGGGTCAAATTTCGAATTGCTTGTTTTTAAAGTATTGATTTCCATTTTCAAAAAGGACAAAAAGATTAGAATTTTGTTTTGACTAGTTTTTGGTTCTGCAATAAGCTAGTCCTTGATTTGATTGTGATCAAGTAAAACACCTTAGAAATAATCATTGTTAGTTTTGGCCTCGTTAAGATTGCTTAGAGTAAATTTGCCTTTAGTTTGCTTATGAGTGCATTTTCATAGATTTTAAGAGTTGTTAAGATTGTTTTTTTTGGTTATATTAGATTTATTTGCTTTATTAAAAGAAAAATACAAAAACATCTTCTTAAAAAGTCTTGTTTCAAGTAGCTTTTTGTTTTCAAAAGAAGAAAAGAGTTTTTTTCGTGCATGTAAAGAGAAGTTATGTTTTTATGCTTGGAAAAGAAAAACGAATTGTTTCTTTGATTGTCTTCAATTAAGAAGTTGCTTTTATAAAGATTGCATTCTCTCAACTTTTTAGTTAAGCAATTCATCGAAAAAGTAAAGTAGTGGATAAATCATTTTAGGTGCATTTTGTAGTGGTTTCGAGTCGAGTCAACACACCACTAGTTTCACTTCCATCACCTTTTGACTTAAGAAACAACCTTAAAAGTAACGCTTAAATTAAAATCAATCTAGTAATCTTTATTTTTCTAGGGCTCTGAAGCACCAACATAGCTTAGGCTAGGGTCTTGGAGTAGGTGAGTACTTAACTCTCCAAGACTACAAAACCAAACAGATAGTCTATCTTGAGTAGAACAAATCCAATTGTTTCAGTTACATTCTGGGAAAGCTCCTCTTAAAGGAGAAACACGAGCTCGTGTCCGAACCAGTGAGGGGATCATTCCTCCCTCGTTGGGAACGACGCCAGGCAGTACGTATTACAAACGGTAAACCTCGGATTAACCATTGTCGAGGAGCCAGGGGTCACTTATCGGTAAACCTTGGATTGTTGTCAAGGAGCCGGTAAGGGGATTGGAGCTTGCTACTCTGCCCTTGCGTGCTGTCGGAGTTTAGACTGTTCCCCCAGGTGTAATTGTTGTGATTGGTAACCTTAGTGGCCATAATATCTAGGATTCTACCCAAGGTGACGGTGGAGGGAAGGTCCCACTGTACCTGGAGCAGACGTCGGTTATACTCACTTGGATTTTCTGGGGGGTTCGCTTCACTTCGAGACGGTTAAAGTGGAGGAACTTGGTCCAGTCTATTCATTAAGCAGGTTGCCGGGGTAACTGTTCCACCCACTATTTCTGTACTGAATCCTGCGAGGTTGGGCCTAATCACCAACTAGCGCTTTTGGTCCGGAAGACTACTGTTTGTGTGTGGTTTGACGCTCTAGATTATTTAGGCGTGTGCTTCAAATTTGATTGGTTCTTTAGAAGACTTTAGGTGGTTTGATTTGAAATTTTTTACTTTGATTTCGTGTGTTGTAGTTAAAATCTTTAATTGTGGCGGAATTACCGAGACAGTCCCGTAGACTTCGGGGCAAGTCTCCTGAGATTGTTACCGGGATAGATTTGTTAAGAAAACTCCGTAACTCGCGGGGTGAATCTCCTGAAACATTCCGGGTCATTTAGAAGGGTTAAAGGTCCTTGTAACTCCTCCTAGTGGCAGTAGAGTAGGTTCACCTGAAGAAGGAGAATCTTCTTTGGTAGTCCATCCAGATTACCAAAGATTAGAAACAGGTTACAATCCCGAAGCTGTTACAGTTTCCGAGCTTGCTGGTAGTTTTTCATCTGCCAGTGAAACAGGCGAAGAACCTGAAATTTCAGAACCTGTTACTCCAACTCCTAGTGTTCCTGATTCACCAAGAATAGAAAGAATTATCACCGAAAATCTTCCTGTTGGATTAATTGCTATAGAAGAACTTGTTCCAGAGGAAGAAATAGGCGTTTCTGATTCTGAAGATCTAATTACCCTTGATCTAAGGGAGCGTGAATCCATCTTTTACAGTCCTCCTAGAAGTGAATCTTGGTACCTTGCATTAACCAATTTTTTAGACAACTCAGTAGGTTTTTCTACACCTCGTACTCCGGTTCCACCTAGAGGAATTCATTCTCCTGTAAATATGTCTGGTCAGTCATCTGTGTTTTCACAAAGTCCTGAATCATTTTTACATGGCGGTCCTTCTGTTCCTACTGGGTATCAATCACTTTCTGGTACCTTTGCGGGAGCATCTCCTCAACCTGTTGATCATGGGTTATTAGTTGGAAACAGTGGTAATGTACCATTGAGTATAGGTGACGTTTATATGATGTCAGGTTCAACTCCCATTAACCAACCTCAAGGTGGCCAATTACCGCCTGGGGGGCAACCTTCGTTAATGCCTGGGGGGCAACCTCAAGGTACTTCATTTGTGACTGGGGGGCAACCTCAAGGGTATCAACCCCAAGGGTATCAACCCCAGCCTCAATATGTACCCCAAAGTCAACCTCAGTATCAGTATCAACCTCAAGGATGGCAACCTCAAGGATGGCAACCCCAAGGGTATCAACCCCAAGGGTATCAACCTCAAGGATACCAACCTCAAGGTCAAGGTCAACCCCAGTATTCGTATTTACCTCAAGGTTATCAACCTACGGGTCAATACCCTGGTCAAGGTTATCAACCACCTCAAGGGCAATCATATGGGACTGCACCTTACAGTTATCAACCCTATCCTCAATACGGCTATGGATCTCAGTATCCTCAACCTGTTACGAGTCAATACCCTGGAATGTTAACATGGGATCCGTCACAGGGTCAACAGATGTCGCAACCAAGTATACAGTCGGTACCTCAAGCAGGACAACCTGCAGTTCCTGGTCCACCCCAGCAACCGCAACCTGTCCAGTCAAGTGTTCAGACCCCTGTAACTTCTGTAGTTACTCAGCCGCCAATTGCACCTAGTACTCCACCTCACACGGCTGCAGCAACTACCGCTTCATCTACCATGCTTACTTCTGGAGTATCGGCAGCTCCGGTTTCTACTGTCCCTGTAACCACTCCTCAGACATCTGTACCGTTGTCTGGACCCACGGTTCAAACCACAGTCCAGATGCCTGCAGGTCAACCTGGTACAAGTACGGTTGTTACTACTCAACCTCAATTTGTTCAACCTCCGTACCAGGGACAGTATCAACCTGGGCAAGCTGCCCAACAACCGGTTTACCAGTATCAACCGTATCCTGGGTACAATTATCAACCACCTCAACAACCCCAGTACGGTCCGGTTAATCCTGGTTTTCCAGGAGGATATAATATCCCCAATGCGAATCCTGTTCCTAGTTATCCTGGATATCCTCCTCCTGGGGCTGGTATTGTGACTCAGAGTTTCAGAGATCCTAACCGGCAGTTACCATTTATTGCGACTTTAGATTTACCCGACTTGACGCGCCTAACGAACGATCCAATTCAATATCTTCCGTTCTGGCCGCCAATGCCAAATAAGTTGCCCAGCGATATACCCAAGTTCGAAGGTAAGTCTGGAGAGGATCCGTCTAATCACGTGATGACTTACCACCTCTGGTGTGCATCAAATTCCATCTCAGATGATTCTATCCGCTTACGTCTTTTCCAGCGTACACTCATTGGTCTCGCAGCCAAGTGGTACATTGAGTTGCCACGGGCTTCTTTTTACAACTTTAGCCAGTTAGCTACTTCATTCTTAACTCATTTTCAGTTACCAGTCAGATACGATAATGGTACGGAATTATTAACTTCGCTAAAACAATCGACATCCACGTACATTTCTGATCACATCCATGAGTGGAGACGTCGAAGGAGATTAGTGAAAGTTTTTATCCCGGACCAAATTTTAGCTGAATGGTTTGTAAAATCATTATTACCAAGAATTACTGAAGATGTAGCTAAGGCCGGCGTAGTTACTGAGGAGCAAGTCATTGCTCAGGCACAATACCTTGACTTAGTTTACACTCAGTCGGGTACGTTACACGAGAAAATTCCGGATCTTCCAAAGTCAAACCAAATCGCTGCTGCTCCTTCGGGATCTCATGCCGCTGATGGTATGATCGGTATCGTGACTACGAAGAGTAAGAAGAAGTCTTCCAAGACCTCCAATACTCCAATTATCACTTTGCCTGATTCTCCGACAGGAGAGTCTTCTCCTCCTGAACTTACCGCCGACATTCACGCTGTAGAGTCATCTACGGCCAAATCCAAAAACGGTGGAAAGAAGAAAGGAAAGAAGAAGGCTAAAGCAGACAAGGCTCCAAAGGAGAAAACGGAAAAGTCGGAAACCAATGACGAAAAGCGCAAACCTCGTTATCCTTGTCTTATTTGTGAAGAAGATCATTTTACGAGAGACTGCCCTCATCGGGCCGAGGTAGTGAAAATAGTCAAAGGTTCTCCGACTCCTGCTGTGTTAAAGAATCCATTTCCCGAGCAGGAAAATAAGATGATAGGTTCTTCTTCGAATGCCAGTGAAGAACCCATTTTGATGATGTCTCATGTCAGGATTGCGACTCGATCGCAAGATTATGGTAGTAAGGCTCCTGTTGATGGTAAAGAAGCAGAATCTTCTCACTCTAACCCATCAACCTCAGCTCCTGGTTCCGATCCACTACAGATCGAAAAACCTAACCCAGACTTAGTGATTAAGCCGCCCGCCAAGGGTGTACTTCGAAGGTCTGCTTTCAATCCACATGCGAGAGCAGCCCAGAATTACAACATTGTTGAAGACTTAGCTGTTTCACCTTCAGCAATGTCGGCACTCGAAGTGCTGCAATCATGTCCAGCGCAACGAAAATTGCTTTTGTCGGCTATTGGAGCTGTCGATGTTCAGGACCCGAACCTAATGATCTTTGATCTAGAAAGTAGTACACCGCGTCTCCCCCATCAAATGGCTTTCCAAATTCCAGTGATAGTCAAAAACAGGCCTATTCATCGGACTGTGATTGATGAGGGAGCTTCTACGTGTATTATGTCGATTCAATGTTGGAGATCGCTTGGTTCTCCTTCGTTGAACCAATCCCCCACCATCCTTAAGGCCTTTGATGGCCGTGGGTTCCGTCCGTTTGGTATTCTACAAGAATTGCCTATAGGGGTCGAAGGTAAAACCGTTAGTCTGGATGTGGAAGTGGTTGATGCCCCTCTAGACTACAACCTTCTTTTGGGTCGAAGTTGGTCATATGCTATGACAGCGGTCGTTTCATCGGTCTTCAGAGTCATTAAGTTTCCACATAACGGTAAGATCGTGACTATTGATCAGCTGACATACTTTTCATCCGACCCAACCTCTTTAGAAACTATCCAGCATGTTGGTAAAACGACAATCCCTTATAGGGACATTGGTGTAGGTTTAGTTAAGGATTCCGGTTTACTGGGAACTTTTCCTCTCCCTCCACTCAATGCAGACCCTTCGTTCGCAACAATTCATATGATCACGTCAGAAAACATTATTTATGATGATCCTTGGTATGTTCCCTCTGACTCTGAGCTAGACTCACTCGGTGATGTTATGCCGTTGAGTCCGTATGAGATTGCTTATGAAGCTCTTATGTCTTTTACCGACTTTCATTCAACCGACCAAATGAATGTGGTCAGTGAAGAGTCACTTTTCACCTCACCCTTAGAACGGATAACGTTTCCCGAAGAAGTGTCATCTGACGAACAACTTCGCGAAATCCTAAGTGTAGATGATCTACCATGGGAAGATCTCCATCACAGATCTTCGTTTTTACCTAAGGATGATGCATTTGAAAATGATTTTTCATCTATCTTTACCGCTGAATATGTCAAAGACGCTCAGGATCCAACGAAACATTCTGATTCAGAGCTGAATTTAGGGAATATTTCTCGTACTATTCCCATTGATATTTCAGTGAAGCCCGGAATCGAGGAGAACATTCATATAGGTGCCGCTTGTACTGAAGAAGAAATCCAAACTTACAAGGCCCTATTCCAAGAATTCCGCGACGTGTTTGCCTGGTCCTACGAAGAAATGCCGGGAATCGATCCTGCCATTGTTGTTCATGAAATCAAAACCTACCCGGATGCTAAACCCATTCGGCAACGGTTGCGTCAGATTCACCCTCGAAAAGCAGCTGCAATCAAAGCCGAAGTCGAAAAGCTGTTGAAAGCAGGTTTCATTTATCCGATCCCGTTAACGGATTGGGTATCGAATATTGTTCCCGTCAATAAAAAACAAGGAACAATAAGAATCTGTATCGATTATAGGGATATCAATCGAGCTTGTCCAAAAGACAACTATCCTACGCCTTATATCGATCAAATTATTGATGATTGTGCCGGAAGTGAGATGTTTTCCTTCATGGATGGTTTCTCCGGGTATAATCAAATCAATATTCTACCTGCCGATCAACCAAAAACGGCATTCATTTGTCCATGGGGGACATTTGCTTATTGCAAATTACCTTTTGGCCTTAAGAATGCCGGTGCTACTTTTCAACGGGCCATGTCTTATGCATTTCATGACATCAAGCACATTGTGCAACCCTATCTCGATGATTTGCCTGCTCATTCTTTACACCGAGCTGATCACCTTGTCCACCTACGAGCAATCTTTATGAGGTGTAGGCATTATCGAATTCGGTTGAATCCCCACAAGTGTGTTTTCTGTATAGAAACAGGTCGATTGCTGGGATTTGTTGTTTCCAAAACCGGCATTCGCGTCGATCCCTCGAAAGTCGAGGCTATCATCCAATTGCCTCCTCCTTCGAGTTTGCGCCAACTCCAAAGTTTGCAAGGGAAAGCGAACTTTTTACGCCGATTCATCCCTAACTACGCCGAGGTCACTAAAGGTTTTACACGGTTGTTGAAACAGAACGTACAATTCTTTTGGGACGAGATTGCTCAACAATCTTTTGATGCACTGAAACACGCGTTGACCCATGCACCGTTATTGCATCCTCCCAACTACAACCAGGACTACTTCTTATACCTCGCAGCTTCGCATTCCACCATTGGAATGGTGTTAGTTCAAGAAGATGAATTCAAGGCAGAGCATGTGATATATTACCTTAGCAGAACCTTAAATCCAACTGAGTTAAAATATTCGCATGTGGAGAAATTGGCCCTGGCAGCCGTTCAAGCTGTCCAGCGTTTTCGTCACTACATTCTTCTCCGCAAAACTACTGTTATTTCGGATTGCAACCCTATGATTTATATCTTGACAAAACAACTGCTAGGGGGCAAGTACTCTAAATGGATCGTCATCCTGCAAGAGTTCGACTTGGAGTTTGAGAAGTCCAAGTCTAAGAAATCTTTAGTCTTCGCGGAATTGATGTGTGATTTCCCGAGTGCTGACACAGAGACTGTGGCAGAGGAGTCCATTGCGGACGAATCTTTGTTTCTTATTAGCACTGTAGATCCGTGGTATGGGGATATAATCATCTATCTCCAAACCCAAACCTTTCGGCCTGAAGCTTCCAAGGAAAACCGTCGAAAAATTCGGTTTCAATCCCAGCAATACAGAATTATTGGAGATACACTTTATCGCCTGGGGGCAGACTTAGTTTTTCGACGTTGTTTAACTCACGATGAGGCTGAGAGAGTTTTGAATGATTGTCACTCTGGAGCATGTGGCGGTCATATGTCTGGGTATGCCACAGCTCAGAAGGTGTTGCGCGCTGGCTATTTCTGGCCGTCTATGTTTAAAGATTGTATCCTTGCCGTCAGAAAATGCCACAACTGTCAAGTGTTTGATCGCAAGATGCGCGCTCCACCTGCTCCTCTCCACCCTATAATTGCCGCTGGTCCATTCGCCAAATGGGGCATTGACTTTATTACTTGTAACCCTCACTCGGCCGGGGGGCATGCGTATATCATCCTTGCGGTTGATTATTTTACTAAGTGGGCCGAGGCGATGCCTACATTCGACGCAAGCGGCAAGACAGCTGCACTTTTCGTATTCAATCATATCATAACTAGGTTTGGTGTCCCACAAGCAATCATTACGGACCATGGAAGCCATTTTCGAAATGTCATGATGACTGAACTTACAAGCCAGCTTGGTTTGCGCCACGATAGCTCTACACCTTATTATCCGCAAGCCAACGGTTTGGTTGAGTCAATCAACAAAGTTCTAGTCGTCATGATTCGACGGATCATTGGTATCCATCGAACGAATTGGCATAACATGTTATTTTCGGCGCTATGGGCATATCGAACTTCAGTGAAAAATTCAACAGGTTTCACCCCTTTTCAGCTAGTTTATGGCTTAGAAGCTGTGTTACCTATTGAGTGCGAAATCCCATCACTTCAAATGGCTGTCGAATTACTTCCAGCTACTTCCGAAGAGGAGAAACGGTTGTTATACTTAGCTAAATTAGATGAGACTCGACGTGACGCTACTTTAGCTATCGAGACTCACGCGAAACGAATGAAAGCTCAGTACGATAAAAATGTAACCCCTCGAAGTTTTTCGGAAGGAGACCTAGTACTATTATATGATCAAGCTAACGATAAGCTAGGTGCTGGAAAATTCGTTCCCATGTGGCATGGGCCCTACATTGTAAAGCGAAAGCTAGCAAAAGGGGCTTATGAGTTAGTTGATTTTGATGGGGACTCTTTGGGCAAACCCAGAAATGGACTTTACCTAAAGAGGTATTATGCTTAAAATGATGGATGGAGAAATTTTTAGATAGGTTAGATTTCCTTTCTAGCTAGCAAGTGTGTTAGTTTAGTCAGTGTGCTTAGCTTAGCAAGTGTGGTTTTTCGTCATTATTTTGGCTCATCTTGGTTTTACTCTTGATATTGTAGATGTCGACGCCTCTCCAAACATACATTGGATTTGCTGATGGTGCTTGTCGTAGTACACGGAATATCTCTTCCGCAGCTTGGGTTATCTATTCGCCCTCTGACGAGTTAGTTTCTATGCATGGGGTAAGCCTCGGTCAAACAACGAATAACATTGCAGAATACAGTGCAGTGGTTGAATTATTATCCGAATCTATTTCATTTGGAATTCGACGTTTGATAGTGAGGTTAGATTCTGAACTTGTTGTATTACAGCTTAATAGAGTTTATGCCATTAGAAATCCTGTGTTATTAAGGTTGTTTTTGAGAGTGCGTCTCTTGGAACGTGAATTTGATTACATTGAATATCAACATATTCCAAGGTCTTTGAATACATTAGCAGATGCAATTGCTTCTCGAGTGTTGGACAGACATTTATAATAATCATGCAAGTAAATTTAAAGACATTTCATCATACATGTTAAACAAGATAAGCCGGTAATAGTGATATATAGATATAGATAGAAGTGTGTCCAAAAATATATACATCGTCTTCGATCATAGGTTTAACACACCTTATGATCGGCAAAATGATAGTGCAAAAAGTCAAAAATGTCACATGTGACTACAAAAGTGACTAGTCAATCACTGGTGGTGCTCTCTGTACGACACCACTGCGCGGGCTATCTTGCGCAGAAATCTCCTAAACGGTCCAGGGACCGCGACCACGAAGCGCTGAAGCCTCATTGGAATATCATCCATAGTAGTCTCAGGTATATCTGCCGTGAGACGCTCTAGATCATGCTCCAAATCGGCTAGTACTTCTGCTGTCGCATCCTGTAAGGCCGGTGCCGGTGCAGCTGGATGTCGTCTGTCGTAAGGCCGGAGATTGGCTGGACGCTGTGGTCCAACATCTGCATTTTTAAAATTTTACTGTTACTTTGAGACGATATATATGAAAAATAAAAAATACATAATTAGAAAACTTGTGAAAATGAAAGTACCTCTGTCATCCCATTGTTCTCCCTGTGGAAGAACCATGTCCGGATCACCTCTGAAATCCATTCCGGCATATGGAAAGTCTTGTATCACAAAAAGCTGGCCCTCTAGCCAGTCGAAGTAACTGTCTGAGAATCGAACCACTGCAGCACCCTCGTCAGGATGCCGGGCCATCACCGCAACCCATCGAACAAGCTTTGGCTCCCGAGGACCCAAGTCATCAACAGTGAGTTGCTGAGGGATCAGCATAGGAACTCTCTCCAAGGCAAAGCTCACGACTAGAGGCCCATATCCAAAAGTCTTTAGTCGTCCGTTCTTTGCCTTGGTTAGTTGGCTCTTCATATGAGCCGACACAGCTTCGCACCAGTTGAAGATGGTGCCTTGGTAACAGTCAACTGCCATCCGCATTTGGGATCCGGAGGCAATGTGCAAGGCGGCCGCGCCACAAATCCTAGTGACCGTAAATGCAATAACTCTAAGTTCCGCCAGAGCGATGTGCTTTATCTCCACGCCTTTTTTATGGCGAGTCCCTGGTCTGCACCACTCCTCGCGGAGATCATCAAGGGATTGGCCACCCGGCCTGGTCCCCGCAAGGTTGAGTTGCTCACCTCTGTTTGGCAAGCCAGTGAGAAAGTATACATCCGAGGGCTCTATCTCGAGCTGGTGCCCTCCAATGTAAAAGCATTGATCTTGAACGTTCCATCGCTCAACCAGCCATTCCAAAAATCTTACCTGGCCCCTCATGCCCGGTATGGTCCAATATTTGTACAATCCACATGTTCTTAAGGCATCCAGAGAGGGTTGGTGGTTAATCGCAGCTTCATCGTCTTCTACGTGCTCTCTCTCTCTCCAGTCTAACATGTTTTGGGCCCTGCACATCAAAAGAGTCAATTAGAAATTAATTTGAGAAAATTTGGTGGTTTTTTGAGAGAGTTAGGGTTTTGAAATGCGCCCTTTGCGGAAGACGCACCCCGGCTTTTTAGCACAGGGCGTCCGGACGCAGCTCGCCTGAAGGCGGACTGCGTCCCCAGACCTTTTTCCCGTGTGAGAAAAAGTCGGGGGACGCGGGTCACCCGAAGGGCACCTGCGTCCGCCGAGGGGCGCATTTTGAACCCAAAACCCCCCCAAAAAATGAAACAGAGACCAAAAACAAAAAACTAAACGGATAAAAATGAAGAGTGGGATGTGTAAAATACCTCGGTGAAGCGGCGTTCGATTCCGACGGTCAGATTTTCCGCAGCAACCACGGGAAGTTTCTTGTCAAAAGCTCCTTTTTCAACCTCAACAGTGAAACGGTAAAAATGACATGGTAAAAGGTCTTTTTATAGGTTTTTTGGATGAATTAGTTCATTTTTTACCATGAAAAGATGTTTTCAAATGTATTTTTGCCTATTTTAAACAGGTATGAGTAATGTGTCGCTTTTGTGCAGGACGAAGGGATTTCGAGGGAAATTGTAATTTTTCACAAACAAAATTTCAGAGTCATCTTTTAAGCCCTTTTCTGACTCCTAAAACATGAAAAGATCGCCGAGTGTTTCTTTTTCACTCGTTAAAACGGAATTAAAAGACGGTCCCCTTTTAGCTCTTTTCTGACCGCAAAATCAGGAAAAGATTGCCGGGTTTTTGTCGTTTCAAACTCGATAAGGAAATAAAACGACGTGTCTTTGATCGCTTTTTACTTTTCAGGTCAACGATACTATTATGAAAGTACTCCTTGGTCGCAAGATCAAGCGGTTCCCCCAGGTATTATTTTATACTTTTTCGGGCTTGAGGGACACAAATATACGAAAAAGTTCAACGTGGAGTTTCCTTAAGTTTTTCAGACTCTCTAAAATTGAAAAACGCCGAGTTTCTCCTATACTGGGCTCGTTAAACTTTTACAGTAAAGGACCTGTTCAATTACAAACAGGAACGAACCACTCCTTCCTAGGGTTCGCATTTAAACTAGGTTGGACTCGTCCGAAGGATGAGCTTATAATCAAGCATATGTTATCCTCCTCAAGCTTGTTAAAAATAAAGAGGTACTTGCCAGAAATGGTGGGGGAAAAAAGAGAAGAATGAACCTATTTGTCACCTTTTGCCTCAGAAGAAACTTTATTACCGCTCTTGAACACGACACTTTTCATTCACCTGGGTTGGGAAATCTTTTACCTCACAGTTGACTAAATCACTTTGAAAATCTTTAACCGGGTTCAGGGATCAACTTTGAGTTATTCGTCACCAAACCATCTGTTGTGTCGTTATGTGTTCAAGAGGTCTGCAAGCAAAACTTTCATCTGCAAAATACTTGTCATCCATTTGACCATCCCTGAGTCAGTCCTTACAGCAACATTTCTTCAACTTGAACAATGATTTCGTGTTGCGGGCTTGCCTGCAACGGGTCGCTTTCTATCGACATCGACACATTATCTAGAAAGATGACTTAGGAATCGACAGTACCTTGAAGTCTGCATGCATCAATGGCAGGTTTCTCGCCTTTGACGTCAGTTTACATCATTGACTTTCGATCAGAGGATTCCGTGAAGTGTTCGACATCAAAACATCTATTCACATTTCACGGGTTGTGCTTGGTACTTTGAGAACCATTGACATTACTGGTGGTTTCTCTCACACTTGTTAACAGTTTACATCATTGACTGGTAATCAAGTGGTTTCTACCATGTTCGACATCGAATCATTTAATCACATGACTAGAATCGTACCAATTCGGGAAGTAGAAGTGAAGACCCTGGATCTAGTTTCTACCATCCAGGCTGCGAGGAGTTTTGTATTCATTGTCTATGTAGACTTATCATAAACAGATGGCTGCGTCCATACTGTGTCTACAAAAGTCTATAAAAATAATGTACTGCAAGATCATTCCTGTATCAGGATAGTTAGTCCATTAGTTAAAGTTTTGAATCTGAGTATGGGAATGCCTACCTCAGTGATGATATAATCTTATCCATGTATTTTGTGTTGAAAATTGCAGGTTCCAACCAGGCCATCCACAAGGCAATCCTTGAAATGATAAAGCGCTTCACCCTTCCTAGAATTACAAAACCCTATTCTATTCCAGGCTTCGCACTTTAGGGGGCAATCTGTTACACTAAAAAATGTCACCTTGACTACTTACAGTTAGTATGGCTCAAATCAACAAGTCATGCTACCCTCTTAGGCAAGTCTCATGCCTCTGTTATCCATCTCAAACTCAAAGAAGAGAGAAAGTCTTGTAAAAATCATGTTTATCTCTGGGGTCGCAGGTTCTCTCTAGCCTTACCTGCGGGGACGCTGACCATGTTCACAAAATCTGCGTCCATAGACGCTCTGTATGTTAAGGGACAGGTGCGTCCCTCTGTAAAAGGCAAAATGCGCGAGTTTTATCTTGAAAAAGTTACTTGTGGTTACTTCTAGAACATTCTAGAGGTCGGTTTGATGAAATGGATGCGCCTCCAGTTGGTTCATGTATCTCTATTAAGGGGGAACTTATCCCATCAATAAGGGAGCTATCCCACCCAAAGAGGGGGATGATCCCATTGATAGTGGACCTGAATAACCTCTTTACAGCACTATAAATAAAGGCATTGAGCCAGAAGGAGGGGAGGTTGGAGCTATACATTTTCTTTGGGTAAATGCTGCAGGATTTAGGTCTTCCATTAGAGCCTTTGTGAGGAGAGATTGTCTTCACTTGATTCTACTTGGGAGAGGGTGAGCTTTGTCAAAGTAGAGGAAAACCCTTGATGGACCCTGGGAGGAACTTGCACAACACCAAGGCCAGGTTGTAAGAGTTTCTTTGTTTCGTTATTAATACAAACTGGTTTATTTTTCTCAATAGCTTGTGTTAATGAGTTATTTCATGTGTTCCTTGGTCTGCATGTTGAATATATGTTTTATTATATGAAATGCAAGTGCTTGGTAATTGTTTGATTGTTTGTGGTTGCAGGAATTGACTTGAAGGAGGAGCTCATCCGGATCGTCAAGAACGGACTTCAACAACAGCGTTTTGGAATAAGGTAAGCCTAAACACTTGTAGTTTTCATGTTGTAAAAGGTGTATTTAGAGAAAGATCACTCCATTTTGTCTTGTTTGTCATTAGAATGTCTTAGACTTCTAGGAAGGTCAGTCGTGTCCGCACCCTTGACAGATTCCGTGTGACACTTTGCACGTTGCACACTTTGGTTAGCACACTCTCCATTATTTTGTTGAATGCCTCTACTGTCCCATTAGCTTGTCGGTGGTACGGTGTACTTTTCTGATGATACACCTGGAACTCTTCTATGAGCGCACTGATGGTTTCATTCAGGATATGTGTTCCATGATCACTCATTAAGATTTTCAGACACCTAAATCATGTCAACACATTTTCGAACAAAAACTTCGCAGCCGTAGTGGCCATGCAGTCTTTGATCGACTGCGCTTTTGCCCATTGTGTCAGGTACTCTGTCATGGTGATGATGTAGCATGTGCCCATATTTCCCTAAGGTTTGATCAGTCCCACAAAGTTGATTGCCCATTTTTCGAATGGCTATAGTGTCATTTGTGGATTTAATGGCATCTCATCCCTTTGTGATGGTTTTCCAGTCCTTTGACATATATCACAGGCCTTACAGTGCATTTTCGAATCCTGATGCAGGGTTGGCCACCATAACCCTGTGCGAAGAATCTTTTGTGCGGTCGCACATCCTGCATAGTGTCCTCCTTCAGCACCCCCATGTGCTTCCATGAGGATCTGACCTCATTTAAATTCAGGTACATATCTTTGCAATATCTCATCATTGCCCATTTTGTATAGGTGCCCTGCGATGACAGAAAAATCTGTCGCGCGCACCACCAATTCCTTTTTCTGTTGGACTGAATATTCCTTCGTTGCAGTCCCTGTTGTTAGAAAATGGATTATATCTTTGAAATGTCCATCCATGATGAGCACTATAAAGGGCTGTGCATCAGGCAGTCCCTCCTCCAAATTCATTGGTTCCTCGCCCGTCTCAATTTGTGACAAGTAATCTGGTCTTGCATTCAGGCATCCCAGCTTAACTATGACCTCAGAATCATATTCTTGGAATAGTAAGAGCCATATGCATATGCTCCCCCCAAACACAGGCTTATTCACTAGGTATTTCAATGCAGAATGGTCGGTATACATTTTGAAATGTCCTCCAAGTAAATAGTGTCGGTATTTTTGGAGTGCATACACCATCACTAACCCTTCGCGCTCGGTGGTGGAATAGTTCCTTTCCGCTTTGGACAATATCTGACTTGCAAACACAATCGGGTGATCCACGCCCTCCATGCCCTCCTGTGTGAGTACGACTCCCAGCTCAATACACGATGCATCAACATGTACATGAAATTCCACATCCCATTTTGGGAAGACCACGATTGGAGCAGAGGCCAGTTTCCCCTTCAGGACATCCAAAATCTTCAAGCAATCATCATTCCGGTAATATGTAACATCCTTTTTCAATAGCTTTTCCATCAGCGCTGTTATTTTGGAATAACTTTTGATGAACTTCCTATATTATCGGTGTGTCCCAAAGTAGAGCGTAGTTGTTTAACACTTCGCGTGCTTCCAAATTTAGAATAACGACAATCTTCATAGGGTCCACAATCAGTCCTGGTTTGCAGACCACATGTCCCAGCAGGTTTCCAAAGGGAATGAGGAATGTGCACCTCTTAAGGTTTAGTGCAATCTGGTGTCGGCAACAAGTATCTAGCATCAAGCATAAGCTTGCTACATGGTGCTTAACTAATCAAAAAATAGTCAATCATCTAGATAGACCTCCAAGAACTTGTGGATGTATTCTTTGAACGTAGCCACAACGATGCGCAAAAAGATGGTTGGCGCGTTCTTCAGTCCGAACGGCATAAGGGTGTATTGAAAGCAGCACCATTCTATTGCGAAGGTTGTTTTGCTCTTGTCTTCTGGTGTAATCTTGATCTGATGGCACCATGAAAACCCATCCGTGAATGAGGATGCTTCTTGATCGCCAACATTCTCCAGTACTTCATCTATGAACGGTGTTGGGAATGGATCATGTACACAGGTGTCATTCAGCTTCCTGAGGTCCACGCATATTCTTGTTTTGCCCTTCTGCTTTTTCTCCTGTACTACTGTAGAACTCACCTAGTCAAATTCTTCCATTGGCTCAATAATTCTGGCTGCGAGCATTTTATCTAATTCTTCACGGACCTTTTCTTTATATTTCAGATTCAAGCGGTAAGGCCGCTGCTTAACTGGCTTCGCGTTGGGTTTCAGGGTGATCTTCATCATCCCTAAATCGCCAAAAATCCCTTTTAAGTCTGTAATTTTGGTCGGGAACAAGTCTTGGTATTTGTGGAGTAACTCAACAACCTTATCCACCGTGGAATTGTCCCAATAGTCCCCAAGCATTGCGTACTTCGGGTCCGCCTCTGTTCCAATGTTTACCTACTTTTTTTTTCAGCAGCGCGATGATGTCAGGATCCTTAATCGATGGTCCTCAAACCTCGTGACAGCCTTCTGTTTCTGGAATGTTAATATTTCATGGGTCCTCATCATCCTCCTCAACATTTACATTGTAACACTCCAACGTGCAGTTCGACTGTGTTGCCCATTTTGGCTGAAGTACTTCTATTGGCTCCTGGGGTATTTTGAAGATAGCTACTTTTATTGCCTATAGCGCATCATCAACAATATCCCACCAATGATCTTCAAACATGAAAGTTAATAGAAATCCCTCGCGCAAGACATCCCATTTGTTCCTACCATGGCAGAGCTCTGTCTTAGTATACCAATTCATGCGTATGACATCCAGGGTATGAAATAATAAGTGGGTCACCCCGTCTGTCATATTTGTCTACTAGCCATATATACAGTTTCCCAAATCGTAGGCATATTATCCCTCTACATCTGTGCCAGTCCTAAAAACTTCCCAGATGCATACCCCACCACCTTGAGGGCATCGTGCGCAGTGCCTATTTTAGAGCATCAAATAGCTGTTGTTTTTGTACTGCGCTTTCAAATTTGTTCAAGAATTCATCCACCGCTGTCAACCCATCATATGTAGGCAGATCCCTTACCTCTGTTTTCACACAACACAACGATCTAACCATCATGTTGCAATTAAGCGTTGTTACTTCGTGCAGCTGATTCTGCCATCGCTCTACTTCTTTGTTTGAATCTGAAGTGCAGGAGCTTTCGCGCTCCCACGAATTCCTTCCATCCACAGTTGGATTCACCCAATCTTGTTCTCGCGTAGTTATCTTGTAGATGCAATCGAGATCATCATCACTATCATTGGCGTGCACCGGTCCAGTGTATCGTGCTCCTTCGACTGGATCTAGCGGTACTACTACGCATAGTGACTTTTTCTCAAAAATAATTTTTCGCTTCTTCAGATTTATGACTCCATTTATATCGGTGGCCCATTCTATTCCTAGTAGCGTAGGATAATGATTGCTATCATCGAAAATCTCTATCACTTCAAAATCTGCTTGCGTGCTCGCACCTTCAATATCCACAGTTACGCCTTACAATCTTCCCATGGGAAAAATCTCATGTTGGTTCGCCATTCACAACTGAATAGTAGACCATTGTAGCGTGAGTCTGCCCATGTGTTCCCATCTTTATTTTAGCAGTACATTTGTGTCCAATCCGAGATCTAGAATTACCTAATCCATTTCATACTTGCCAATTTTCACAGTCATCCTCATTTCCCTTCCTGTGCGCAATGCATGCTTTCCAAGTTTACAAACCACGTGCGGTTCTCCCGACCCCGCACACCTAGTGATGAGTTCCTATAGTCCTTTTACTACCTTGCTGTCGCATAGTAGTTTCATGCATGTCTCCAGAAAGGTAGTGAGCATTGAAGGATCCATTCCTGGTTCTAGTTGATCCTTACTACTTGAAGTGGAGGCCTCCATGAAGCTCTTCTTAGCTTCCATGAATGTCTCCTTCGCGCGTTCTAAATAAAATTTGAGTTCCTTTGTAGGAGGCTTGCGAACCCATGCACTTTGTTACGATTGCTTACCTTTATCATCGCCAGTGGTCATACTGCTCTTGAGCATCATGTTTACATTCAGGTCTTCTTCGTGTGGCTTAGACCTCATCATCGGTTGGAGTACCCCTTTTTCACACAGCCTCGCTATCAATGTAGGGAAGTATTTTGCCTCATGATCAAATTGAGTACATTACAAACATAATGTCCTTGTCGGGTTTGTACAATCGCGAGCATAGTGCCCTGGCCCTCTGCAATTGTAACAAATTAGTTGTTCGTGACCCCTTCCTGGTCCCATTCCACCTAGACCTTGTTCGCGCCCCTGGAATATAGCACGCACAATTCCTATATTTGGGTCAAGGGCTCACGTTTCGGTTTGCACCCTGTAGGCAGGAGTCCAATCCATCATTAGTTCATAGCTTCTGCAGGTGCGTTCATGATGGCCTACCGACCTGCAAAAATTACAAAACAATTGCTGGGACGTCTTCATATACTTCTGCAATAGATGACAATTGTCTATAGTGTGTTTTCCTCCTATCTAACAGTTCGCACACCATAGAGGAGGCACCGTGCTTGGTCCTGCTTATGGTTCAGATCTTAATGGCATCAACCCTCATTTCTCTAAGTAATTCGCGAACACTGGATAGTGGTCCTTGTCATGCCCCTAGCCTTCGCATTTTATGCACCATACCTACTCGTGCGCCTCTGGCTGAGGTGTCCTGTCCTGTTTCAAACTCTGCATCTCTAGACATATATTTTGCAGTTTTGCATGGATTTGTTGGACTCCCAGACTAGGGTCTTGTATAGGGGTCTCATGCAATCTCATTGCCATCTCCAAAGCTTCAGCCTGGGTGGAAAGCTTTTGTAGTGACAACGCCATCCTTAAATGTGGTGTTAGTGAAACTACAAACCCTGCGCGGTGCTATCCATCCGTCAAAGTCATGTTGGCCTCATGAATCATACTCTTAAGTCTTCAGTCTAGATCCGAGGGGGTCTCGCCTGGGAGCATCGCTATCTCCTTAAACCCGATAATTGATTGTGTTTCCAACTTTGGCCTGCTAAATTCCTTGTTCAGCGCGAATTGGATTTCTGCGATTCCTGCGTTTGGATGGTCATTAGAATGCTTGATGTACCATGTTAATGCGTGATCCTGTAACATGCTTACCAGTGTAGCCTTCTTTATATTTTCATCCATGACTCCTTATGCTTCCCATACTGCCCTTACCATGAACCAGAATTGGTCTGGATCTTCATTCCCTACTCCTCTGAATATCGGTAGTTTGATCGCACTTACCATACTGAACTGCGGTGGTGGTGGAGGTGGGGTGGGTGGAGATGGAGGTGCGGAGGGTGAGACGGGTGGTGGTGTAGGTGGAGGTGGTAAATGTGGAATTCACTACCTTATTAGATTGACCATGCTTCTCGAAGAAACTTTCATGAACTCTTCCTCGCTTTCTTGCGAGGGTGAAATTAAGGGACTAGTTTCTAATTCTTCACTACCTTCGCTTCTATAGAACTTCCCACTTCATGTAGTCCCAAACATTAATTTATTCACATAACTTGCTTTTCACACAATAGCATATTAATCCAAGTGTTCAAAGCTTTAATATACTTACCTTGCAATCCTTTGAGGAAGCATCGCTCCGCCCCATTGTAGCTGACGGTTGTATCTACCATGAACTCAGTGATAAATCCTCTTATAATTCAATCGAGCCAATGGTCCACAGCTCGCGCGATCTTATCTCCTGACACTTCTAGTCTGCACACTAATTATGGAGTCCACATGATTGGTTTGTCGAGCCTACACCTTCCCTGACTGTCTTCTATGGAGCTACAAAAAGGGTCTCTTTCACCTCTAATTATCTCACATTAATATATCAATCCGGGAGCGTTTGGTTATTACAAAGAGTGACTCAATCTGAGGCTATTTGTCAGAGTAATTCTAGTAGTACAGCGTTCTACGAAAATACAAGAGTAAACAGATGCTTGCCTATAACTGAGTTACTTCAAATGACTAAAGAACACACTCTTAAAACTAGGCAACTGATCAGTCAAGGGTTCGGTGACGATAACCCATCCCTTTGGAAATTGACAGAAAGGAAATAAAAGCAAGGAAAATCACACATTCAAAAAACCAAGTAACTCACCAGTCAAGGGTTCGGCAACAATAGCCCATCCCTTTGGAAACTGATGGAAAGGAAATTAGAGCATGGATCACGGGTCTGGGAGCAAGGCAGTGAATGTCGAAGCTCACTACAGCCTTGGATCGTCTCTCACACCAAAATAACAAATGCAAGTAAATGGAACGACAAATAGCAAAATGGAACAGCAAATAAAGAATTGAACGACAAATCTGAAATGGAACAACAATAATAAACTGGAACATCAATTGAACAACTAAGTCTCGCGAGTCATTACCAAACTTAATCTATTAACCTAAATGCACTCTTCACAATCAAATATCAATCTCTCACTCTTAAAGCAAATCAAGCAGAATTCACTAATGGAACAACACTAACTATTGATAAATTATGGAACAGCACCAATAGATCATACACACGTAACACACTGGAATAGTAATCTGATCAATCTTAATTTAACGGCATTATTTCTAAATACAACTTCGAATGAATCTATGACGTAAATGTTCAGTACAAGAGCTCTGTAACGAGACAGTAATAATATTCGGCCAAGACTAATAATCATTCAATCAACTCTGAAAGTATCAGTATTATAATGCAGAGTCAATACACAATTCTATCTGTAAAAACCTTAATGAATTAATCTTAACAGAGCATGTAATGGCAATTCATAAAGCATATCAGATTACCAGATAACAACAATAAGCAAACCATGCAGAAATAAGTTTTTAAAACAGCGCATTCAAAAACTTATTCAAGCAGCTTCGTGTTCAAGAATGCATGGAAAACGACCCTCTGGATCCTTTCCGCTCCAAGTATAAGAATAATATCTTTATGCGGACCTATCCGAGCCCTCTCTCTATGGTGGAACCTCAGTAACACCCTCACCAACACGCAACAGCAACTTTGCATGCGATGACCTGACCCTGTGTCGACATCGCCGAGGGTTATATGCACAGAAACAGAGATTAAATGAATGGATACAGCTGAAGCGCGTATATTGAGGATGTCCAAGTCGCAACACCTCAGGCAGTGGCTTACCACCTCTGCTCTTGACTTCACTGGTGTATAGAACCAGAATACGGGAGCGGATTCTCTGTCAAGAAAAGCTTGGTAGAAAAGATACGGGCATGTATCAATTTCTGAAACCAGCTTTTGAATATTTTAACATTAGTGGAAATCGATGGGATCGTTCACTGTTACGAGGGATGTCAACTGAGACCCAGATGGAAGAGGGGCAGAAAGACATCTATTATGTCACCGACGAGAGCAAGAAGGCGGTGGTTGCTATCGATGAATATGCCATAGGGAAGCTCAAGGAGTGGGATGGGGGAATGTACCTGAGAACAACGAGTTGCAAGTCGGCGTCGGAGCATAGAGCCAACGACAGAGGCAGTCTGAGGTGGATCCAGACAAATGTTCAGAGGTAATCAATGCACAGAGAGACAAACGTTTGCCTGGCCATAACGCCTCTGCCTGCCTAAACGTTTGTCTCTCTGCGCATTGATTACCTCTGAACGTTTGTCTGGCTCCACCTCAGACCGCCTCTGTCGTTGGCTCTACGCTCCGACGCCGACTTGCAGCTCGTTGTTCTCAGGTACATTCCCCCATCGCACTCCTTGAGCTTCCCTATGGCATATTCATCGATAGCAACCACCGCCTTCTTGCTCTCGCCGGTGACATAATAGATGTCTTTCTGCCCCTCTTCCATCCGGGTCTCAGTTGACATCCCTCGTAACAGTGAACGATCCCATCGATTTCCACTAATGTTAAAATATTCAAAAGCTGGTTTCAGAAATTGATACATGCCCGTATCTTTTCTACCAAGCTTTTCTTGACAGAGAATCCGCTCCCGTATTCTGGTTCTATACACCAGTGAAGTCAAGAGCAGAGGTGGTAAGCCATTGCCTGAGGTGTTATGACTTGGACATCCTCAATATACGCGCTTCAGCTGTATTCATTCATTTAATCTCCGTTTCTGTGCATATAACCCTCGGTGATGTCGACACAGGGTCAGGTCATCGCATGCAAAGTTGTTGTTGCGTGTTGGTGAGGGTGTTACTGAGGTTCCACCATAGAGAGAGGGCTCGGATTGGTCCGCATAACCATATTATGCTTATACTTGGAGCGGAAAGGATCCAGAGGGTCGTTTTCCATGCATTCTTGAACACGAAGCTGCTTGAATAAGTTTTTGAATGCGTTGTTTCAATAAGTTTTTGAATGCGCTGTTTCAATAAGTTTTTGAATGCGCTGTTTCAATAAGTTTTTTTGAATGCGCTGCTTGAATAAGTTATTGAATGCGTTTTGGACGCTGTTTCAATAAGTTTTGGAAGCTGTTTGAATATTTTAAGGAGGATATGGTATGGTAACTGACAAATAACATCTGGCACCGTCTGTGGGAAGTCTTTGAGAGTGAACATTGCTGCGTATGGTAACAAAACTGTGTTTGGTAGTTCAAATAGTATTGCGCAGTTTATATATATCATCCAAAGCGTTTATATAAGCAGTTTTCAAAGCATTCAAAGTTATATCAGTCAGAGTGTTTTATATATCAAAGCATTTGTAGTATTGCATGATATATATTAATATATTGAAGTGATATATTAATACATTGAAGTGATATATTGAAGTGATCCCTTTGCGCATTTTTCAAAACATAGTAGTATTGCAGTGATATGTACAATGAAATACTGATGTTTTTTAGCAAATATTAGAGAGATTTGAAGGCTGTAACGTAAGGATTTTCTATCAGCAGAAATAATTTTTGTTACAGTATGCATTCAAGAGAAAGAAGAAGATATTTCAGAGGCAAGGGGGGCAGACACCCTCAAGGAGAAAAGGCAGATCTGCATTGCATTCGCTGCAAACGAAATGGATCACATGATGATTCTACATGCAAGCTACCATGGGAAAAGATTGAGTAGAAAAGAAATCAACAGAAAGGTAAAACTGATGACACAGACAAAGGTAAAGCACCTGAATCCGCTCACTATATTGAGGCACAATGTAACATTGGAGTAAATGAAGACTTGTTTAATGCTTCACTTGCTTCTTCGAAAAATGATTGGTTACTTGATTCAGGAGCAACCTGTCATATGACTCATAGGAAAGATTTTTTTGAAGATTTCACTGACAATGTTGATGGAGCAGTATACTTTGCATATCAGTCAAAAATCAAGCCATCAGGGCTTGGCACAATCAGGCTTAAACTCACTGGTCTTCCAGACTTTCTTCTGGATCATGTTCTATATATCCCACAGCTCAAGAGAAACTTGTTGTCCCTGGTCCACATCCGCCAGCAAGGTCACTCCATTCATATGTTTGATGGCAAGCTTGAGGTAAGAAAGGCATCTCACCACTCACTTGCCATGAGGGGTATAGAAGAAGAAAGACTTCTTAAACTGCAAGGAACTTCTGCTCATGCACAACATTTCTCATATATTTCTAATCATGAAGAAGGTACACTTCCATCAAGTTTATTATGGCATGCTAGATTTGGACATTTAAACTATGACAGTGTCCGCTTATTAAAGAAAAATGGTGTTGCTGGTTTGCCTACAATTCCTAGAAAACATAAGCAATGTGATGCTTGCATTCTAGGAAAGCATAGCAAACAGTCTTTTCATGATTCACATTCAAGAGCACATAGGAAGCTTGAACTCATTCATTCAGATTTATGTGGTCCAATGCCTGTTCCTTCTGCAAATGGAAATAAATATATCATGACATTTATTGATGATTACACCAGAATGTGTTGGGTTTATTTATTGAAGAACAAATCTGATGCTTTTCAAACATTCAAGAATTTTCATAAGTGGATTGAAAATGATGCACAATCTCATATTGGGTCTATTCGCACTGATAATGGAAAAGAATATACATCAAATGAATTTGAAAACTATCTTCGCCAACATGGGATCAAACATCAAACAATTGTACCTTATAATCCCCAACAGAATGGTGTAGCAGAAAGAATGAATAGAACAATCTTGAATATGGTACGATCCATGCTTTTCTTCAAAAATGTAAAGACAATGTTCTGGGCTGATGTTGTTCTATGTGCTGCATATATAAAGAATAGATGTCCATCTAGTGCTATAAGAAACAAGACTCCTTATGAATTGTGGTATGGACATGTTCCTTCGGTAAAACATCTCAGGATTTTTGGTTCCACCTGTTATGCTTTAATACCAAAGGTACATAGAAACAAACTTGGTGCTAGAAGTCGTAAGTGTATCTTCCTGAGGTATTCAAACACCTCTAAAGCATACCGTCTCTATGATGAAGTAAATAAAAAGTTTGTTATATCTAGAGATGTCATTTTTCTTGAATCATCCAAATCTGACAGTGTTGTTGAGTGGCAACTTGATCTCTTGGATAGATTCACAAAACCGAAATCATTTCAAGAGTTTGATAATCAGATTCCACATCTTGAAGGGGGGATTCCTATACTAGATCAACATGTGGAATCTTCTTCTGAAGAACAATCTCCCCTGCATGACACTGCAACAACGGATGATGCTTTAAGTGATGTAATTGATAGAATTGGGAGACTTAATCTTGATTCAGTCCCAACTCAATCAACAGAGCAGCCTGGACCATCTGAGAAAGGTCCCCCAAAGTGGCTGACAAAGACACTTGAAAGTGTTCATCCTGATGAAATTGGAAAAACAGGAACCAGAAATACAAACCGATAAGATGGAGGTGATGTAGATAACTCTAATTCACCTGTTGATATGGATGTTACTTATGATTGTGAATTGAACTTGTCTACAGATTTTGAACCAACTTCCTTCAAAGAAGCTGCTTCTCATGATGAATGGAAAGAAGCGATGCATAAGGAGTATGATGCCCTCATAAAGAATGGCACTTGGAAGCTGGTTGATCCTCCATTTGGAACCAAACCAATTGGCTGCAAGTGGGTCTACAAGAACAAGTACAAAGCTGATGGCTTGCTTGACAAGCACAAAGCTAGGCTTGTGGCAAAAGGTTTTGCACAAAAGGAAGGGGTCGATTATGAGGAAACTTTTTCCCCCACAACAAAATGGGCCACCATCCGGACACTCTTTTCACTAGCTGCTCAGAACGGTTGGAAAGTCCATCAAATGGATGTAAAAACTGCATTCTTGAATGGAGATCTAAAAGAAAATGTTTTTATGTCCCAGCCTGAAGGATTTGCTGTGAAAGGACATGAACACAAAGTATGCAAACTTGTGAATTCCTTGTATGGCCTCAAACAAGCACCACGAGCCTGGTATGAAAAACTAACTGAGCATCTTCTGAAACTCAACTTCAAACATTTTGATCTTGATGATGCAACTTTATTTGTCAAGAAAGTTGGCAAAACAGTTGTATATCTTGTGGTATATGTAGATGATCTTTTAATGACAGGGAACAATGAAAGCTATATTGCATCCATAAAGAAAGAATTAGGAAAAAGTTTTGAAATGACTGATTTGGGCTATGTTCATTACTATCTTGGCATTGAAGTAACCCAACATCCAAAATCCATATTTCTTTCTCAAAAGAAATACATTGGAGATTTGTTAAACAGATTTGGCATGACCGAGTGCAATCCTCTTTCTACTCCAATGGAACAAAACTTGAAGCTCACATCTATTGAAGGAAAGGAATTTGAGGATGCAACAAAGTATAGACAGCTTGTAGGAAGTCTCATCTACCTCACTACTACCAGACCAGACATTTCATTTGCTGTTGGAATCCTCTCCAGGTTTATGCAATATCCTTGTGAGGGACATTGGTCTGCTGCAAAAAGAGTTCTAAGGTACTTGAAGGGAACTCAAGACCTTGGAATCAAGTATACACAGGTGGACGACTTCAACTTGATTGGATACTCTGATTCAGACTTCGATGGAGACAAAGAAACTGGGGTATCTACTTCAGGATATGCTATGAGTCTTGGATCAGGAGCTGTCTCCTGGAGATCACGCAAACAATCAGTTCCAGCAGATTCCACAACAGAAGCAGAATACGTGGCAGCAGCTGAAGCAACAAAAGAAATTGTGTGGCTCAGGAAAATTCTTGAAGATTTGCAGGTAAAACAAGTACAATCAACTCCACTCATGATTGATAACACCTCTGCAATAAAGTTGGCCAAGAACCCAAAGTTCCATTATCGTACTAAGCACATCAATACTAAATATCATCTGATCCGACATCATGTTGAGGCCAAAACAATCCATCTCCGTCATTGTTCCACAAATGAGCAAATTGCAGACATCTTCACCAAAGCACTTGGAAGAGAAAAGCTTGAAAGATTCAGAACGATGCTTGGACTCACCAACATCCCTTCAGATTAAGGGGGGGAATGTTGACACCTAATCCTCAACGGATGGGTGAACTGGAACGTGAACAGTCATCAAGAAGATGAACTGTTCCGTCTCCTTTTTGTATATAAACAATAGTTCTCTAATGAAATAATAGATCAGTTTTTCTTCTGCCTATTCTGGAGTTACCCTGGCCTGACATAGTGGTACAGAAGCAAGTGTCCTCCGGGGTCAGGCCCTTAGCCTCAAGGGTACACTGCTTCGAGTTAATCCAGATGCAGAGATACGGTAATCACCAAGTTTATATTAACACATAAGACAAAAGTACAATGAACCAGTTCTTAACGAGACTCGATGATCAAAGTTGATCTTTTACAGAAAATTACATAAAAGTATATATCCCCTTTGGTTAACAGTGTTGTCCCCTTATATAAAGGTGATGGCGGAGATGTCTAAGTAACAAAATAAATAAAGCAGTGATCCCTCAGGATCAAAGATCCTGAGGGATTCGCCAAACTATCAATCCTTAATCTTTTCATTTCTTTTCCGCCGAGCTGGTGCCTTCTCCTCCTTTTCCAGGCCGATTTTCTATGATCTGCTTAGCCTTGTTTGCATTCGGTTTCCCTTCAAAGGGACAGTAGTTATCTTGTCTTTATCTTTTCCTTCGGAACGACAACTCTTCGTTTTCACCCTTTCCTGCACAGAAGAATAAAAATTATCAGTGATTAAGTCTTGCATATAATTCACATGTTTTGTTATAATTCTTTATTGTTTTCCAGATTCATGATCCAAAAAGGTTTACAAATTCTACTGAAAATCTATTGAAATGATCATCAAAACATACCTTTTTGGTACTCCACACACCCCCCTGCTTACCCTGTTTCATGCCCTCATGAAAACATTGTAGTTGACATGCAAGGCAGTGAGAGAATAGGCTGGAGAAGGAATCTCATGCGGAGGTCTACAGCCATGATGAGTGACTAGATAGTCAAAGAACTGACCTGTTTGACCCTCAGGCATCTCATACAGGGCTTGATATCCGGGTGCAGGGTGCCAAATAATTGGACTGCGAAATCTATATCCTAACCAGGATGGCCCTGCTTTCAAAATTCTCTCGCCATAGAGGTTCAAACGGTTGGCAGCTAATTCAAAATTCTCATACTTAAACGGTTCCCTGAGCTGGATGTTTGGATTAGAGATTTGGTACCGAAATTTGGCTGCATCAATGGCGAGGTCTTTGATGGAAAGAAAATACTCTAAACTTTGTCGAATGAGTGCCTCATGCATAGGTCCTAACGTTTCAATGACACCCGGAGTTCTCATAAGGTTTCTATGTGCTTTCCATAACCGCACTGGGTCCCTAGGTTCAGCCCTTACCCATAAGTCTAGGCCATTTTCCTGCCCAAGGACTGCGCCAATGGTTGTATCTGAGGCATCAGATGATATCTGGAATGGTAAATCCCAATTTTGTCCTCGAAGGACTGGGGCTGTAGATACGAGCTTCTTTAGATCCTCGAAAGCACGGTCACATTTTTTGTCCAAAGAAAATCAACGTTACCAGTTAGTGCACATAAAGGTGCAGCAATGTGCGAATAATGTTCTATAAATCGTCTATAATAACCAGAAAATCCAAGAAAGTTGCGTACCTCTGTTTGAGTAGTAGGAGTGGGAATAAGCAAAAGTATTTGAATTTTAGCCGGGTCTACTTGAATGCCATCTGCTGAAACATAGTGTCCTAGGATAAGTCCTTCGGTCATCATCATGTAGCATTTTTCGTGGCTTAAACAAAGCCTGGTAGCAATGCAACGCTGTAGGACTTTTTCTAGGGTGTCTAGTGCTGGATCAAAATCATCTCCATATGGTGTAAAATCATCCATATATACTTCAAGTCCATCATTTATTAAATCTGAAAAAATGCTAAGGATAACCCTTTGGAATGTGGCAGGAGCATTACATAGGCCAAAGGGTAGAACTCGATAGGCAAATGTTCCCCAAGGACAAGTAAAAGTAGTTTTGTCCTGGTCTTCAGGGGCAATCTGAATCTGATTGTATCCACTGAAGCCATCCAGGAAAGAAAAGAATTTCTTTCCTGCTAAAGTATCTAATACTTGGTCTATGAATGGGAGAGGAAAATGATCTTTTTGTGTTGCTTTATTTAGTTCCCTGTAATCCACACAAATTCTCCATTTTCCATTCTTTTTTGGTACCACCACAAGTGGAGAGACCCATTTACTATCAGAAATAGGATAGATAAAATTGACATCTAAAAGTTTCTGAAGTTCAGCTTTTACCACATCCTTTAGATGAGGATTAAGTCTTCTTTGCAGCTGACGAACAGGTCTGGCATCTTTTTCTATATAAATGTGGTGTGTACGTAATTGGGGATCAATTCCTTTCATATCAGGGTAATCCCATGCAAATGCTTCTTGATATTTTGTTAACAGATGGATGAGCTTCATTTCTTGTTCAGGTGTGAGGTTGGCATTAATGTTTAAAGTTTTTCCCGGTTCAATTTCCACAATTTTACTATTTGTAACAGAAGTAACGGGTATCGTTTGGTCATGTGTATCTTTCAGAGGATCTTCTTCTAATTCATTATCAAATGCTGATTCTATCATGTGACACTGTGCATAGGATCTAGATTCAGTTTGACTGATAAAATTATTAATGGCATCATCTTCTGTTTGATCTTTAAAATCAAGTGCCTCTTGTATAGTCAATGGAGATCTAATGTTATCAGTAAGGTATGATACAGGGTGTTTATTAGTTTTGATTACTGTGACACTTGGCTGCGCTGGAGGATATAAAACTAAATTTTTGATATTCGGCCCTCTGGTTATAATCATATTTCCCTGCCGGCAGCCAATGTAAGCATCGGCAGTGGCGAGCCAAGGTCTACCTAGAATTAGCAGGTGTCCATCAAGTCAGGTTTTTGGATTGATTATCAGGAAATCAGTTGGATATTCCCAGGAGTCTACAGAGACCATGACATCATGTAGAGTCCCCTCTGGTCTCACCACAGATCGGTCAGCTAATTCTAACAGAGTAGAAGTGGGTTCTACAGATGTAATGCCAAGATTTTGGCAAGTAGCGGTTGTTAAAATATTAATTGTAGCTCCTAGATCGACTAAGGCATTAGACAGAGTCTGACCATAAATTTGAACAGTTACAATTATATTTCCTGGGTCTTCATATTTAATAGGTGTTTCTTTCCCGGATAGTAAATCAGATAAAGTATCGACTACTTGGACACTTGGGTTAGTTGTTATATTCCTCCTTGGTTTCTTGATGCACAATTCTTTGATAGTTTTTGCATATATAGGAATGTCTTGAATGGCTTGGAGGAATGGGATTTTTATGTATAGATTTTGTAAGTCTCCCAGAATGTCAAAGTCGGGATATTGTATGGGTCGTGGTATGACTAATTGTTCTAGGAATGGAGGAGAGAATGTGGTTGCCTGATTATAAGTCTGTTGCTTGTTTACATCCTCTTGTTGTGACTGTTGTTCTCTAGGTAACTGATCTTCAATATGAACTATTTTATCTCTCTCAGTTCCAATTATACGTCCAGATCTTAACTGAAGATCATTGAACTCCCTCAGGTTGGGTCCTATTTCTGGTGATTCGATGATTTGGAGAAATTGGACTGGTCTATTATTTGGATTGGGATTGGGTTGATCTGGGAGTTGCGGTCTTAAATTAGACTGGGGATTTTGTTGTAAGGCTGGCAGAGTAGGTTGAGGGAGCGGAATAGTTCCTACTGGCTGGTGCATTGGTCTTTGCCAGTTTGTCTGCCAGGGTGAACTTTGTGAAGTAGGGGGAGTCCATTGTGGAGGATATGAGCCATTTTGCCAGTATGGTGGAGTGTAAGGAAAATTCGGCCAACCAGATTGGCTTGTCTGATTCAGCCATGGGTTTGAAGAAGGAAACGATTGTGGTGACCAATTTGAAAATGGGGGTTGAGATTGGTTTTGCCACATACCATATCGTTGAGCATTATATTGTGGAGGCTGAAAAGAAGAGGTTGGGTTTGGAAACATACCAGATTGTCTTAGCTGCCACTGGGGACGCTGGTTGATCAAGTACACTGATTCTGGTTCTTCTTCTGCTTCCTTATATACCGCTTTCAATCCAGGAAGTGAGGGGCAGCTCTATGTAAGGTGATCTTTTGTACAGATGGCGCATGTTTGAACTGTATCCAACAGACATTCTTTGTGGCTATGTTTTTTTCTGCATCGGGGACAGAAGATCGCCAAATTTTGTTCTGCCTCCATCTGCTTCTGTCTAGCCTACACAATATCAAGTTGTGTAGTTAGTGTCCCCAGAATATAAGTTTTAAAATTTTCTAATAAATTTCCAATTTCTACACGTGTTACTCCTTCTGTTGATACTTTGTTATCTCTTGCAAACCGATCATATTATGCTGGTTTTATTCTTGTGCTACCTCTCGAACTCCTGATACATAAGTCAATGATGTCAGCAAAATTCTCTTGATAAATATCCCCTTTTCCCATGTTGTTTAATGTTTCTATCCATTGTTCCTTCATACCCCTTATTAATGCAGTTTTTAATACATTATCAGGTAAAGGTAGTGATGCGTAAGGAGATCGTTGTAGATTGTACTGAAAGCGTTCCACATATTCCTCTAATGTCTCATTCGGTTTGGTTGTCATTTGAAATATTTCGTATTTTAATTCTCTGGACCTACAATAATCCTGATATTTCCTTAGGAAGGATTCTTTCATTTGATCCCAATTGTTGATAACCCCACCACCTAGTCCCATGAACCATCTTAAAGCAGCCCCTTTTAATGTAGAGGGAAATAGTTTCAATTTCTGGGGATCGGTGGTGTAATCATATCCCTTGCATAACACATCGAATTCGAATAAAAATGCATCCGGATCTTCTGATGTGAGACCATGAAAGGTAGGGATATGCTGAAGAGGAATAGCTTTCATGGGCGCATTTGCTGCAGAATCCACTATAGGATATTGTAATGTAGAGGTTTGAGCATTTGGCTGATTCTAAGCCATAGGATCGAATATATGCCAATAACCTTCTGGGATATCTAGGAGGGTGTTCCTAGGTTGAGAGGGAACGGTTTTGATAGGGGTAGTTTTAATAGCACTTCCTTTATCTGGGATAATGAGAATACCTGATGTCTGAGGAGATTGGATTCCTTCAACAATGATTTTTGCAGCACTCCCCTTATCTGGGCTATTTAATGACTGATTTGTTTCAATAGGAGATTTTGGTTCCTCAGTTTCCCCCGTTTCTCCTTCTCCTTCACAAAAGTTGTTGAAATTCCCTTCCTGCAATAGTTCTGGATTAGAATTTTCAATTTCTTGAAAGTCCTGCTCTTCAGTTTGACTATGCACCTCAGCAAAGGCTATAGATGGTGATCCTGTGGCCTGAAGGGAACTAGTAGGATGTTTAGAAATGATTTTCCTAGGGCCTACTGATGGCTGAGATTTTGTTTTCCTATAGATTTCGTCTATGAAGGTCGTCCGGCCAAGGGTCACCGGCCCCTTAACTTTTTCGAGTTTGGATGGAGGTTTGATATTCTTTTCTATTTTTTTCTGCTTAGTCATGCACTCAAATAAACTACCAAATTCTATTCAAACAAAGCAAGAAAAAAAACAAATCTGTTAGGAAAGCGGAAAGTGGAGCAGGGCTTTTACATGCTCCGCACGCAGGTTCTTACCTTCCATTTTTAAAATCCAACTCTTCCCTAGCAGGTTCGTACACTACTCTGAAAAAAAAAAATGGCTACACTCTTTCCCCGGCAACGACGCCAAAATGTGGAGCTATAAAAAGGGTCTCTTTCACCTCTAATTATCTCACATTAATATATCAATCCGGGAGCGTTTGGTTATTACAAAGAGTGACTCAATCCGAGGCTATTTGTGGGAGTAATGCTAGTAGTACAGCGTTCTACGAAAATACAAGAGTAAACGGATGCTTGCATATAACTGAGTTACTTCAAATGACTAAAGCACACACTCTTAAAACTAGGCAACTGATCAGTCAAGGGTTCGGTGACGATAACCCATCCCTTTGGAGACTGACAGAAAGGAAATAAAAGCAAGGAAAATACACATTCAGAAAACCAAGTAACTCACCAGTCAAGGGTTCGGTAACAATAGCCCATCCCTTTGGAAACTGATGGAAAGGAAATTAGAGCATGGATCACGGGTCTAGGAGCGAGGCAGTGAATGTCGAAGCTCACTACAGCCTTGGACCGTCTCTCACACAAAATAACAAATGCAAGTAAATGGAACGACAAATAGCAAAATGGAACAGCAAATAAAGAATTGAACGACAAATCTGAAATGGAGCAGCAATAATAAACTGGAATAGCAATTGAACAACTAAGTCTCGCGAGTCATTACCAAACTTAATCTATTAACCTAAATGCACTCTTCACAATCAAATATCAATCTCTCATTCTTAAAGCAAATCAAGCAGAATTCAGTAATGGAATAGCACTAACTATTGATAAATTATGGAATAACACCAATAGATCATACACACGTAACACACTGGAATAGTAATATGATCAATCTTAATTTAACAGCATTATTTCTAAATACAACTTCGAATGAATCTATGACGTAAATTTTCAGTACAAAGCTCTGTAACGAGACAGTAATAATATTCGGCCAAGACTATTATAAAAGGATCAGTATTATAATGCAGAGTCAATACACAATTCAATCAACTCTGAAAGGATCAGTAATATAATGCAGAGTCAATACACAATTCTATCTGTAAAAACCTTAATGAATTAATCTTAACAGAGCATGTAATGGCGATTCATAAAGCATATCAGATTACCAGATAACAACAATAAGCAAACCACGCAGAAATCAAATTGTAGTGGTACAGAAGCAAGTGTCCTCCGGGGCCGGGCCCTTAGCCTCAAGGGTACACCGCTTTGAGTTAATCCAGATGCAGAGATACGGTAATCACCAAGTTTATATTAACACATAAGACAAAAGTACAATGAACCAGTTCTTAACGAGACTCGATGATCAAAGTTGATCTTTTACAGAAAATTACATAAAAGTATATATCCCCTTTGGTTAACAGTGTTGTCCCCTTATATAAAGGTGACGACGGAGATGTCTAAGTAACAAAATAAATAAAGCAGCGATCCCTCAGGATCAAAGATCCTGAGGGATTCACCAAACTATCAATCCTTAATCTTTTCTTTTCTTTTCCGCCGAGTTGGTGCCTTCTTCTCCTTTTCCGAGCCGATTTGCTCTAATCTGCTTAGCCTTGTTTGCATTCGGTTTCCCTTCAAAGGGACAACAATTATCTTGTCTTTATCTTTTCCTTCGGAACGGAAACTCTTCGTTTTCACCCTTTCCTGCACAGAAGAATAACAATTATCAGTGATTAAGTCTTGCATATAATTCACATGTTTTGTTATAATTCTTTATTGTTTTCCAGATTCATGATGCAAAAAGGTTTACAAATTCTACTGAAAAGCTATTGAAATGATCATCAAAACATACCTTTTTGGTACTCCACATCTGCTAGCTTCGTGATCCACTCATACAGCTCAGAAGGAAAGGATGCAAAGAAAATTTCATGGATTTCCGTATATAAGTAGCGCTCCAACAACTGTTCCTTAGATACTCATGGATTCTTGTTTTCCTACGCCGCGAACTCGTGAATCTTCTTGTCCAACCACCCTTCAATTTCTTTCTTTGTTGGATTCTAGTGACACAACATCAGACATCCCTTATGTAGATCCTGATCCTGGCAATGCAACCATTTGTTGGCTTATGGGGGCCTGACCCAGGTTCAGAGATGATTTTGCCAAACAAATCCCGGTACTACTAGCCCTTTCGGCAATAGTCCACAAAGTGCAGACTGAGGTCTCACCTGAAGTAGTATGGGAGGGTGCTAGAACCAGGTTTCCACACCGTAGAGATGTCTGATAGTTTTTGTGTGGTTCGTGGTTTGACCCTGTGCGCGCATTGCTATGCGCACCTATCAGTAACTCGTAGCCTGCAATGTTGCCTTCGCGCAACCCGGTTTGAGGCATGATCTATGTTATTACCCAAGTTCCTTACTATTAACCTGAGATTATCCGATTACTTAACTTATCTGTATGAGCCCAATTATACTTAACAGTGTTCAATATTCACATAAGTGCACGTGATAAACAAAACAATATAAATGCATAGAAAATCATACAAAAATAGATACACAATGTTTAGAATCAAACTTCTCTTTATTATTCTTCTTCTTGGGTTATAGACTCAACTTCGCCCTGCACACTTAGCTGCAGGGGTCCACGCACTCAGTTACGGACTCTACTAGGCCTCTGCGCACTCAGCTGTAGAGCCTCTTCCTAATACTACGACCCAAGACACTTAGACTTCTTCTTTATCCTCTACTAGATCATTACATCAACCCATCGACTCCCCTCATTACAACTTAGAGCCTCGCTCTTATTTATGCAATCCCATGGTCTGCGGACCATGGGTAGGCTGACATGAAATTACATTACATTACAAAACTTAGGGCGAAGAACCCTATGAATCAACATACATTTCGTGCTCCGCGCCTACAATTCGTGGAGTCTTACAACATATTTGACCAAGACTTGGGCTTTGAGCCCTCAAACATGTTGTGGGGGGATTCCATGCCCAACATGTGGTGCGCTTGACATCAGATCAACATATTCACTTTGTGACTCCTGATCAATTCTCATGTCTGTAACTTCAATCAAGTACTCAGTCTCCTAAGCAAGCTCCCGATCTTGCATCTGTTCATATTCCTTCTTAGTTGTTGATTGGTTATGTTCCTACTCTTCAACCTTTATTGGAGTTGCTTCTTCTACTATGGTGCCCGACTTTTCTTCTTCTTTTCTTCTTGTTCCTTCCTCCTCTATTCCCATTCTTCCATTGGCTTCTATTATGCTACTTGCAACCTCTTCTTTTCTCTCTTCCTCTGCTATATTCTTTGTATCCTTTGCTTCCTCTTCACTTCAGCTGCTAAAGCTACTTTCATAATAATAGGATCTGACTTCATCTTGTAGCTTTGTTCTCCTCCTGGATTGTCATAAATATTTCTCTTTCCCTTGTCCTGCATGAGATTACTTCCTTCTGTTGTTATTTCTTCTGTAGTTTCTTCCCTCTGTGGAGTAGCCTGTGAAGTCCCTGCTAAACTGACAGCTCATGGAGCTTGGAGGCATTGTAGAAATTCCTCCATGGATCCTCCTCTAGCCAATGGAAAGCCCGATGATCCACTGAAAGTTAATTTTCTCACAATGGTCTTGTTAGGCCCCTATAATACTAGTGTAACCCCTTATTGTTATTAGTACAACCCACTTATTATATTGATGTACCCATGTAGTGCCCATATTGTTACTATTGTGCCCCATAGAAGCCCACTATTGTTATTATTGTGCCCTTACATTATTATTGTTATGTTAGCTATGATTATGTTATGACCCCGTAGACTCCTATATATAGAAAGGAGGTCTTTTCATTTGTATCATCCAAGAATTGTTCATTTATGTAATGTAAAGGAGGGTGCCCCCTCGAAGAGGCTGAATTCTAAGGCGTTGATCTATCTTTTCTATCTTTTCTTGAGCTGGTTTCATAACATTTGGTATCAGAGCTTTGGATTCTACGGTTTCGCTGCTCCAAACAGGTCATCGTGGCATTTTCGCTATAACTTTTTTTCTGTGACATTTCAGAAGTCGCAAAAGAAAAACCATTTGAGAAGAAATTGCACTAAACCTTGGGTCCGAATTTCAGAGCTTTTCACGCAATATTTGCGGAGATATGATCTGAGGAAGTTGGTCTTTTTGCAGACTCCTGAATTACATTCAAAACAGGTGGCCTGGGGAAAATCGTCATAACTTTCTCTCTGGGGATCGGATTGAAATTCTGTAAGAAGGTGTAGAAAGAGGATGGACTGTAGTTTCTTGTATGCATGTTTTAGATCCAAAGGTTGAAACGGTGACTCGTGGCACGTCGTGAAAGTTGGCTCTACTGAACTAGTCTATAATCAAGTCACTGTGGGAGATTTCGCATAACTCTTCCTTGGAGAATCCAATTTGGGTCAGAATTGTGGCATTGGAAAGAGGACACAGAGGGCTACTACAGGTATCAATTTCAGAACTTAAATATCTGAAAGTACAGAGTTATATTTTTTTCAAGATCGAGGTCCTAAAATCAAGAAAAAGCAAGACGAGGAAGTTTTATGGCAAGGATTCGGTAAATTGGATACTTCAAATGGAGAAATATTTTGATCTACATGGTGTACCACTGTTACAAAAGGTATGTATTGCATCTTCATATTTAGAACCGAATCAATTTTTATGGTATAAAGGTCTTTGTTCTTGTAAACAACTTGTTACGTGGTCAATTCTCACAGAGGAAATGATAGCACATTATGAGGATACAAAGAGCAACACCTTCTTTAGAGAAAAACCACAACAATTGGAAAGAGTAAAAGGGCTTTGTGACATATTGGAAAGTAAAATTATGGCAACAAGGAAGTCTACCCCTCACAACTATAAAGATGGAAGTGTTGTTTCTCCTAGCCTTCCACAACCTACAAGGGTTACACCACAACAATTGGAAGAAAAAAGAGAAAAAGGGCTTTGTTACAATTGTGATAGCAAATGCACTAAAGGTCATAAGTGTGCTGAGAAGAAATTATTTTACATAGAATATGAAGAGGAGGAATAAAAGGATCAAGAAACATCAAAAGAAGAAGATATATGCCAGGACCCCACCCCAGAGAAAGAAGAAATGAATCAGACCATATCTTGTAAAACATTGGCAAGAATTACCACTCCTCAAACTCTCAAGATAGGACATATCAAGAAGAAAAAGGTGCAAGAAGTGAAAGATCACATCGAGAAAGAAGAAATGAATCCAACCATATCTTGTAATTCATTGGTCGAAATTACCACTCCTCAAACTATCAAGATAGAAGGACATATCAAGAAGAAAAATGTTCAAGAAGTGAAAGATCACATTGAGCATCAAGAAATGAATCCGACCATATTTTGTAAAGGATTGGAAGAAATTACCACTCCTCAAACTCTAGAGATAGAAGGAAATATCAAGAAGAAAAAGGTTCAAGCAGTGAAAGATCACATCGAGCATCAACAACAAGTTCTCCAACTTTTAAAGGATAACGCCGCTTCAGTGCAAAATCAAATGAAACAACATGTAGATCAACATCGTAGTGAAAAATGTTTTGATGTAGGTGATTGGGTAATTTTACTCCTACATCTCAAGCAAGATATTTATGAGAAGGAAATGTTGGCAATACTACATGCACTTAAAAAATGGCGACCTTACCGAATGGGAAGACTCTTCAAGGATGAGGATGTGGAAGCATTGTTTTGTGTTATTTCTACTATCCAACCAGATTGGATAAACAAAGCAAGGGATGAGTGGAAGAAGGACGAAGAAGTATGGCCACTTATTCAAAAGTTGCAAAAGATCCCAATTCAAACAATATTGCTATAAATTGAAGAGGAAGGAAAAATCATATTGGAACCTGGAGCAGTCACAGAAACAAGAACCCGACAACTACAAAATCGATCAATTTCAGAGTATCTCATCAAGTGGAAGAACTTACATGTTGAAGATTCCACATGGCAGGACAAGAATTTTATACAGAAGCATCAAGAACTACTCAAGCGTTGAGGACAACGCTTTTTGAAGGAGAGGGGCATGTTAGGCCCCTATAATACTAGTGTAACCCCTTATTGTTATTAGTACAACCCACTTATTATATTGATGTACCCATGTAGTGCCCATATTGTTACTATTGTGCCCCATAGAAGCCCACTATTGTTATTATTGTGCCCTTACATTATTATTGTTATGTCGGCTATGATTATGTTATGACCCCGTAGACTCCTATATATAGAAAGGAGGTCTTTTCATTTGTATCATCCAGGAATTGTTCATTTATGTAATGTAAAGGAGGGTGCCCCCTCGAAGAGGCTGAATTCTAAGGTGTTGATCTATCTTTTCTATCTTTTCTTGAGCTGGTTTCATAACAGGTCTTTGAAAATACTACGGGGATATGACACTTCTTGCATGACAAGCTTGTTGGTGGCACACATTAGTAAAACATGAGGTGACTTCTCTCCACCGTACACTCTAAGGAAGGTACCACCTAGTGAGGCATAGCAATCTACGATCTTTGCTATTGCCTCCATTTCTCCTTGTGACATGTAAGGTGGTACTTCTTCAAAGATAAGCTTCTAAAGCAGGATGATGAAATGGTCAGTTAGTTGTTCCATTACTCTTTGATGGCTGCAATTTGAAATCATCTTGGAATATACATGCACGACATTTTCTCGTGGTGTCCATGTCTAGTTCATGCAAAAAAACTAATGTATTGCACAAATTACATCCAGTAAATATGCATACATATAAAACCTTGCTTGTTCACCCTTGGGATGACTCTGGGCCTATGCTACATGGGCTCTCAATTGTGGACCCAATAAATCTGACCAATTGAATGGCTTCCCCTTGTTCACAACCTGGTTCAGTAAGATTTCCCACCCTTCAGGAAAGGGCTTCATACTTTGCTGACCATGGATCCTGCAAGCTAAGATAACCAAGAGGTGGTAGGCCTTGTTGAGGGACTTTGTCTTATAATAATGGGTGCGTTTCTGTCGAAATTGTGATGGATCTTTCACCCAACTTTTGAAAATATTTTTTTTTTCAAAATGAGTCCATGAGCTTCACTAGCTTGAGCAAGTGATACATGCACTAATAATATTCTTCCCTAAAGGTAGAAAGATTCTGGCCGCTAGCATAACTCAATGTCATGGTATTATCGTCAATGTGAAAAATAATCTAGCTTATGACATCTACACATGGGAAGGTTGGATATCTGCATGCAACCTTGTGTAGTATCGACTGCCATATACTGAGATAAACCTATCAGTCCTCTAGATCTGCCTCAAGGCTCTTTTCTGAAAGAGCTTCATTAACTTGTTTCCATGTTAGTGCTAACCCCTTTTATGTAAACAATTGAGTGTTTGCATACACTGGAAAATCTACCAGTGTCTTCTCAACTACTTCTCCAGTACTACTTCCAATGGTCTCTTTTAAAGAAGCTCTCTTTGGTGCCATGGTAACAATGACCGTCGGAGAAAAGTGCTTCACAAGTGTGCTACCTGTGGGACAAAAAGGACACTCATGTTAAGAAAACATTAGACTTTTGAAAATATAACTTCAAAGCATGATCAAGCAGCAAACCGGGCAATTGATGAGAGGTATTACACAGTTTTCATCAACGAGCAAGGGAGATTGGATGTGGGAACTGCACACTGCACAATCCTGGCAGGCAAGGGTGCAAACTAAGGCTTGAGACTGTGCAATGGCGATGTTCAACATGGGTAGAGACTAGGAGAGACTACACATTGTGCAATATTAGTGGCCAAGGTGACAAAATGAGCTCTATAACTGTGTAATACATAGTTAGGGCAACCTATACTATGCACTGCGCAGTTACAAAGGCCAAGCTCTTGGCTTAAGCCTTAGGATTGTGGAGTGCCCAATCGGGCAAGAAAAAATGTGGCAAGGAAAGTGTAGATTTACCTGGTGGAAGTGTGGAAAAAGAGAAGAAGGGAGAAATGATGTGAGATTGGGTGTAGATTTGACTAAGTATGAGTTAATCAATGTGAATCAAGTGCAAAAACTGAAAAAATAGAAGGAAAATCAAGTTTGTGAGGAGAGTCGCCGTAATGGTGACCATTGGTGCAAAAGTTATTAGAGTATTGAATTACTCACAAGCTTGTATAAAAGTGCATAGAAAGCCTCCATTATATAGAAATGGAGAAGGTCCAGTGTCAGTTAAGGATAACTATGATAACAGGGTAAATACAAGCCCCTATGTGAGCTTACAACTCACCATACATAGCTCACAGGGAAATGAAATTTTGGAAAAGACAAAGTCCAACACCTCCCCTTAAGTGAAACATAGGGAGATCAGAGAAAAAAGAAAACAAAGAATGGGTCTCGATAACAAGGCCTGATAAGGTACCCATGTGTAAACTCTCATAAGCGAAGAAAGAGAGAAAAACCAGTAGGAAAAAAATTCCCCCCAAAAGAGAGAAAAATGACAATGCTCAAATTATCATGGAGCTAAAACTATAGATACCATAATGATCTATTAAATGGAAAAAACATAGGCCTACTCCAATGAAGTATGAAATGCTGAAGTACCAAAAATATGAAAATGATAGCCATGAAACCTCAATGAGGTCAGTCGATTTATGAAGTAGGATTGTTGTAGAGGCACAAGGGTGGCAAATACTGTTAACTTCTCCCAAAAAGCTAAAAAAAAAATAGGCGCTGGTAAAGAACTAGGACAAGGCTTTGAATGAAAGAAACACCATCAACCAACAAACAACCTATGAGGCATGTAAATATGGAAAACTCAGCTCAAATTTTGTACAATAACAGTCTTGAAGTGGTTTTAACACCATCACCATCACACTCATCAAACAAAAAATGACAACTGTCAACAAAGCAATGACATCATCTGTCACCATCTAAGAGCCCCCCCTTAAAACACAATTGAGGGAATAGTGGTAGTCAGGAATGAACAACTGATGCATCTTGGCGATATGAAGTATTCAAGAATTGGTTCAAATGACACCATGACCATCCATTGATCCATCCACAATTGATCCTGATGGTTGGCATTGGTCCATGATTTATTCTTTCACATCTGTTCTGAATTGATCTAAATTTTGGACTGCAAATTGATCAAGAATGTTGAAACCTGGATGATTTCCTTTGATGAGGATGTGGAAATGCTTCAGGATTTATTTTTGCAGATTCAAAGTTTAGTGCTGCAACATTTTCATCTGGAATGACATTAACAACGATGTCATGAAGAAAACTAAGAGGAACATTTTCTTGAAACACCTCACAAATTTATGTAGGTGATGAGGCAAAAACAAGATCATATCCAAGACCTGCTTTTGATGTCTACACTACAGGGTTAATAGCATTAACAATTCCCTGTCCATTCTTCCCAAGTCCTCCTCCGGTATATCCCATTTTTCTCAACAATTAGGATCCAATACCAGTAGTATGATTTTCAAAATTGGGTGCAAAAATAGTATGTGATGATTAATGATTATCTGCATCAGCCATATGGAAATCAACATCATCAAGTGTGGAAGAAGGAGAGCTTGACGACTCAACATCAAGTGTCCTCATCTGAAATTTCTGAAGATGACTAACTTCCAATTCAAGTTCCTTTTTAGACTCCTGCAGCTTTTGTATAACCTCATCTTTCTCAATGAATTGTTGTGACAAAAGTTGATGTTGCTCCAAAATTGTTTCTTTTAAGCAATCAATCTCCATAACATGCTGATGGTTTTGTTCTTCCAGTTTCTCCTTCAAATTTGATTCAGAAAAAGACGCAACTTCCTCCTGCAAGTCGTCAAGGAGATCTATCTTCTTTTGAAAATCGTTTGCAAGCATCTAGAGATATTTTCGCATGGTTGATTCCAAATGGTCAAACTTCCATATTTTATCGGCCACTAATGTTTGAAACCTATTAGTAATAGTTTCATTTTGTTGTAGCGGCTACAACACCCTCCGAAATTTTGCCTTAACTTCGTTTTGGAGCCTCCCTACCAACCTTTCATAGCAACATGTCTTGCCTTGTCAAGTACACAACATTCAGTGATTTTCTTGCAGAGTAACAACCTCCCCATCAAAGCTTGTTTAATCCCCATCACAGGTTGTTTCAGTGGACTAGGGCTAGGTACGAGCTAAGCAGCTCCCTCAAGAAATTGCGCAATTCTGGAGGGAAACCAGCCTTCCCTCTAGAAATTGTGCAATTCTCTCTGGCACCCTACTGCGCTCCAAAATTGCACAAATTTGCCCATCACTATTCACTGAAAAATTGCACAATTTCTCCTAGCCGGACTACTCAACCCATAAATTGCACAATTCTAGGAAGCAGTTAGCTGCTCTACCCAAAAATTATGCAATCCCTCTAGGCAGCCAGCCCAACTCCCTCCCAGAAATGTGCATTTTTCCCCTTAGTTGAGCAAACTGTTGCATGTGCAGTTGGGTTGACTAGTTCTCTTTGAGACCAAGTAAAATTGATTTGCATGCATGGACTACTTCTCCCAAGGTAGCATGCAAATGAATCCCTTGATTCAGGGATCTATTTTTAGTAGTTGGAGGTTACATGCAAGGATCATTTTAAAAACCTCCCACCAAGTGTCACTTTTCCTAGATTTGTGGCATGTGCGTCACAACCTCGATTTTATCAAAACTCATCAACCAAAAATTGTAGAGCTCATTCCTCACATCGGCCTTGCATCTCTGACATCCCACATTGCATCTAGGAGTTGTCGACACATTCAACTCAATTGTCTTGGGGTAAGCCCGCTTTTCATGTCTTGCGTTGCGTTTCTATCACTTTTTGTGTATCGCTTTGTGTGAGTGATGTCTACTTGATTTCTATGAGCACTTGTTGTCGTTTGCATGTATGTTAGCTTGTATAAGCATCATTTCATTTTTCATTTACATCTCACTGCTATCGCATGCATGACATTGTTTTGCATGGAAAATCGTCGTTTCGGTGACTCGCTTCACACATATCCATGCTTTCTTGTTTCCTGAATCTTGCACTTGTTGTTTTTATGTATGATCATTCACTCTTTTTTGCACTCATCTTACCATGCATTCAGATTTCTCATGTGTCAAATCGCCTGTCGGCTGGTATGGGTTGCCTTGGCCCAGACCGTGACTTGCCTGGCTAGCACTGCACATTTCTGGAAGTGAAGGCTCTCCCTTCACTCTAGAAATTGCGTAATTCTAGCCCAACATTGGCCTCCAGGATTTCATTTCCCAATTCTTGGAGGCAGTGTACTGCTAGCCCCAGAAACTGCACAATGGAATTTGTTGGTTGCATGTCACTATTGACTAAAATTGTGAATTGCACAGTTTCAGTCCTTAGAAAGCCAGGATGGACTATGCATTGCACAGTTCCAGCAGTCAGTCAGCCTCCTGACAGCCAGACTGTGCCTTGTGCAGTTTTGGCAGTCAGTCTCTCGACGTCCCGATAGAAATTGTGAAACCTTCATGATCAGTCACATAGGTATGTTGCAAGTCAATTCTCAAGTTCATTTTGGTTTTTGACTGACAGATTTCTTTCCATGAGTGCTGCCATGTATCCAGGTATCGTAGGTGTTTATCTACCTCTTAGAAGCACAAGTACAATGGTTTCCAGAAGAGCAGAGTCGAAGACACCATTCATAGCACACTTGGGTATGAAGTCGATCAAGAGTCTATGAACTTGCCTACCCACGAAGACATCAAGTTGTTCATAGACAATGACGTCAATATATGACAACACAAGCATCATAGCAAGAAACACCATCAACAACAACTGAAGGTATCATACCGGATGCAACAAATGCAAGAGGAACGTTGTTGACAACACAGAGGTGGAACAAAGTTGCAAGCTCAAGCAGATCCACTTGTGATGAAATAAACTTTGGAGACTTAGGCTATGAGGTGATGACACGACATGAAGATCGCACGAAGGCAGAGAATGGAATAGAGAAGGAGTTTCATGTGCTGAAGCAGCAACTCAAGGAAGAACAGGAGTTGCATAGATGAGAGAATGAGTTGCGGCAGGAATAGGTACAACAGGGGGCGCAACATGCACTCAAGGATGAAACTGTGGCCGTACAAGTTATATACCCATCGCAACAGTTGGCACAGAGAAGACAAGGTGAGGAGTGTTGTTGATCTCATGCAAGGGAATGCAACAACATGCATGTCATTGTGCGCACGCATGCGATCCCACCCATTCGGCACACTCACTGAGGCGAAGACAAGAAGCAATTCTGACTGGAGCTGAACATGCACTTCGACAAGTTGATGCACACGACCACCGGCACATTCTTGGAGAGCAACATAGACACTATGCATCAACATGTTTTCGGTTCGGTCACACTAGGACAACCATATGCATGCTATGAGACGAGTTGGACAAACGATCCATATCAATGCATTCGAATGCAACGAAGGCAAGAGTTCGCTTCAATAAGATGTCACCATTGAATGCACATGCACCATCACAAATAACCAATATTGGCATTAGCTCACCACCTTTGACCATCACAAGCATATCAACGAGTTGGTATCATCACAATGGTCCAAGTGTCAGTGATGTCTTGCATGGCTTTCTCAAGCCATTTTTTCTCACATGGGCACATGTGCATTGTAATGTGACGTCTTGTCAAGTCGAAGTTCAAGTGTCAGTAGTTGAATGTAATAGTCATAGAGTAGTTGAAGAGTCATGTGGATAGATGAACGGTCTCAAAGGGGAATTTCAAGGGTCACCCCACCCTTTGCTATAAATAGTACCTCATAACTCATTGTATAGGATTTTGGTCAGCTAAGCTTTGCTAGGAGTATCCTAGAGAAATCTTAGACAGTATTGTAATGCGCCTTGGCTTCTCCACTGTGCAGAGCTAGTATATCTCTTTGGAGGAGCATGTGGTTGTGGCTGTAACATTTCGCTATTAGAACTAGTGGTTGGACATGGATGTATTGTATGAATGGAACGTATACTTCTTAATATAACAGAGCCAACACGTTTCATGCATATGTTGTATTGTATTTCAGCTATCTTGTTTACTCTAAATAACATACATATTTGTTTGCTTACGCATGCATGTATGGACTATTTTTTATAAGTATGTATGAACCTTTATGAAATGTGTTGTTGGTTTAACCATCACTTTGGATTTCTCGCTAACTTGCCTTCCATGTTGTGATGCATCTTCGCTTGTGTGTTCGCTTCCAATCCGCGTACTATTACAGGTTTCAAAGGGGTGCACTCATCCCACTCTCCATGTGATAGAACCTCTCATGCACCTTCCTTGACTTACTTCAGCTATCAAACCCTTGCTACCAACATGGACATCTTACTTGCCTCTGTGTGAAATTGCGGTCAAGGCATTACCGTACGACCCACTGCTGGGACTCCTACACCAAACGGTATGAGGTCTGATTTCGAATTCTTACTTGGGAGATCCCCTGACATGTTGGCGGGTCTAGCACCATCAACACTTTTGGCACTAGAAGGAGGGCCAGATGACAAGTTGTGTCCTCTCATCCTGTTTTGAACCTTTTCATATCTATCATGGAGTCTTGAACTCTCCTCCCACCAAGATGTTTTTCACATGCCAAATTTGTTACCAGCACGAGGGAGTTTTTCGATCTCTTATCCACATACATGTATGATGGTGAAGGCAAAGTGGCCTGGCTTGAGTTATTACATGACTTCCTTGCCATGCTTCATGAGGAAGATGGTTGTTCTGATGAACAGGCCAGTCTACTGCTTGCATACACACTTCGCGAATCTCCACATCGGTGGCTGTGCAACCTGCTGGTTGACAGGGTGCACTCCCTTGAGCACTTTTGTGATCTCATTGAAGACACTTTCTATCATTTTGATCCAGAACATATTGAACAAAAACTGTTACAACAACGGAAGGCTCCGCATGAATCGCCTATGGATTTTTGGTAGCACTTCCGTGATTTGCAGTTTCAAGCTCCAAAGAGCCAGATGAAATTTCCTTATCTTTGGGACCGATTCGAGTATTGTCTTAAGAAATCTTCCCATCCCAAGAATATGTTCAAGCTCAAACCCTGATCAACATACTTCGTTGATAGAGTTGCACAATCAAATATGGACATGGTTGCTGTCACAAGTGATTGTCTGTTGCCCCTTCATCAAATAGCTCCACCATCACAGAATGATGTGGGAGAGCATGAACACACATTTTTTGAATCGTCACGTCCTCCCGACATCGCTCCTTCCGATTTTCATGTAGACTTGGTTGTGAGTCCCATACCTCGTCACATGTGTTTTGTACCTTAACCTCTGTCTTCATATTCTGATCATCCTTTAGATGACACTGTCCTGTGTTCTTCCATTCTAGACTCTACACTTGTCTTGAATGAGGATCGATCTATCGATGGAGTTGGTGTTGCAAAACCAACATGCACTGGCATTCGTGAAGAGCATGACGAGGAGTGTGAACATCCACCGGCATCAGGGGACCATTCCTGTCTATCCGTACCTCCATTTTTTCCTAACATCCTTGATGATCCTGCCATCCTTGATTTTTCATGTGCATCTCCATCCATGGATGCACCCATTGTTGATCATTCGTAGGACACACCGAATATCAGTCCATCATTTGACGATGGAGAGGATCAATCATTCATTGAAAATCCACTTGATCTTTCATCTTGTTTTTCCGGAAACACAGAGGGTGAGCATACTTTCTTCTCATCTACCCCTCTGTGTGATTCATCAAATCATGAGGGTGCCAACCAACATCCTGAGTTTTTTTATCTTGGTTGTCGTGATCGCTTTACCTCATCATCTGATCATGATCTTGATTCATTCGTTGTTAATCTACCCAAGCCACTGGTCTATGATGATCTATCTATTGACGAAGTTGAAACCCACTAGATTGTCAAGGCATTTTAGCTCGAGTTGATGGTTATGTCAGGCCCTCACTATCTTGAGGTTGGTCTCACTTCCGATCAGGAAATTGTTCAAACACTTGAGGCCCCTCATCACTCATCTATATGCACTGAAGAAAAATCCAACACTCATATTTCACTTCCTCCACTCAAACTACATGATACTATTGATCATGAATTGGAGGAATCTTACATAGCAAGCACACTTGTGCAATGTAAGTGGTCTACCTTTATCACGTTTTCTTGCATGTCATGGTCAAGGGAATGCATACAGTCAACATCTACATGCAATGTAGCACAACATCATGGCAAGTCCACAGAGTGCATGTCATGTGCTTTCACTCATTTTTGTTCTATGGATGCTTGTAAGCTCAGAGTGTGTTTGTTTTCATTGTTTTATCTTTCACACTTGTTGGTTCACACAACTGGGTTGCTCACGGACCAAGTCTTCACCAACATGGGTCAACAAATGCCTTGGTGGCTACATTCGAAATATCACTTCACATGGTCAAGCCCATCTACCGTTAGCTTAGGAATAGGAATTGTGTTTGCTTTCAATTTTCTTGCTTGCATGCTTGTTTTATTTCTCACTTTGAATATTTGCTTGTCTTCTTGCAAATTTTTTTAATCACTTTGCTTTCGCATTTACTTATGCTTCTGCTTGGCTTTGTTGTTTGTTTGCTTGATTTTTTTTATAGGTTAGTTTTGTAGATTTTAACCCCTTACAGAAATTACCTACATACGAATTCTAAAACAAAGAAAATAAACAATGCGAGAGCATAACACATAAAACACATATACACAGAGATTTTCCCCTGGATCCCAAAACCGAGACTACCAGCTTGATTTTTCATTATGTTCATTTCAATGTTACAATACATATTTATACATGCCGAAGCATCCAATACCATCGACCGAAAACCATCGCGTCCAAAACCATGGATAAAAAACCATCGCGTCCAAAACCATGTGTGAAAATCATGCACATAACCATAGGTAGGTCCGCCCAACCTAACATAGGGTCCAAAACCAAAATTTTCTGAGGTGCTGCCCCAAACCACATAGTGCGGTTACCTTCACCCCTCAAACTCCTTATGACTCCCCCTGCTATGCAATTGGCGCAACGAAGGGGGGGCTCTGCCCCCCTCCTAACCCCCTAGTTAACTATGTGGGCTAGTCATGGAAAGAATATAACACAACCCAACATTCTCCCACTTTTTGTTTTCTTTCCACAGGGGACCACAAGAGTGCTTAGTCATTTATCTAGCCCTGCAATGCCCATTGTTTCTCTACACTAAGAGAACTTCTCAGAGCTCAAAAATTTTGTCAATGCATCTGCAGTATTCTTTAAAGTGTCCACCTTTACTAGCAATACCTTTTTGTCTTCTATCATATCCCTCACAAAGTGATACTGAACATCAATGTGATTTGTCTTTGAATTGTAAGAAAGGTTATTTGCCAAGAAAATTGCACTTTGGTTGTCAAAGTCTATCCTTATAGCTCCCTGTACTAACCCCATACTTGAACACAATCTCTGCAACCAAACTGCTTCCTTTCTTGCATGAGTGGCTGCCATGTATTCCGCCTCTGTAGTTGATAGTGCCACTACAGATTGTTTCTTATTCATCCAACTGACTACACCTCCAAATAGGTTAAACACATACACACTTGTAGATCTTCTCTGATCCAGATCTCCAGCCTAATTTGCATCAACAAAGCCATAGATATCCAAAACTCTATGCAATCCTGGTCTTCCTTGGTAGCACAAACCATAATCACTAGTGCCACGCAAATACTTGAAAACCCGCTTCATTGTTGTTCAATGCTCCTCCCCTGGTTTTGACATAAACCTGCTCAATACTCCCACTATATGTGCAATGTCTAGTCAAGTACAGACCATCGCATACATCAAGCTACTGACTACACTTGCATATGGAACACAAGACATATCCTCTTCCTCTTCTTGTGTCTTGGGACATTTTTCAACAGATAACTTTACACCTACAAGAATAGGAACCTTCACCGGTTTACTATCCTGCATATTAAACCTCTGCAATATTGTCTCAACATACTTCCTCTAGTTTAACCAGAGCTTCCTCTTTGCCCGATCTCTTTTCATTTCCATGCCCAAAATATAGTTTTCAACACCAAGATCTTTCATGTCGAATTTGGAGGAAAATTGAGTCTTCAAATCCTGAATAATTTCTTTGTCATTTCCAACCAGAAACATATCATCCACATAGAAGACCAGATAAATAACATGGTCACCAATTAATTTAAAATACACACAGTGATCTGCTTTGCTTCTGGTGAAGCCAAGTCCTCGTATAAATGTATCAAATTTCTAATACCACATCCTTGGTGACTTTTTTAACCCATACAGAGACTTCTTTAACTTGCATACCAGTTATTTCTTACCCTTCATTGCAAAGCCTTCAGGTTGCTTCATGTAGATCTCCTCTTCCAGATCCCCGTGAAGAAATGTTGTCTTCATATCCATCTGTTCTACCTCAAAATCAAAAGCAGCAGCAACAGATAAAAGTAGTCTAATAGAAGCTACCTTGGAAACCTGAGAAGAAATATCACCAAAATCAATGCCCAGCACTTGGGAATAACCTTTTGCTACCAACCGAGCTTTGTATTTCTCCACCTTTCCTTTTGGATATGTCTTCTTCTTGAACACCCATTTGCTGCCAATGGGTTTCCTTACAGCCGGCAACTCCACTAGATCCCAAGCCTCATTTTTGTGCAAAGATGTCATTTCATCAACCATGGCCTCTTTCCAGAGCTTTCCATCCTCTGAATCTATTGCTTCCTTCATAGTTCTGGGATCATCATTAGTAATAGATAAAGCAAAATTTGAACAAAAAGCAGATGGACTATACCTTTCTGGCTGCCTTCTTTCTCAAACTCATCTTCTCACACCCAGAGTTTGTGGCTCTTCATCTCATGATTCCTCCTCTGTTGTAGATTTTGATTCTTCCTCCTTTAGCTCAAACTCTATCTTCTCAGGTTCCTTTGGTTGGACTTCATGTTTAATAACATATTTCACCTCTCTGAGCACCACATCTTGGCTGTACAAAATCTTCCTTGTTACTGGGTTCCAAAGCTTATAACCCTTTAAACTATCCTTATACCCAATAAAGATGCACTTTTCAAATTTACTATCTGACTTGGTTCGTTTCTCCTTTGGAACATGTACATATGCATCACATCGAAATACCCTTAGATGTGAAAGAGAGGGTTTCTTACTAGTCCATACCTCTTGTGGAGTCTTATCCTCCAACTCTGATGAAGGTGATCTATTGACCAGGTAACATGATGTCTCCACTGCCTCTACCCAGAATTCTTGTCCTAACCCGGCACCACTGAGCATGATTCTCGCCCTTTCCATCAATGTCTTGTTCATTCTTTATGCAAATCCATTTTGCTAAGGTGTATATGGAGTAGTATTCTGTTGTGCTATACCACACTTCTTACAAAATTCTTCAAATTCCCTATTGCAAAACTCTCCACCATTATCTGTCCTCAACACCTTTATCCTCTTCTCTATCTGGTTTTCCACTAGAGCCTTAAATTCTTTAAACCTATCAAAGACTTCAGATTTCTTCTTAAGGAAATATATCCATGTATTACTTGAGAAGTCATCTATAAATGATACAGAGTACACAGACTTACCGAGTGATGGAACCTTCACAGGTCCAAACACATCACTGTTCACAAGCTCTAATATCTATTTCGCCCTCTTACCACTAGAGGGGAAACTCACCTGATTCTACTTCCCATATACACAATTTTCACAGAAATCAAAATCCAGAGAGCTATTACTCGTACCTTCTACCATACCTTTACCATGAAGTATTCGAAGGCCCTTCTCTCCAATATGTCTAAGCCTTTGATGCCACAACATGGTCTTTTCTCCAAAGACCACTAGATTTCCTTCTCCACTTTCAGGAACCACAGAACTGTTGCACCCATCAACAACAGTGCTACCTTGCAGCTTGTACAGAGTTCCAATCCAAACTCCCCACATCAATACCAGTGCTCCCCAAACCATCTTGTAGGTATCTTTCCCAAACACTATTTTTACACCTGCATCATCTAGCTTGCTTACAAAAATCAGATTTCTGGCCAATGCAGGAATATGTAGAACACCCGGAAGTGTTCTAACCCTTCCACCTTGCAACTTCAACTTTACTTTTCCACAACCAATGATTCTAGCCTTCCTATCATCCCCTAACAAGACATCACCACCATCGTATTTCTCATACTCGCAGAACCACTCTCTATGGGGAATGAAGTGAAAGGATGCACCTGAGTCAATAAACCATGCCTCATGATCTACATGTGTACTTGAAGAAGCCAAGTACACATCCCCACCTTCATCTGAGGAGGTTTTGCCTCTGCAGAAGGAGCATCATCAGATCCCTTTCCTTTGTCAGGAGCTTTAGATTTATAGTCCCTTTTGCAGTGCCCTTCCTTTCCGCATTTCCAGCACACCACCTTTACAGGTTTTCCTGGAGATTTAGATCTCCCTCTAGATTTAGATCTCCCACTCGATGACTTATTTTTGTTTTTGTTCTAGGACCATCTTCGTATAGACAAGGCATCACCATTATGGCTCCCCATATTTTCCCATCTCATCTCCTCCATCAGCAAGGATGAGACTATTTCATCAAACTACAAAGCAGTTGAATTGCTACCTATTGCAATAAACAGACTATCCCACGAATCTGGTAGAGAACAAAACAAACTAATGCACTTATCTTCATCTGAAATTTTGATATCAACAAATGATAACTAACTTACCACAGTATTAAACACATTCAGATGCTCTGTCACTGAGTCTCCATCTTTCATCATCAGGTTATACAATGTTTTCCGTAGGAACAGTTTATTCACCAGAGACTTAGATTGGTACAAAGTCCCTAACTTGTCCCACAAAGCCTTAGCCATAGCTTCCCCTGATACATTCAACAATACTGAATCTGAGACACACAATCGTATTGTGCTCTTTGCCTTCCAATCTAACTTCTTCCATTCTTCATTGGACACTCTCGTTGGTTTAGTACTCGGATCTACCACGATCCACTAATCTTTATCCACCAATAGATCCTCCATCTTGAGTTTCCACAACTCAAAACTCTGACCATTAAATTTGTTGATCTCTATATTTCCACTGCTCGCCATCTTCTTTCACCACTAGAATTGATCTCGCAGATCTCCCACTGAACAGGGTCTACCACAGGCCCGAGTGAAACCCCTCAGCAACAAAGGTGTCCCCTTGAAGCCAAAACAACTCCAATACCAAATGTAGGTTTTAACCCCATACAGAAATTACCTGCATACGAATTCTAAAACACAAAAAATAAACAATGCGAGAGCATAACACATAAAACACATATACACAGAGATTTTCCCCTGGATCCCAAAACCGAGTCTACCAGCTTGATTTTTCATTATGTTCCTTTCAATGTTACAATACATATTTATACATGCCGAAGAATCCAATACCATGGACTGAAACCATCGCGTTGAAAACCATGGAGCGAAAACCATCGCTTCCAAAACCATGTGCGAAAATCATGCACAAAACCATAGGTAGGTTTGCCCAACCTAACATAGGGTCCAAAACCAAATTTTTTTGAGGTGCTGCCCCAGACCCCATAAAGTGGGGTTACCTGCACCCCTCAAACCACCTGTGACTCCCCCCACTATGCAATTGGTACAACAAAGGGAGGGCTCTGCCACCCTCCTAACCCCCTAGTTAACTACGTGGGCTAGTCGTGGAAAGAATATAACACAACCCAACAAGTTTCGCATGAAACCATGCATGACTCTTGAAACAAGATGGGTAAAGTACAAGAGGTCATGTGCAGCTATTGCTACTTGGTTATCTGTCATCTTGCCTCTGTATGAATAACTTGTTACTTTTGGTCCATGATACGTCGATGGAAAATACGTATTGTTCGAAGTGAACCTTGGGGAAAACAAAACGCTTGCACGCTAACTAGTGCCACCTTCTCTAGTCGGTTGTTTTTGGGTTAACCCTTGTCAGCTCAGTCAAGTAGAGTAAGATGAGGGGGAAAACCTTAACATGCATGTCAGAGGTATATAATAAAATACTTATTTCAAGGAACAACCTCTTCTACTCTCAATAAGTCAAGATCCCTCTTCTGCCTCTGAAATGAATAAGTGTTATGCACAAGTATGAAAATGAAAAAAGAAAAGTGAAAAAAATTTCAAAATTTCAAAATGAATAAGGCAAAAGAAGAGAAAGGCTTCCTGCGCAGAGAGGTGATACAAGTAACTCCATCGGGGTACTGACCAGTCTCGCTGTTAGTGAAGCGATGCTTGTGTTCCTGCGTGGCTCCACCTGGGTACTGTCCAGGCCTATTGGCAGGGGAGCAACACCAAAGATGAAACTAAGACTTTGATGACTATACTGCTTGTGCACCAATATACCCCTCAACCCCAATTGAAACAAATGTGTTGACTTGGCTTGGAATGTGTGTCGATCAAACAAGAGCTTGGCAAAATCTGCTACATCTTACAATCAAACAAGTCTGTAAACCAAGATGAACTAAGAACTGAACAATACTTCCAGAGGTGTTAGACTTGTTTTTCATGAACAAGGTCCATTTAGAGAGCTGGAGTTCTACTAGTGTGTCACCAAGTGTTGTAGCGGCTACAACACCTTCGAAATTTTTTCCTTAGCTTCATTTTGGAGCCTCCCTACCAACCTTTCACAACAGCATGTTTTGCCTTGTCAAGTACACAAGCTTCAGTGATTTTCTTGTAGAGTAACAACCTGTCCATCAAAGCTTGTTGCATCCCCTTGATAGGTTGTTTCACCAGACTAGGTGTAGTTGCAATTTGAGAAACTCCCTTAAGAAATTGTGCAATTCTGGAGGGAAACCAACCTTCCCTATAGAAATTAAGCAATTCTGTCTGATAGCCTACTGGGCTCCAGACTTGTGCAAATTTGTCACTATTCACTGAAAAAATTGCACAATTCCTCCGAGCAGGACAACTTAGCCCAAAAACTGCATAATTTTGGGCAGGAGTTAGCTGCTCTGCTCAGAAATTGCATAATCGCTTTGGGCAGTCAACCCAACTCCCTCACATAAATGCACATTTTTTCCCCTCAGCTAAGCAGACTGTTTCATATGCAGTTGGGTTGACGGTTCCCTCAAGGATGGAGAAAAACAGATTTTCATGCATCGACTGCTTCTCCCAAGGTAGCATGCAAAGAAATCCCTTGATTCAGGGATCTATTTTTAGCAGCTGAAGGTTACATGCAAGGATTGTTTTAGAAACCTCCCACTAAGTGTCGCTTTTCATAGATTTGTGGCATGCATGATTTATCGTTTCCAATACACTTCATGCACATCCATGCTTTTTGTTTCCTAAATCCTACATTTTTTGCTTGCATGTATGATCATTCACTCTTATTTGCACTCATCTCACCATGCATTCAAACTTCTCATGTTTCTAATTGCCTATCGACCAGTCTAGGCTGCCTTGCCCAGCTAGTACTACACATTTCTGAAAGCCAAGGCTCTCCCTTCCCTCTAGAAATTGTGCAATTCTAGCCCAACACTCACCTCTAGGCTTGCATTGTGCAATTCTTGGAGGCAGTGTCCTACTAGCACGAGAAACTGCATAATGTAGTTTGTTGGTTGCATGTCACTATTGACTGAAATTGCGCATTGCGCAGTTTCAATCCTCAATAGGCCAGGTTGGACTGTGCATTGTGCAGTTCCAGCAATTAGTTAGCCTCCTTACAGCCCGGACTATGCCTTGCGCAGTTTTGGCAGTCAGTCTCCCGACCTCCCAACAAAAATTGTGCAACCTTCATAATTAGTCACAAGGTATGTTGCAATTTAGTTCTCAAGTTCGTTTTGGTTTTCGACTGACAGATCGCTTGCCATGAGTGTTTCCATGTCTCAAGGTATCGCAGGTGTTTATTTACCTCTCAGCAGCAAAGGTACAATGGTTTCTAGGAGAGAAGAGTCGAAGACACCGTTCAGAGCACACTTGGGGATGCAGTCGATCAAATGTCTATGAACTTTCCTACCCACGAAGACATCAATTTGTTCGTAGACAAGGACATCAGGATATGATGGAAGTAGCATCACAACAAGAAACACCATCAACAAGAGCTAAAGGAATCATATCGTATGCAAAGAACACAAGAGGAAGGTTGTTGACAACACAGAGGCAGAACAAAGTTGCAAGCTCAAGCAGATCCACTTGTGATGAAAGAAACTTTGGAGACTCATGCTATGAGGTGACAACATGACATGAATATAGTGCGAAGGCAGAGACTGAAACAGAGAAGGAGTTTCATGTGTTGAAGCAGCAACTCAAGGAAGAACATGAGTTGCATAGACGAGAGAATGAGTTGCCTTAGGAACAGTTACAACAGGGGGCGTAACATACACTCATGGATGAAACTGTGCCCATACAAGTTATAGATCCATCCCAACATCTAGCACAGAGTAGACAAGGTGATAAGTGTTGTTGATTTCATGCAAGGGAATACAACAACATGCATTTCATTGTGTGCATGCATGCAATCCCACCCATTCAACACATTCATTAAGGTGAATAAAAGAAGCAAGACTGGCTGGAGCTGAACATGCACTTCGTCAAGTTGATGTGCACAGCCACTAGCACATGCTTGGAGAGTAGCATAAACACTATGCATCAACATGTTTCTCATCCAATCCCACCAGGACGACCATGCGCATGCTATCAGACGAGTTGGATAGAGGAGCCATATCAGCGCACCTGGATGCAATGAAGGCAAGAGTTTTCTTCAACAAGATGTCACCATTGAATGCATGAACACCATGATGGACAACCAAGCTTGGCATCAGCTCACCACCTTCAACCATCACAAGCATGTCAAAGACTTGGTCTCACCACAACAGTCCAAGTGTCAATGATGTCTTTCATGGGTTGCTCAAGCCATTTTGTCTCACATGGGCACATGTGCATTTTATTGTAACATCTTGTCAAGTGGAAGTTCAAGTGTCAATAGTTGAATGTAATAGCCATAGAGTAGTTGAAGAGTCATGATGATAGATGAACAGTCTCAAAGGGGAATGTCAAGGGTCACCCCACCCTTTGTATAGGATTTTGGTCAGCCAAGCTTCGATAGGAGTATCATAGAGAAAGCTTGGAAAATATTGTAACATGCCTTGGCTTCTCCACTGCATAGAGCTAGTATATCTCTTTGGAGGAACAAGAAGTTGTGGTTGTAACATTCCTCTATTGGAACTAGTGGTTGGACATGGATGTATTATATGATTGGAACATACCCTTCTTAATATAACAGAGCCAACAAGTTTCATGCATACGTTGTATTTTATTATAGCTATCTTGTTTACTTTGAATAACATATGTATTTGTTTGCTTACGCATGCATGTATGGGCTATTCTATATAAGTATGTATTAAACTTTCTGAAATGTGCTCTTGGTTTAACCATCACTTTGGATTGCTCACTAACTTTCCTTCCATGTTGTGATGCATCTTTGCTCGTGTGTTCCCTTCCAAGCCGCGTACTATTACAGGTTTCCAAGGGGTGCACTCATACCACTTTCCATGTGTTAGAACCTCTCATGCACCTTCCTTGACTTACTACAGTTGTCACACCCTTGCTACCAATAGGGACATCTTACTTGCTTTTGTGAAAAATCGCAGTCAAGGCATTACCGTACAACCAACTGCTGGGACTCCTACATCAAATGGTATGAGGTCTAATTGGGACTTCTTACTGGGGAGATCCCCTAACATTTTGGCAGGTTTAGCATTGTCAACACATTCTCTGCTTGCAAGACAACTACCATAGATTGCAATTGGAGAGCCTCTTTACGAAGTTCATATGTTGCCTTCTTCTCACGAAGCTCTTGTAACCTTTTACCCACCTTGAAAATATTTTTTATGGAACAACAAGTTGGAAAATGTGTTTATAGAGGAAAGGCTTTAGGATTAAAAAATTCCAATAATATTTGTTAAGATTCTCCCTTTTTAATGCAAAAGAATATTTTTTTCCCAGTTCTCCTCGTAAAAAAATTCAAAATATTTTTCCCAACAAAATCGAAAAAAGAGGGAAAAGTGAAATGGGAAAATTAAACCCTTTCATTTTAACACATGCTTTTTTATTTTTTTATGGAAAAGTTCCTTCTCCCTTTTTATTTAAGGCAAATTATAAAATGGGAAAATTAAAAAGGAAAAACTTCATACTAATGATGCTTCTCGATCATGCCAACAAATGAGTTGGGATGAAGACAACAATCAGAAAGAAGATAAGGAGGCATAAGTCTATGAATCCACTACAGATTCGACAAAAGAAAGATTGATATCGCAAAGGCTCCTTATTCCCACAAATTAGAGAGCATGCGGGTCCAGTCTATGATTTGATGCCACGTTCAACTTTCTCGATAGTTCCTCTGGATAACTATCAGATTGGAATCTCCATTCAATGAAGTTGCTAGCAGCTGTTAGGTCCTTATAATACTAGTGTATTCACCCATTATTATTTTCATTGTATCCCCCATGACTCTAACATTGGATCGAAGACGCACCATATTCCAAAGATCGATATGTGGAAGTTTGATGGCAATGATCCTATAACATGGATACTATAGATGGAGCAATATTTAGATCTCCATAATGTGCAAAACACACAAAAGGTATGCATTGCAGCTTTATATTTGGAACCCAATAGGTTTGTATGGTAATGATGGCTCTTCTATCGTAAAAAAATTGTCACTTGGTCAATTTGTATGGAGGAAATGATGGCACATTATGAGGATACAAAGAGAAACACCTTCTTTAGTCAATTAATAAATCTCAAATAAAAAGGTTCAATGGTGGAGCACATTGAGGACTTCCAAAAATTGAATATAAGGGTAAATGATATTCCAAAGGAGCATAGGATTGATGTGTTCATAGGGACCTTAAAGGATAACATCCAACATGAGGTTTGCATTTGGGAACCCAATTCATTGGAAAAGGAATTCATTTTGGCAAGAAAAATTGAAAGAAAAATTATGGCAACAAGTAAGCCTACCACTCACAACTATAAAGATGGAAGTGTGGTTTCCCCTAGCCTTCCAAAAACTACAAGGTTGACACCACAAAAATTGGAAGAAAATGCAAAAGGGCTTTGTTATAGTTTTGGTAGAAAATACACTAAAGGTCTTAAGTGTGTTGTGAATAAATTATTTACATAGATTGTGAAGAGGAGGAAGAAAAGGAACAAGAAATGTCAAAACAAGAGGATATACACCAGGAACCAACCCTAGAGAAAGAAGAAATGAATCTGACCATATCTTGTAATGCATTGGAAGGAATTACCACTCCTCAAACTCTCAAGATAAAAGGGCATATCAAGAAGAAAAAGGTAATAGTGTTGATTGATTCGGGTAGTACCCATAATTTTGTTCATTTTAAGATAGCCAAGGAATTGAATTTCTTCCTATATCTAGCACCAGAGTGTCAAGTGATGGTTGAAAATGGAGGAACCATAAATTTCTTTGGAAAGTGCCATAATATCAAGTTATCCATGGGAGAATATGTATTGAATAGTCCAATGCTTTCCATTCCAATGGGTGGTGCTGATGTTGTACTGGGAGTCCAATGGCTACAAACTTTGGGTACAATAATTGTTAATTTTCAAGAACTTTTCTTGAGTTTTTTTTGGGAAGGAAAGGAATTTGAATTAGCGGGTATCACAGGAGAAAAGGGAAAGATAATTAACTCTAATGACATGAAAAAGATATTAAAGAAAGAACAACAGGGCATAACTGCACAATTATGTTCACTAGAGGTTTCCGCATCGAAATCGTCTATTTCTCCAGATCTCCAAAAAGACTTGGATAATCATTCCAAGGTATTTGAGACTCCCAAAGGCCTCCCACCTATTCATGATCATGACCATGATATTCACTTGATTCTAGGAAGTGTTCCTCCAAACATCAGGCCTTACAGATATCCCTATGCCCAAAAGAGTGAAATTGAACGTATGGGTGGAGAAATGTTAGAGGTTGGTATAATTCAACCTAGTCAAATTTATTTGTCTGCTCCAGTAGTATTGGTGCACAAGAAGGATGGATGATGGCGCATGTGTCTGGATTATAGGGAGCTCAACAAGATCACTATTAAAGATAAATTTCCCATTCCAGTTATTCATGAATTATTGGATGAATTACATGGAGCAATTTACTTCACCAAGTTGGATCTTCGTTAAGGATATCATCAAATCAGAAGGAATGCTGAAGATATTCCAAAAACAACATTTAGAACTCATGAGGTTCATTATGAATTCTTGGTCATGCCTTTTGGCCTTGCTAATGCACCTTCTACATTTCAAGGTTTGATGAATTCCATTTGCAAACCCTTCCTTAGGAAAGTTGTGTTAGTATTTTTTGATGATATACTAATCTACAACAATTCTTGGAAGGATCATGTTCAACATGTTGACAGGGTGCTCAAACTATTGGAGGAGAAATAATTATATGCAAAAACCTCCAAATGTTTCTTTGGAGTATAGGAGGTGGAATATCTAGGTCATATTGTATCTCATGAAGGTGTTAAGGTAGACCCTAGCAAAATTAAAGCCATTAAGGAATCGAAAATTCCCACATCCATAAAGAATCTACGAGGATTTCTTGGGTTGACAGGGTATTATCAAAAGTTTGTTAAGAATTATGGGAGAATAGTAGCAACTCTAACAACATTACTGAAGAAAGATTCATTTTCTTAGACTCCAGAAGCAATGAAGGACTTTGAACATCTTAAAGAGGCAATGTGCCAAGTACCGGTATTAGCTACGCTAGACTTCAAAAAAACATTTATTGTGGAATGTGATGGCTCGGGAAATATAATTGGTGTTGTTTTAATGCAAGAAGGAAGACTCATTTCTTTTGAAAGTCGTCAAATCAAAGGAAAGTATTTACGCAAAGCTATTTGTGAGAAGGAAATGTTGACAATACTACATGCACTTAGAAAATGGCGACCTTACCTAATGGGAAGACACTTCAAGGTAAAAACGGATCATGATAGTCTTAAATACTTTTTAGAACAAAGATTATCTTCAGAAGGGAAACAAAAATGGGTCACAAAGATGTTGGGTTATGACTTTGAAATCATCTACAAAAAAGGGAATGAAAAATGTTGTTGCAGATGCAATCTCAAGAAAGGATGAGGATGTGAAAGCATTATTTTGTGCAATTTCTGTTATCCAACTAGATTGGATAAATGAAGCAAGGGATGAATGGAAGAATTATGAAGAAGTGTGGGAACTCATACAAAACTTGGAGCAAGATCCTAGTACATCTGACACATTTATCTGGAAAAATGATTCGTTATGGTATAAAGATTGCTTATACCTCTGTAAGAATTCCCAACTCAAACAAAAGATTCTTATCAAATTGCACACCTCTCCGTTAGGAGGGCACTCAGTATTTTTAAAAGCTTACCACAGGGTTAAGAAGGATTTTTTTTGGGTTGACCTTAAATCTGATATTCAAAAGTTTGTGGCAGAATGTTTGGTTTGCCAACAAAATAAAGTTGAAACAATTAAGAACCCGAGTTTGTTACAACCTTTATCCATTCCAAGTCAATGTTGGGAGGATGTTTCAATGGATTTTATCACAGGTCTACCCAAGTATGAAGGAAAGAGTGTCATCATGGTGGTAGTTGATAGAATTACCAGGTATGCACACTTTTGTGCATTATCTCATCCATTTAAAGCTAGTACAATTGTGTTACACATCATTTTGTCACTGTCCCTGTACTCCCTGTTCCTTAATCCTGGAGGATCTCTACAGTGAACCCTAAATGATTTCCCTTCATGAAGAAACTCCCATTGTGTCACTCTTCATGAGTATAACAATTCCCTTTTGCACCATTTTCTCAAAATCTTTTGTTTTTCCCAGTTTACAAGACTGACACTAATGGTCCTTGTCCTCCTCGCACCGATATGCAGGGATTAACACTGTCCCTAGCACCGACCGAAGTGACTGAGCTTTATTCTAGTCATGTCGGTCCTATTATGGAAAGTTTTTTAAATACAGAACTGAAGCTTCTAGCTCTAGAAGCTTTGTAACAGAAGTTTGGTAAATGGTTTGGTCGGATGGGTTTGAGGATGTCAGTTTGGGCTCCTTTCCCCTATAATGATGGAACTACCTCAAGAGATAAGACCTTCTCCCATGAGAAGAGGATCCATCTCCCATCCATTCATGCTATATAAACCTCCCTTTTTCCTAAGCACAAGCTGGTGTTAATGTTGGTGTGCTAGTGCTAATTAAGTTCAGAGTAAACAACAAGCTATTCATAGTTGTATCTCTCTAGTTGTGTGAGGGAGAAGTGTGAATCTTGTTTAGTGTGAAGCCTAAAGGGAAGAGCCTTAAAACTATTATTGTTGAGGCCATCATGGAATGCTAGCAGAATTATGTGAGAACTTGGTTTTGTCATAGGAGAATGGAAACGTCAAGACAATGGTTGTAATCTCTTCTTGATTCAATATATATGCAACTATTGATTGATTTTCTACATGATTTGTCATCTTCCATGTTCATGGCTTAATGTTTCTTGACTTGTTAAGTAGGTTGAATTACAATTTGTTTATTATCACGGTTTTTATTTGTTGTTGTTTACTTGTTTTAGGTGTTTGAAGAAGGAAACGAGAGATAGCTGAAGTGAGAAAGCAAGGACATCATCAAACAAGATAAGTGTACTAAGAGGTAGGCCCTCTTAATTGGTTCTAACATAAGGAAATATTCCATAGAATGTATCGGTTGTGGCTATACCCATTATCGAGCTAGAGGAATTGTTTGTGTCTGCACTCATAATTTTACTTCACCACAAATTGGCGACCATACTGGGGAGCCAATCCTTCTATTTGTCTTGTTTGAGATTTCATGATTTCGTATGAAATTTTCTAGTTCCACTTTTTCCCTTTGGTTCTATTTCTTTTCTTCTTCTTACTGGTTTGAGTTTGAAATTCATAGTAGCAAACCTGGTCTCTGTTTTAATTTTTTTTTCTTGGCTCCCTCGCTCAACACGTTTAATCTGCTAACAGCTGCGTCGATCAGTGTGATATGCTGAGAAACAGTCGTGCCGACCTACCTCTGGCACTTGTTGTCATTTAGGCAGTTGCACCGATGCCTGTAAGTGAAGATTAGGGTTTGTACCCAATCTTGGAAAGTGTGTTTTTCTCTCATGATTTCGACCCCATAAGCCTTTTACACCATCTTCTCCCTGACTAGAGAGCTTCATTTAGCTTGGTTTGTGTGCTTTCTTGGTTTAGCCCACCCTCTGAAGTGTTAAGTTTGGCCCTATGTGAAGGTCTTTTTTATTTTTTTTCCTTTGAATCCTTGATCAACACTATTTTTGGCCAAATAGTCGCGACGATTAGGCCTATCAGTGCTAGTTTTAGCCTAAAAGTCATGTCGGTCGTGCCGATCAGCGCTACTTTTGGCCCAAAAGTTGCTCTGGTCTATACGTTAAGAAAAATAAGAATTTCTCCCATCCCAGTGCTAGTGTGTCTTGACCCTCAGACTCCCTTCTTCTACCCAGAAGTGACTAGGATGCTTTGTTTTCAATTGAATGAGTGAAAGAGTCTCATTTGTTCTCTTATTTCGAGTGTCTCTTTTCTCTTACCAAGCATAGATTACATTGCTTGGTTTGTCGATTGAAGCGTTTATGTGTCTGGTTTGTCCGATTTAGGGAAGAAGTTGCTTTTAGTTTCATTTATAATTCTTTGGATTTGATTGATGCTTGTTTGTTTGGAATTGTGAAAATTTTCATTAAAGTGCTTTATGTGGAAGATTCATTTTGCATTTTATGAAAATAAGAACATCATTCTAGTTTACTTAAGTGAAAACATTGCATTAGTAGTGTTATTGGGAAGCTAGAATCGGATCATCATAAGCATTGGAAATGAAATGAAACTTATTTTGTTGTTATAGGAGGATTCAGTGCATTTAGGAGATTTATTAGAGAAAGATTTCATTCTTTGATTGTTGCATTGATTTTGTGCTCCCTATCTCTCAATTAGTGTTATCTTTCATCGAAGACAAAGATTTATTTTCTCATATAGCTGCATGTAGGAGTTTTGTCAGATGACAGTGATAGGGCCTTGTAATTGAAACCTAATTCAAGATTAATCGTTAAAATTTATTGAATTAACCTAAAGAATCATTGAAACCTAATGATCATATCTAGAAGGTCTAGGCTAGATATGTGTTCCGACATCTTTAAACCTAGCAGTTGTTGTTAGCTTCGGCACTAGACAACGCTAGCATGGACTTGTGCTCCCGATATTGTCGTGTATATAAAGGGAGACCCCACTAGGTTGCAATACTTTATCCATAGGAGGCTGACTCTACCACCTTGTAAACATGATACACCGAACACAAAATTCAAGGAGATTGCCTGCCCGTACTTCTCAGTTCACCAGGAGGTATTCTGAGGTATTCTGCAGTTCACGGTTACCTTGTAATCCTTTTTCCTAGAATACCCTGAGTAGTCATTTTTTATCTTTACTGACTCTTTAAAATTGAAAGTATCATCGAGCACTTGTCCTTTCGAGCTCGTTAATTTTGAAAGCGACTAGAGTCACCTTTTATCCTTTTCTCAACTCTAAAAATATGAAAAGGAAAGTTTTGTTTCAGTGTCTTAAAATTAATTGCCCACGAAATATTCTTGGTTAAAGTTATCTTCCTTAGTGTTTATTTAAAAGTTGATTCCAATGGCAACATTCCTAGAGTCTACCAGTCAAGGGTTCCCCTCGGATGGGAATCCTGGTCCTTTTCCTTATTTTGGAAATGTTGGTGCTCCTTATATGGCAACGTTGTCCCTCCCTGTGTTAACCATTAGTTTACCTGTTTGGTTATTTTTGACCTCGATGGTCCTGAGTGTCCTGACTCTTGTGAAAAAGTCTCCTTCATTTGAATCACATCACGTTGATTCTAAATTTGACCTATCACCTTCGTCTCCTATTTCTTCACCTTCCTCTTCTACTTTGCCTAGTGAAATTTTCAAATCTAGTAACCAGGAGGCTAAGAATAAGAAGAATAAGACAAAGAAGAAGAAGTCAGATAAGCGAGAGGCCAACCGTGTAGTTATTGCTCTAAACACACTTGTTGTTGAAAACCTTCTGATCCTCCATGGAAGGTTAGATTCCCTTGCAAGCTATGTAAGGGTGACCATCTCCTTCACGACTATCCTGATATTCCTAGAGTATTAGATGTATGGTCTCAAGACCTGAAGCGACCATCTCCATCGACCTTTAGAGATCATGATGATGCTACACCCTCGACAAGCAATGGTAAGAAGAAGGGAAAAAATAAATTCCCCTATAGGTTATGTGGAGGAGAGCATCTTCTTCTCCATTATCCTCTTATGGATAAATCTTCCAAAGTTTTGGAAAACCCTACAACTCCTCAAACCCAACTTCCTGTTGGTTATCAGAGGCTTTCTTCTGACCCTCTCCCGGTTGGTAAAGAGATTGACTTGAATTCATCTCTTCCCCTTCCTACTCTTCTTGAGCATGACTCTCTCATGTCTGCTCTCGATCAAACATTGGTTGGAAAGATTGTCGACTTGGTTCTACCACCAGCTGTTCGCTCTGTTCCGGAAGAGAGTGGTGATCATACTACTCATGTTCATCTCATCTCCTCAGATTCTCATGAATCGAAGGGTGACACTCCTATCCCAATTGTTCAGGAGAGTCCTTCTCCCATTCCTATATAACATGGGGGAAATCATATGATTCCCCCACCAAGTAGTTATGTCATCTCTTTCAATTGCGGTCCATTGATTGCTTTCCGCCTCCCATCTTATGTGCCTTTCCAGATCATAGTACAGGCCTATAATATGGTAATACATGGCACTATATTAGATGAAGGCACATCTGTTAGCATCATGTCTTCTACTACTTGGAAATCTTTGGGTTCCCCATAGCTTGTGCCTGTCACTCAGAATCTGTTGGCTTTCAACATAGGAACTAGTCAGCCCTTAAGGGTCCTTCTAAAGTTCCCTATTTGGGAGGAAATACCATCTATATAGACATGATGGTAGTCCAAGGTCCCTTAAATTTCAATCTTCTCCTTAGATGTGAGTATGTTTATGTCATGGGAGATCTTGTTTCTTCGCTTTTCAGTGTGGTTTGTTTTCCACATGAAGGGAGAATAGTGGCCATTGATCAATTTTCATTCATTGGTCAACAAGCACTTCTTTACAACCATCATCCCCTATTGGCTCTTGTTTGCAAGAAGTACCTCCCCCGCCACAGGTCAATTATGTGGCTACTCATTCCATCTTCACGTCTACTAATGATCACACAAATGGTATAGTGCATTATGTACTGGGGGCATTGGAACCCGATCTGTCTTTAGTACCAAATGACGTGTATTCTTCCCAGAGCATGGTTCTTCTATCTAGTGAAGACCTCTTGGGAGCCATGTTCTCGTATGGTTCATGAATAGATGTGACGAGGATAGTTCTTTTTCTTGTGTCAACCTCGTTAAAAAATGAAACAACGTACGAGGATAGTTCTTTTTCTTGTGTCAAACTCATTAAAAAATGAACAACGTGTGAGGATAGTTTGTTACTGTATCAACCTCGTTAAAAAAAAATGAAACAAAGGGTCTGAGCATAGTTCCTTGTCTTGTGTCAAGCTCGTTAAAAAATGAATCAAGGAGTCTGAGGACAGTTTATTCCTGTATTAACCTCATTAAAAAAATGAAACAGATGCCTGAGGATAGTTCTTTTACTGTGTCAACCTCGTTAAAAAATGAAACACCTCCCTTTTCCAAATGAGCCTTTGATTAAGATCTTGTAAAATCCCAGTCGAGTCTTTCCTGGATCTCGCAAGTGAACCTTCATTCCATTCCCCTAGTTAACTAAAATGAAGCTTGGGGGGCATGTACCTCAATTGAGTCATTATGCTGGGGGCATGCAAACTTAACTCAAGCATAGTTTGTCTTTGTTTCAAGCTTGCGTAAAAATGAAACCAAACTCAAGCATAGTTTTTCGTTTCAAGCTTGTGTAAAGATGAAATCGAATCCAAGCAGAGTTCTTAATGGTTCAATCTTGTGTAAAAATGAACCCATGCCTGATTTACATCTCATGATTGCCATTTTTATTAGCTAATTTCTACTAGATGAGCCTTGGTTGTTTTGTTCCATCGCCTCCATCTCTTTGGCTGATCATATGCTTTTACTTGGTTGTTTTTCCTTTCTTAAGGAACCGCAACGATGAGTCGTTTTATTAGCCAACCTCTTGACCATTACATGTTTTGAGCAGTTCCACCATTTCCAGAACCAGTTGCTACCCTTTATACCACTTGTTCCTCTAGGACGAGTCACCTTTAAGCTCTTTTCTGACTTGTAAAAGATGAAAATATTGCCGAGTATTTTTTCCCATTTTAACTCGTTAAAGAGAATAAAAATGAGAGGTCTACTTTCAACTCTTTTTCGACCATTTAAAAACAAAAATATAGCTGAGCCCTTGTCGTTTTGAACTCGTTAACGGATGCAAAACATCATGTGCCTAGTATATTTTTACCTGTTTTTCGGGTTGGGATGCATTATATATGAAAAAAGTACTTCTTGACTGAAATGGTCAAGCAGTTCTCTCAAGTACCATTTTCTATCTTTTCGGGATCAAGAGACACAAATGTATGAAAAGGGACCATGTGGAGTTTTCTTTTCCATGTCTTTTTCAAACCCTCTAAACATGAAAAAGATACCGAGTTACACCTTTGTTGGACTCGTTAAAATATTAAACAACATCGGATTCATCATCATGACGAACATGAGCTTCTCCTTCCTAGAGCTTATTAAACTTACTAGGTCGGATTTGTCCGAAGGATGAACTTGCAGTGCAGGCATGTGTTATCCCCTTCAAGCTTGTGATTAAAAAATAATTGGGGTACTTGCCAGAAATGGTGGGGGAAAATTTGGAAATCTAATTAGTTGTGTCGACAGCTCACTCTTGAACATGACACTCTCTGCTTCGTGTCAGGTTGGGATATCCTCCTTTTTACCATTGACCTTCCTGGGTTGGGCCATTCATTTTTGCCTTCCATTTGATCTTTACCTCGTCATCATGACTACCGATCCTATGGATCCAAAATCTTCCAAACATCTAGTCGTGTCGCTGATATGTTCAAGAATTGTCCTTCTGTAGTTACATTTACATCTAATTCTCTGTATCATCCAAAATCATTTTGCATCCTTTTGCCTTGTGTCGCCCTGCTAGGTTGAGGGCTCTGAAAGTCCAACTAGATAGTTTGGCCTCAATTTACAAAATCAACTCTTCTCACACATATTGGCATAGAGTATTGAAGGTCAGGGGCACATCCAAGTGTTTGGAAGAAAGGGAGCTCTTTTGGAAGCCAAAAGGATGAGTGATGTGAACTTGTACAACAATAAGAGTGTTAAAAAATAAAATTTGGGACTTACCTTTGTTGATGTCAGTTCTAGAGGCTGCAACAAAATTATCCAAAATCTACTTGAATTCCATAGCCTCCTGAAGGGAGAGATGACCCATGACCAGCGTGTCATCCAAAAATTATTAATGAGTGGAGTGTTGATAAGAAGAACCAAATGAAAGGCATATAGGGTGATTTGAGAGAGAGCATATCAGATGGAGCAACTCAACCCTTCAACTACTAATAAGAATAAATAGAGTTGGATGGGATCATCTTTCCTAATATCCCATGAAGGAGTGAGGATGGGAGAAGGAGATTCATTCATCAATATGGATAAAAAATATTTGGAGAGGAGAGCCATAACCAAAGTAATCCATTTTTCATGAAAACCATAGGCTTTAAGGGTATAATATAAGAATTTCCAACTGACTTTATCAAAGGCTTTAGACATATCTAGTTTGATAAGAATGCTAGGTTTCTTGGAGGTGCAAAGAGAGTGAATTTTCTCTTGGGTGAGAGTGATACTATCAATGATTTTCCTCCCTTCCACGTAACATATCTATTCAGGGGAGATGATGGAAGGGAGGATGGGTTTGAGTTGATTGGCATTAGTATTCGAGAAAATCTTATAAATAACATTGCATAGGGAAATTGGGTAGAATCCATAAGGAGACGAGGCTTTGGAGGATTTAGGCATGAGAGAGATCAAGGTGGCATCAAAGGTTGAAAGTAGTGAGGGTGAACCTCATGAATCTTCTACTACCATCCAAACATCCTTTCCAATAATTGGCTACCAAGTTTGGAAGAATTCAGCTAAGAAGCCATCCAAACCTAGGGCTTTGTCTCTGGGCATGTTCATGAGCACTTCCCCCACTTCTTGAAAGGAAATTTCCTTGAGTAAGAGAGCATTCTTCTCTTTAGTCACTATCTTAGGGATGTTCTGAGTTATTTGTTGAATTGTTGCTCACTTGTCTGGGACTGGTTCAGTTAGAAGAGAGGAGAAATTATGGGAGAAGGTCTGGACTATATCCTCATGATTCTCCTAGACCTAATTATGCTCATCACAAATGCGATGAATGTGATTGTGTTGTCTATAACTGTCCATAGATCAATGAAATAATTTGGTGTTGCATTCTCCTTCTTTTAGCCATTTCACCCTTGATTTTTTCTTGAATAAGATTTCTTCTTGTATCAATCTTTCCTCCAATTTGTGCTTCAATCCTCTTTATGCCTTGATTAGCTTGTTTTTTCTACCTCCTTCAATGACAATTTGTTGCACTTCTCTCATTTTCTTTTCCAGTTGAAGCATATCTTTGAAGATGTTTCCAAATTATTTGACCTTCCACTCCTTTAAATTTGTTTTGATTAGATCTCATAAAACCCCTTTCCAATTCAAGTCTTTGACTAGATCTCGTAAAATCCCAGTTGAGTCTTTAACTTGATCTTTGTAGGTTTTAACCCCATAGAAAAATTACCAGCGTACGAATTCTAAAAAACACAAAATAAACAATAGTGAGAGCATAACACATAAAATAAATATACACAGATATTTTCCCCTGCATCCCAAAACCGGGAGTACCAGATTGAATTTTCATTATGTTCCTTTCAATGTTACAATACATACACACACACACACACACACACACATACCGAAGCATCCAATACCATGGACTGAAAACCATCACGCCCAAAACCATGTGCGAAAACCATGCACAAACCATAAGTAGATTCGGCCACCTAATATAAGGTCCAACAAAATTTTCCCTGGCATGCTGGAATCTCATAGGTGAACCTTATTTCCATCCAATTACGTGAATAAAATGAAGCTTGGGGGCTATGTACCTTGAATTGCGTCATTATTGCTAGGGCATGCAAAAATTATCTAAAAGCTTAGTTATCTTTGTTTGAAGCTTGTGTAAA